>JZKD02S0091229.1:318151-365089 GCA_000966675.3 Picea glauca | reverse complement strand
AGGATTTATAAAAATGCCTTAAGGCCAAGCTTGGCCTTTATGATCCCAACAAATTTAGGAAGAATGACTCATCAAGGTTGTTTTTCACTTGGTCAAATTTAAATTTTTGAAAGAGTTGTGAAAAGGTTGGATAGGACCATGCTTTTTGAGAAGAATATACCCTTCTTTGACTACATTAAAGGAAGGCATGTGTAGGTCTTAGGAGACATAAATATCTTATATCATTAGCTTATCTTCTTTTCAATCCCTTGTGGGGATAAAAGGGCAAGGATTCATATCCCCATTTCTTAATGTTTCAGATATTCAACATCCTAAATTCTTGAATTCGATTAAAAGAATTCAATCTTCTTCCCGGGTCGACAGGTAACATGAGTTGAGGTTCCCTTGGTTAATGTCTATCAAAATTTGGAGAAGGTCCTTTGAAACTTATTGTTGTGTTGGTTTTTTCACTTGGGTGAGAAAAACAACAACACTTGCATGTCTAGATGAGCCTGCTAGACAAGACATAAGTTTGTGAGTGGGTTAAGTAAGCCAAACACATGTAAAAACAAAGAAATAAAACTAAAATAACTAAGAAATAAATGTTAGAAATCATAAGAAACTTAGAACCATAAAAATCAAACAATGACCAACATAATTCTACCAATGGATCAATAGATTAGTAGGAAAAACACCATAGAGAAAGGTAGGGACTTATGAGTCCCATGTTCCTCCTTGGGAGGGCTCTTGAGTTCCCTAATTGAGAGAACTTCTCTCTTACAATGGAAGAAAGGGAAAATGGTGAAGAAAAACAATGCCTATTCCCTCAAGAGGTGAGTGGAATGGCCTATTGGAATGGTGCTTGAAGGCTTCAAAGAGAAAAGAGGATTCTAAAAGAAGAATTCTTGCAGCATAATAATACCTTGAAGATCTTGGTTTCTTAGCACACCCATGGATTTTATTTATAGCATTCATTCATGGAAAAATGTAATTAATTCATAGTGTGAACAAGGGGCCTTTTAGGGCACTCTCTAGCCCTTGACCAACCTCCAAGCTAGATTTCACTCAGATATGAGTGTCAAATTTCTTTGGGGGTCGGACTAGAAGTGGTTGAGGGGCCGACAAAATTCATAAATGTGTCGTTCATGGAAGTGCATGGATTTTCTCATAGATAGTCACACATTTGATGCATAATGCGTGTTGAGGGATGTGTTGGCCCGCGCATGCTGCACACTATGCGCGCGCCTCCTTTAGTGAATCTACGCACTTCAATTTTTGACCCAATTATATATTTTTTTGCCTTCTGGATGAATTTTTGGTGTTGTAGGTGGACTAATTGTTGTTGACATTGATATTTTTCCTTAACGATTGTGTGCAATGTTGCGAATGATATTTCATTGATAATAGATGCCCCCTAATGTGTGAGGTTAGGAGCATACGTATAGCCGAAATACATCAATGTTTCTTTTGCTGAAAGTTCCATTGTAATGAAGAGTGAAGAGAGGAACTTCAAGAGCGATCCGCCAAAGGGAGAGGGAAAACTGTGGGACCCAAACCATTCTCTAGGGAGAAAAATAAAATCTGTGTACAAACAAGGCAGGCATGCCTCATGCTCATGTCATGGAACCAAAATGTGAGACTGTAACTGAAGATGTATGCTAATGTAGATAATTGCAGCGCCCTTGGGGGTGGTTGATAGAAACAGATGACAGTTCTGAATGGTGAACAAAATATGAAGTGAGGTAAGGATGACTATAAGAAGTGTCTAGAACTCATAGGCATTGATGGCCTAACAAATTCAGAGGTCTTCCGTCGATATGAAACAATTGCAATAGTCACATAGTAAGACCTACCATAACATGAGAGTTTGTTGAAGTCGAATGTTATGGGGGTCAACAAAATCAGAGAGAAATGATGGTTCTCTCTGTGTCGTCCGAGACTCCTCATTGAAATGGTAATGAGAGTCAAGATAATGTTGCCCTTCTAGAAACTATGTTGATGTCGACAGGAAGGGAGGCACGATGCCAAGAAGAAAAGGGATTCTTGAAATCCACTAAGTAATAGATGATATCAGGTACTAATGAGTAACATGAATGAATTCAATATGCTGTGAGACTCAAGACTACCCTTGGTTGGTGAATTTTGAAGGATGACTAGTAGCAACTGTAAAACTAGATCTAGCGTAAGAGGGATGACTAGATATGGGGTTAAACTGTGCCATAAGCTAACATAGTGGACAAACTCATAGATCATGGGTATATGGACTTGGGATACTTGGGGCTTGTGAACGATGTTGGAAAAATAGTGGATGCCCCAACCAAGGGCAACATGGGCTCCTTTTCCAAGGAAGAAAAGGCCATCAAGGATGGCGAAAAAAAGATATGTATATGCTAGAAACAAAGGCTTTTTACAATTACTAAAGAAATAAAGATTATTATGGGTTGAGTACAGATACAAAAATGGGTGCCCCAGTGAAAGATGGCTTGGCCTGTTAGGGTGCAAGTTTGTGAAAGATAACTGGTGGAGGGTGGGGGCCCAATGGGTGGGTTTCTGTATTAGGTGAATGGATGGAGGACAATCTGCAGATGGGAAAACTGATGGTGGATGAGATGGAGGGATAATGAAGCTGTGGAGGTGCGGTCAATAGAACCGAGATGATATGACCTAGGAGTCCATTGGGAAAGTCAATAAGATGATGAGAAGAAGTATGGGGTTCATTCTCGGAAGTGCATAATACTATCGATATTCCCATCCCTAGGGGGTGAAAGCAGCATGAGTGTCAAGTTGCCAAGGGGAACTATGAATGGGACAACTCATGTGGGGGAGAGTGATACTGGTTGATAGTACCTAGATGCAACAGAGGTAAAGGTACTGCAAAGCCAGATGTAAGGACATTAAAGGTAAATGTCAGAGGGTGTGACTGGGATATGAAATTAATTTACAGAGGGACTAATTACATGCCAATGTCGAACATATACCTGAAGGGGTTGTAAGCTTGCGAAACAAGTACTTGAACACATGAAAAGAAAATACTCGACGTGAAAAATATCTGATGATAAATAACATATAACAACTATTTGATAAAATTGAAAGTGAGCATGTGTACCTGAACGTGACGTGAGAAAAATGCTCCTCTGGGGCCAAGTGCAGATGGTGACCCGGGGAATGTGAATGTGTAGATGGCGGGACTAGGATCTCGTGGTTGAGAACGAATCAAAAAATAGAGGCTCTAGGCTCTTGTAACAGTGTGTGGAAATTGGGAAAAAGGGGTTATATATGGCTAGTGGGCCCATAATGCCACCTCATTTGTACCTGTCACTGTTACTGAGTTGAAAAGATAGTTGTGAGGAGATTTCGAGATTGCAGGAGCGTGAGGCTACCGATCCAGGAGCGGTGAGAGACAGTTTAGTGGTCCTATTGTCCTGTACCTTGTGAATTCCCTAGTTTGTAGGTAGGGGTTGTACAAAGGGACGTACAGGGTTTTTTTCCACCAGTGTGCGGGAAAAGGAGGAATACTTGTGCACATGTTCGCGGGTATAACTCAATTTCCGGCACATAATGTGCGACTGTGTCAGCGGTGTTGTTAAATGTGGGCATGGATTCGACCCACTTGGTAAAGTAATCTACTTCCATGACAATGTACTTCTGTCCATTACTAGATGGAGGATGGAAAGTCATGAAGTCTATGCCCCGTTTACAGAAGGGGCCGACGATGATGACTTGGTGTAGAAGAGTTGGTGGCGCTCACAACTTGTTTGCATAAAACTGGCATTTGTCACATCTCTTGACAGCGTGGATGTAGTCATGAAACAAAGTGGGACAAAAGTACCCTACTCGAATGATTTTTTGGGCAGTGGACATCCCCGAAAGGTGGCCACCATAGGCACTGCTGTGGCAATAATTCAAGACTCTGTCAGCTTTGTCGATGGTAAGGAATCGTTGAAGAATGGTATCGACCCCTCATCAATAGAGAACATCTCCGATGAGGAGGTATCGGGGGGCATGATGGCGAATGCGTCGACGATCATCTCGAGAGAGATGAGACCCAAACTTCTATGTCCGAATGTAGACGAGGAGGTCATCGTACCAAGGGTCATCGAAGGAGATGAAAAAGAGGTGTTCATCAGGGAAATCCTCATTGATGGGGGAAGATTTAGCGTCCGAGGGGAAAACTGTAATGAGTTCGACGAGGACAAGAGATTTCTTGCTTTTGGGAGTAGAGAACTCTAAATCATATTCCTGGAGGATAACGATCCATCGGGAAAATTCACCATTAATTTGTCAGTGACTAAGCAAGTACTGCATGGGGTTGGAATCTGCTATGACCTTGGTAGTTCGAAGCAAAATATAATGTCGCAGTTTCTGGACTGCGAGGAAAACTGCTAAGGCGAGTTTCTCATCATGATTATACTTCAAGGGAGGCCCTTAAAGGTTTTTAATAATGTAGTAAATGACATTTTCACGCCCATTATCCCCTAATTGGATGAGGACTCCTTCTACTGAGACAACTGAGGATGATAAGTAGAGGATGTAATTGTGATCATAGTCTGGGGGACTAATTAAAGGGGCATTGGATAGGGAAGTTTTTAAATCATCAAAAGTTGTTTGAGCATGTTCATCCCATCGAAATGGGATATCATGTCGTAGTAGGCAGAGAAAACCATGTGCGGGAGTGGCGTAGTCTGGGACAAAGTGACGTAAAAAGTTGGCTTTGCCTTGTAGGCTTTGCAGTTGGCATAAATTCCTAGGTGGTGGAATTTCCGTGATAGCTTGGACCTTGAGGGGGTCCACTGTGATGCCATGTTGGGAGACAATGAACCTAAGGAGGCACCCGACAATGATGCAAAATACACACTTGAGGGGGTTCAAGCAGATATTATACTGGCGACACCGTTGGAAAATGATGTGTAAGTTGTCTAAATGTTGGGTTTGCTTTTTGGATCAAGCAGTGAGGTCATCCAAATAAGCAAGGATGATGCAAGCAAGATCATGAAAAACGTAGGTCATGGCCCGTTGAAATGTAGCACTGATATTCTTGAAATGAAAAGGCATGACATTATAAGCAAAGGTACCCCAAGGGGTTGTGAACGTAGTTTTGTACTGATTTGTTGGGTGGATTTGGATTTGGTTGTATCTGCAAAAACCATCCATAAATGATAGTGCCTCATTGCTAGTGCAATCATCAATGATGTGGTCGATGAAAGGGGTTGGGAATTTGTCTCTGGGAAAAGCATGGTTGAGATCACGAAAGTTGGTGTAGACGTGAATGGTTCCCTGTTTTTTGTTAACAGGGACAGGGTTGGAGACCCACGAAGTGTACGCAATGGGGTAAATGAACCCGATAGCATGTAACTTGTCAATTTTGGCTTTGATAGCCACAAGTTTGGATGGGTGAAGGAGGCGTTGCTTTTGACTAACTGGGGCGACATATGGCCATGTGTCAATTCGATGTTCGATGATAGGAGGATCGAGGCTAGGCATCTCTATATATGACCAGGCAAAATTATCCCGATATTCCTGAAAGAGAGCTTTGTAAGTAGTGAGTTCTTCAGGGGAGCATGCGATGCCAATGGTGATTTCTTCTACGATTCCCGATTTAATGGATATGTCGATTTTGACAGTGGGGGAGATGTTGGCCATGTTGCCTTCTTCAAAATCATCTGGGGGAGGGATAGGGTTGTTGAACTAGTCTATATGCCCCAAAGGAATAAAATCCTTGGTTTTGAATGCGCAGATGGAGGCTGGGATAGGAGGGTGAAAGGTTGTCTGTGAAAGAAAAAGTGCTTGATCATGGAGCACATTCCATGGGCAATCAGGGTTAGTGAGTTCCTCCAGGATATCTTCATCGCAGTGGAAAATGTGAGAATACAGGGGATCCTGGGAGGTGATAGGGGGAACTTTCGATGGGTAAGCATGATTGTACTCAAGTGGTGAGGATGTAGATGGGATACCGTGTACATGGTGTGAGGGACCATTGGACATAAAGTGAATGTCTCGATATTGTGGAGGGTACCTCGTTCGCTTGGGTATTGACGATGAAATATATCGAATATCAGTAATGTGAGCCTTAGTAGGGAGTGGCTGAGAAGGCTCTGGCCGAGACGTTTGGTGTACTGCGACTAAGGTTTGGCAAAATTGAGGTAGAGTTGGGCAATTATGGGTGTAATGGCCATATTTTGAACAAATGGCAAAAGCGAATTTGGTTCGCAACCCTTTATTGCAAGTGGTTGAGGCCTCCATAGTAGTAGTGGATGTAAATGGTGGAGTAGCGAGAAATGTGGTTGATCGAGGGAGTTGGATAAGATTGTGTAACTCAGGAAGAGTAGGACATATGTTAGTGGGATGTCCTTCCCTTTCACATAGTGCGCAAGAAGGTTGAGCTCAAGGAGGGGGTAAAACTGTGGGCTCATTCTTCCTCCGTCTGCCCCCAACAGTGGCGGTGGTGCCAATAGATGGGGGTGAGGGTGGTGTGGTGGGAGACTATACTAGGATCTACATCGGTAATCCCTTTGGCTGAGGAGGGAGAGATGGTGTAGGAACCATCGCGGGTGGATGAAGATACCATACAGGGATGGAAAGAACCATGTTAGGAAGGGTAAGGGTTGCAACTACCTAGAATGATTGGACTCCAGGTGGGGCGTAGAAAAAGGGTATTTGGGTAAGGGCTTGGGAGACTGTCTCCCAAACTGGGATGTGCTCCTCGGGGGGAGGGAAATCTAGTACAAGTGGTTCAGTGATGATCTCATGGAATTCCTGGGGTAATATTTCTACAATGGGTGGAACTTCGATGTGGGGAGGGGACTCCAGGAGAGGAGTGGTGTCTCTTATATCGGTTTCGTTAGAGGAAACTACACACACTTGTGCTAAAGTAGGTGGGGTGAGGAGAGGTGGTGCTCCATGATAAGTTTCTAACATGGATGGATTTTTGAATATTCCAAAGCCGATGTCGACAAATGGAAAGGCATCCGAGCTAGCATGGACAAGAGGGAGGATATTATTGATTTTGGTGGAATTATTAAGCTCATAATGTGTAATTTGGTCGATGGTGACGATTTTCCCATTATGGGGGAACATCATCGTTTGAAACACAAAAGAGGCTATCACCTTCATAGCATACATGTAGCTATGTCCAAACAAGATATTGTAATCAAGTGGGGCGTCAATAACTTCAATGTCAATGAGGATGGTTTTCCCCCCAAGTTCTACACGGACATTTTGGAAGATCCCTTCAGGGGATGATGGTCGCCCGTCATAAGCTCTGAGGGTGATGGCAGATGGTACTAACTCAGGTGAGCCCAATTTCTGCTATACTACTTTGGACATGATGAATGTGGATGCACCTTCATTGATGATGCATTGATGAACTATGATGTTCTGGATCTTAACTAGTATCTAAAAAGCTACCAGGGCAGGGAGGCAGGTTCTCCGCTATCTAGATCAAAGGTGATGAGTCTAGCATCAGCTGGGTAAAATGCCCCCAAGGTGGAAAGCAAGGATTTCCACTGATATGGGAAGGTTTGGAGGACCTCTAATGCAAACATGGTTGCATGAGACCGTGCTAAGTCGTCGACCAAGCTATAGTTATGGGTTTCCCTAGCATGAGGGTTATTGACATTTTATCGTAACAAAATGTGAGTTATATGAGGGGTTGGATCAATGTTAGGGCGTGGAATCATCAATGGTTGTCCGACTATAGCTGGAACCACTTCTGAGGTAGTTGGGGTGGATTCAGGAGGCATGCCGTATTGATGACCGCATTTTTGCAGAAGAATATCCTCTTCACTGGTGAGAAGAATGTTACGATCGACTAGATTTCTAGGTTGAATGGGACCTGGGTTTTGATATTGCCCCATTTGTGGTGGAGCAGGGTGTACCTCTTTTTGGGTATTCATCACACCTTGGTGTGGAATAGGGTTTTGCAACACAGCCAGAGGTGGTGGTTGCAGATAGTGTTATGGGGCCTACTGGGGGATGGGCGGTGCCGGAGGATTTTGTGTGTTCATGGATGCTTTCATCTGTTTGTAATCGTCAATTTGGGGGAAGTAGTGAATATAATGTCCATACTCTCCACATAGATCACAAGGGAAGTTATTTCTAAGGTTATTGTTCCTCTCTTGTCATGGTTGATTGTTATTTTTTCCCCCTTAAGGGTTTTGGTTGCCTTGATTCTGATTTCCCCCAACAATATGGTTTTGTTGGGGGTTATTTCCTCCTGGTCCCGGGTTGTTATTGTTTCAGTTTTTTCCTTTATTTTTGGAATTATTTAGTTGATGGGATAGATTTTCCATATTCAACTATTCAAAAGTATGAACCTGTTGAATGGGAGAGGGCTGAACAAAATTAACACCAACATGTGGTTGTCCTAGTGGAGGAGCAACCAACTGAGGAGGACCAGGAAATAGAAAATATGGATTGTTTTGTGGAGATGATCCATATGGCGTATAGGAAGTTTAAGTACCTCCACAACTGATATGGTCACATGTAGGGGTTGGGGGTGGACCCACACTTGATTGAGAGACCAAATGCATCTGGGGTACCGGTGGGGGTCCCCCCAATGACTGAGGGGGAACAACAGGATATGACTATTGGTGAGTGGGGGGACGGTAATAAGAAGTCCCTCCATATGGTTGTGGATACTAAGGTGCAACATAAGTAGGCGACGGGTTGCTGTAAGGGTTGTGGTGCATCATGGAACCAATCAACTCATCTGCAGCGTGGGACATCCTAGGTTTGTCCTGGCCAAATGGTATGGGTATGGCTACATCAGGTAAAATTGTGTATAAGTAACCTGATTGCGCATAGATGAGGTCAAACTGTTGGGCCTTGTTGATGGCTTCCTCTTCTGATTGAGGAAAAGTGGATGTTACATCCTTGGCAATAACAGAGATGAGTGAATTGAGAAACCAATCAAGGCGTTGTTCCTTAGTGGTTTCTGCTTTACAAAAACTACGTTGTCGATGCCATTCATGGATGTGGTCGGCTATATGGATAGTAGTAGTTTGTTTGAACTCTGAGAGAAGTTCTAATCTAGTATCATGATGAACCGGTAGTTGGAAAAAAGGACAAAAAGGCCTTGGCCAATGATTCAAAAGTTACATGGGACCCTGAATTTTCGTCCACATACCATTTGGTCGAGGAACCCGTGAGAGTTCGTTGAAACAACATTAAGCAGATGGAATCATCCATGATGTTGTTTGAAGAGAACCATAAGTGGAAGTTCATAACATGGTTGGCAGGATCGTCCTTTGGTTTTCCTTCAAACTTTGGAATATCTGAAGGTAATTTTGTATGCATATTGGGCCAAGTGGGATCATGCAAAATGGGAACATTTGTGAGTTTGGTTAAATCAGGAATGTTAAGGGATGCCAAGTATGGCATGGGGAGATTTGGTGGAGGGTTAGTTCCAGCCATCATGTGTGTAGGTAATGGACCTGTCCCTTGAGAGGGATTTGGTGGGGTTGTACTTCCTCCTTGAGAAGAAGTTTGACCCCTACCTCCTTATGAAGGAGAACTAATAGATGGATGGCCTTGGGAATTGGACTCAAGCAAAGTGGAACCAAGTAAACCTGATCCCAAAATAGTATCACTCAAGGGGGTGTGAGATGGTTGATCTGGTGAGTTGGAAAGACTAGGGACTCCTCCTAGAATAGGAGGAATATTCTGCAAGCATCTAGAACGACGAGGATTCTGTGGTTCCTCTATGGTTCTGACTAGCAAAGCGAATGTGTGAAAATGGTGATAAGAGAGAAATAAATGAACAAGAGCTTTGTATCTTTTTGACCTTCACAAATTAGTATAACTCACAATTTCATGTAATCAAATGAACATCATACATAAATCAACTATAAATAAACAAGCATGTGGATAGGTGGATTTTTTCTGCATGGGGGAACAATAAAAAAAAATGCTCATGTCCTAAAAGACGCGTCGTCCTTCCTCTCAAATAGAACTAGTCCTTCCAATAGCACTCAACAGTGGGGCCTAAAGCCACTGGAAGAGGAACTAGTGAAGGTTGAAGTAATAATTTATAATGAGGGGTAGAGGGTGCATATCCCGAAAGAGATGGCGATATTTCCCAATAGCCACACAAAATCTGATCAAGGTGCGATTGTAGCCCACAATCGCCACTTGGATGGATGTCGTATTTTTGGTCACTAGGTACTTCGGTCAAAGTGCGACATTTAGATTTTTGGCCTCAAAAATGGGTCACGGGCTGGATTCCCTAACAAGAGTTGGGTGACTCAAGGAGGGATGCACAGAACAATTAGACCATAGCCTTCGGCCCTTCACGGGTATCTCCCTGCCTTATGGTGTAGGAAGAATTGACTTGGAGGATTTGAAAGTTCCCTATTTCTCAACTGCTATTGTTTGAAACTATGAGAACCTGATAACATGGGGTTATTTGGATTCCTACCCCCGAGATCTTACCTAGACTAAAAATTTCTTTTGGCAACCCCTGTGGAGGAAAATTTAGTGTGTTATTAGAAAATTTGTAGATGTGGTGGGCTGAGAGATTGGGGTCATGGACCAATCTCGTTTGATTTAATTAGGTGTGAAAATTTTCCAAAGAAATAGTGGGACCTTTCAGAATTCCTTTGGAGAAAACCTACTTCGACCTCCACTATTCTAGTAGAAATGATGTGTGTGAGGAGTGGCTTTGTGTGCAAGAAAGTGACAAGTGTGAAAATATTTTAATAAGTTAAGTGTGAGATTGCAACATGTGGACTTCATGTGGTCCTTACAAATCTTCTTACCTAGTTTACTATGTGTCTTTGGTGCAACCTTGCAGAATATTTAAAGCCCTAAAGAATTAGCAATGTGGACATATCGGTCCTTTACAAATCCTTTAAACTCCATAAAATGTTGTATATACTAAGAAATATTTGAAACTATCCTAGAATTGGAGACATGTGGGCATGTATGGGCCGATTACTTTGATCTTTAAACTTTCCTAGTGTGAGCTAAACTAAGAAATATTTTTAGAAACTATCCTAAGATTTGCAAACATGTGGGCATGTATGGGCCCTTACAAAACTTTAAGATGATTTCAAAAAACTAAGAGAATCCTAGGGGGGATTTTTCCTCTCCTAAATGTTTTTGTTAAGGGAGATGAAAATTCCTCTCAACCTTCTTTCTGATTCCCAATATCACACTAGGGTGCGAGGGAAGATCATACTTGAAGGTCATAATTGGTTTCTAGTCCCACTTTAAGTGATTGTGTATGAAAGCAATAACTTCAACTTAAAATTTTATAAGCCAAATGAGCCATCCATGTGGAAACAAAGCAAAAGAGGAGAATATTGATTATTTTTAACCCCTAAGTGCCTATGTTATCTAACCTTTCTTATGGGAAAGGACTCTAAGTGGAGTGTAGTTGCTTTACAAAGTGCAAGAAATTACAATCTGGAGGCTATGGGCCCTCAAACTATTCATGAAAATCCTTACAATGTGAAAAAAAAATTGGACATATGCACGGGTTGTCATTCTGACAAGCTCTCAGAGGGCACAAAGTAATGAAGCCTATGGCGTGCATAGTGCGCAAAGTGTGCATCTATGGGCAGGAAATTCCGCGCACTTCCTGTCACGCGTCGGGGGAGAAATTTCCAAGTGAAATACTCCTTCCTCAACTCTAAATTTTGACTTTGGCAGGTTGGGCTAGGTCGGTTTTGGTACCTGCAAGTCAAACCAATAAAAATGAAGTGCTCTCAAGGATCAAATAGGGAGCAATTTGATAGCGATCCCTAGTATGGTCGCCAATTTTTTGTGTTGGTTTTGTCACTTGGGTGAGCAAAACAAAAACACTTGCATGTCTAGATGAGCCTGCTAGACAAGACATAAGTTTGTGAGTGGGTTAAGTAAGCCAAACACATGTAAAAACAAAGAAATAAAACTAAAACAACTAATAAATAAATGTTAGAAAGCATAAGAAACTTAGAACCTTGAAAATCAAACAATGACCAACATAATGCTACCAATGGATCAATAGATTAGTAGGAAAAACACCGTAGAGAAAGGTAGGGAATTATGAGTCCCCTCTTCCTCCTTGGGAGGGCTCTTGAGTTCCCTAATTGAGAGCTCTTCTCTATTACAATGGAATAAATGGAAAATGGTGAAGAAAAGCAATGTTTATTCCCTCAAGAGGTGAGTGGAATGGCCTATTGGAATGGTGCTTGAAGGCTTCAAAGAGAAAAGAGGATTATCAAGGAAGAATTCTTGCAGCATAACAATACCTTGAATATCTTGGTTTTGTAGCACACCCATGGATTTTATTTATAGAATTCATTCATGGAAAAATGTAATTGGTTCATAGTGTGAACAAGGGGTCGTTTAGGAAACTCTATAGCCCTTGACCAACCTCCAAGCTAGATTTCTCTTAGATATGAGTGTCAAGAAGTGGTTGAGGGGCCGACAATATTCATAAATGAGTCATTCGTGGAAGTGCACGACTTTTCTCGTAGACAGTCACACATTTGGTGCATAGTGTGCACTGAGGGTTATGTTGGCCCACGCATGTTGTGCACTGGGCACGCACCTCCTTTGGTGAATCTGCACACTTCAATTTTTGACCCAATTATATAGTTTTTTGCCTTCTGGATGCATTTTTGGTGTTGTAGGTGGACTAATTTCTGCTAGCATTGATATTTTTCCTTAACCATTGTGTGCAATGTTGCAGACGATATTTCGGTGATAACACTTATTTTTCAATTTCCCAAAGTAAACATGTTTCATAAAAGAGGGCCTCATCCTAGATAATGTGGTTGTTATGTGAGAGGAAATGGAATGGGTTTTATGCCGTGGCTTAGCTCGATGCCCTTTTCATCAAGCTTGACTTTGAAAAATCCTGTAACCAAGTGAAGTGACCCTTCATCATCTCTATCCTTAAGGCTCTTTGGTTTGGTTATTTCTTCTTGAAGGTCGTTGAAATCTTGTTTATTGATGTTTTGACATGTATTTCCATCAACAAATACAAATCCAAGGAAATTATTGTGTTTAGGTCGAGTCACCAATAATGACCCCTTGATCAAGATTTATATGTCTTTTATGGGGAAAATCCCCCTAATCTGGGTCTAGTGACTAGGCAGAGCCTTGACACCTTAAGAGATAGAAAAGCTTCTATTCTACCCAAATCCAACAAGACCTTGCAATAATTAAGTGAAAATAAAGAAGATTGAAATGTGTACCTTAATTCCTTATGGTTGTTGTTGATCCCTTCTGGTTGCTGTTTGTTCCAAGATTGTAGGCCTCCTCCCAAAGTTGGCCTGAAAAAATGTTGCAGAAAAAACTATGACATCATATGCTTAATTATCAAGATTATCTAGAGGGCTATATATTCATGAGAAACATCCAGAAATACAAACACATAGACATAAAGATTTGGGACAATAATTTTTCTCTTTTATTAATAACAAAATTGGAAGTTACAACCTGAATTTTGCTAGTGCCACTCCATGAATCTCGCTTGGGTTCCTCTACTTTGTTTCAAAGTGAACTATTCCCAATATACTATCCTCACTACCAACATGCCAATATAAGGGAAAAGGATGGATGGAAGGGAATGCTAAGGATGAAACTCAGAGTAGAATGCAAAAAGGCTTGGAATACATGGGAGAAAATTTGGCAAAGTTCTCTTGCCTCTTGTTTGATATTCTAAATGATCCCCCTAGGGCCCTTTTAATATGAGAAAATGGTGGTTAATTCATTGTCAGAAGGGATACAAGAGGTAAAATGTTTGCAAAACCTAATATAGCCCGTAAACTCCACCGGAAAGCGCAGAATTTATATTTTTTTTGCAACATTTTAGAGTAGATACAAGATTTTAGTTATACAGCTAGCGTATGTACGCGATATTTTAGGCATGAAACTAGCATGTGTGCACACTCTGCATATGCAACAAGGTGTGTATACCATACAAAAACTTGTTTTTTAAAGAAGAACTCCAACAAAAAGGGTTGGAAAATGTATGAATGAGTAGGCCAACATCAAATATGCATAGTAGTGGCATTTTGAGTTATAACCAATGCCCCCTAATGTGTGAGGTCAGAAGAGCGACTGATGGTTGAAATACATTACAACATCTTTAATAAAGTGGGAAAATCACTGGAGTCGAGTAAATCCAAGTGAGTATTCTTGAGCGCGTCGTCTACAATAAGATAATAATAATCATTGAGGCAAGCATTCCCATGCTTGGGACAAGCTAAGAATGGTTTCCAATTAAGTACATTGTAGATCCATGTCATATATATAGTAATCATGGCTACATGACCAATGTGTATTCCAATATAAAGTGTAGCTGCGAATAATACACATCGGATCTACATCTCAAAATAATCAGAAGATATACAATGTCATAGGAATCTTCCAGAGGAATTAATGCCCGTGGATGGAGATGATAACTTCATAACTAGAGAAATAGCTTCAAGATATTCAAAAATTGGGTAGGAGTATAATAAGAGTGTAATACTCACTACTATGAGGTCTTTGACATGTTGTCGTGGAAATATTGGAGGACCTAGATCATTGGGAACATAACTTCATTGATTCTGAATGTGAACTTGACAGGACTCTCGGGATGGCCGACTCATGAAGGTCAAGAGACTTATCACAGAATGGCCAACTCAGGTTGCAATACTTCCCCTTGGACAAGAGCACAATATATGAAAAGAGTCAAGAAACATGTTATTGACATAAGTTTGTGTCACATGGGGAACTACAAACTCTCCATGTGTTTGGAAGAGTAACCAAATGGAGGAGGACACAAATCTATGTAACGAGAATAGCTTCCTAAGGCCATACTAGATCCCAATGTTGGCAGAACAAACTAAAGGATGTGCTTTGTCCAAGGGTGACTAGATTTCCGCCAACAAAAGAGAATGTTTTCCTTGTCCCCTCTTTTTGGAATATTTGATTTTTTTTTATCTTTTTCACGTATTTAACGAGCTTGAAAAGGAATAATAGAATGCTATGTTACAAAGGAGGAACGAGTGTTGTGGGAAAGCAAACTGGTTCCAAGTGCATGGAACATATTGATGCTCTGTGCAAGGAGACATGTGCAAGAGAAGGACACTCGAGAAAATTCCTCCATGGGTCAAGGTGTCAAATCGCAAGGGAAAAAATGTTATAAGGCTTGTAGCTAAGGAATGCTCTAAAGGTTCAATAATTTAGAAAAAATGTTATAAGGCTTGCACCTAAGAAATGCTCTAAAGGTTCAATAATAGCAACATGAAGTCAACATTAGGCCAACGATGCAAGGATGAGACATGCAATGCGATTACGACACATGACACAACGAGACTCCTTCCATGTAAATTTTTAAGAGCCTAGAGAAGGTAAGCTCGGAGGTTTTTCATTTTTAGAGAGTCTGAAAAACACTAAAAGAAGATTCCAGAGTAATATTTTTCGTAAGTTTAGTCTACAGGGCCCAAAAAATAATAAAATCATACCAAGGAGAACTCTTCTGGTCACTCGGGCCAGAGTATTCCTTTTTTGTACTTAGTCCATTCGGTCTGGAAAAGGGTTAAACTTATATCGAAAGGACGTAGCTTCAAAACCATTTTAATGAGTCTGACAAAGATAAGATCACTCAACTATCTTTTCAATTTTAAGGAGTCTGAAAAGAGATTAACTATGGACTCACATGTACTTTTTCGTAATTTAGTCCCCTGAGCACAAAAAAGTATAAAACACAACTTAGGAGAACTCTCATGGTGAGACATGTCTCTCAAGGCGTACCTTTCTCCTGGGTATTCTATTGGTCGAAAAAGGGTTAAACTTATGCCAAATAGATATTCCTTCTGGACCAATTAACGAGTGTGAAAGAAACAAGTTCACTCAACTGTATTTTCTTGTTTAGGGAGTATGAAAAGGGCTTAAAGAAGACTCCAAGGGGTTTCCTTTTTCATAAATACTCTCCAAGGCCCAAAAAAGAGATAAACCAAAACCAGGGAGAATGGCCCTTTTTCTCAAATTTAGTCCCTCGGGCCCGAAAAAGGGTTAAAATTACACCTAAGAATACTCTCCTAGCAAACCATTGCTCCTAGTGTGTACCTTCTTCATAATATTATCCATCTGAATTGAAAAAGGGGTAAAATATCACCAGACAAATGTGCCTTCGAATTTCACTTTGACGAGCGTGAAGGGAAACAAGATCGCTTGACAATATTTTCAATTTTAGGGAGTCCAAAAAGAGCGTAAAGAGGACTCCAAGGGGGCTCATTTTCATATGTAATCTAAGCAAGGTCGAAAAGGATAAATAATCTCTCGCTAGATGTCACTTTCATAGTTTAAATGAGCTTGAAAGGAAACAAACCATGCTCTAGAGGAGTCCCAAGGGTTGAAGCCAAAAAAAATATTTATAGAAGAGACATGAGGTGTACAACACAAAGTCATGGCGGGATTAAAATGACTCCCAAGCCTAAATAAGACTCATAGTATGGATTCCATAATACAAGGCAAGGATTTATTTAGGGCATCCATGGAGAGGAAAGCTCTACCACCTAATTACGAAACTTCTAAAGCAACATAGAAGGTTTTGTGTCACACTTCGGTGGGGTTGATCCTATGGCAAAGCAGAAATTGTCAATAAAATGCAAAATGCAAGGTGGTGAGAACCTATCCTAAATGCAAATGGTGAAATCCTGACTTCGTCACAATATTGTAAAATTAGTACCCATTCATCAAAAAATACCAAATCCAAAGGAACAAGAAGTTTAAAGGGCCAAAAGATCTTCAAGAAGAACCAAAACATCCACCGAGCAACAAAAAGAGATGAAATCAGAGTCAAAAAATCTATAAATAGAGGTAAAAAGGGGCATTGTTACCATTGCACTTTGAAAATTCCCAAAAATATCCAAGACCCTCTTCCTTCAATTTGACATTTGGAGAGCAACGGTGGATAAAATCAACTTGTTCTTGGGCCAAGTGAGTAATATTTCCCTTTACTTGCAATTTCATTCATCCATTTCAAGTTTTAGATAGATTTGGGGGTTGCGCGCTCCAAAAGTTAGCTTGATTGTGCGTGTACGTGCGCTTTTCACAGTTAACGTACATATGTACGTAGGCTGAGACACTCTCAGCACGCGTATATACGCAACTGATACCAAAAACAGGCGCATACATGCTCAAAAAAATGGAAAAAGAGAAGCACTAACTCTCAAAACGTTGGCATGACTCAGGATGTATGTGCGTTGGAGGGAAAGAGAACATGAAGAGGTTGACCAAATCGTCGAGGATAACCCGGGGGCAGTGGAAAAACTGAAACAATGTGGATTATGGAAATTCTTTAGTTTTCCCCTTATGATATCTCAACCATGACTTCTAAACCATCTGGTAGAGTATTGGAATCCAAATGCAAAGGCCAATCAATAGCACCAACCACTGAAGACCTTTACTTCTTGATCGGTCTCTCTAGGAGGGGTAAACTATTAAACTTAGATACATTCCCTCCTAGGCCATATAACATATCCCACTACATTGATATGTATTGCGAGGCTGAAACAAAGAAGGTGGGGTCTCAAGTGCCTATACAAAAGATAAAAAAATATGAGCTTGAGAGTAGTACTATACATGATTGTGCGGATGATGGGATCTGTTGCTCTACATCAGGATTCTCGAGCCCAGATGCATTGTGCAGTGTAGTGTCTGCAACTGGTTATATTTGATTGGAGCACCACTATGCTCAATTATATGAAAACTCAGTTGACAAAGTGCAAGTTGAGACAGAGGAGAAACTTTGGATTCAGGACAATGTTATGCGCATTATTTTTTGAAAGAGTGTTAGGGATGAGCTTGACGGAGGGTGTGCGGGGACACATAGCCTCCTTTCCAACATTGTGTATATGGGTTTCTTTGATGCCGAGCCAGGGAGGAGGAGGGGTACGTGAGGCCTATGATGACAAGTTCTTCGAGTGGTGGAAACACCAAATTCCCGCCATCGAGGACTAACAATATGCAAGTATTATTTTCTTGAGGGACTCGAACATGCCTATGCCCCCTGGTGCAACATGTGGTGATATAGGTACTTACTCACATTTTTGAATTTTTAACTTTTTAATTTTTCAATTTTATAATGCAAAAGAAAACATGTTTTTGGTAATGTCACAATACTAACTTAAAACTTGTTACGTACAGATGTGGGACCAATGCGGCCAACGGACTTCCCTCGGACTCGATGTCGTCCATGAGGGTAGATCCATTCGGGAGGAGCCGTAGCCAAGATAGGGACATCATCAGTAGAGGCTGAGAGAGTCCTGAGGCGGGTAGAGAGGAACATGACAACCCTCACCCGTAATGTGCACATGGCAGAGATCGAGGATCCACCACCATCCATGCAGACTCACGTAGTGGGAGTACCCATGGAATGGGTCCAACTATTCTGACATCTAGCCAATGTTGTAGTCTATTATATTAGGGACAATAGGCCTAGAGATTATATTAGTGTTGGACATTATGCATGCCGAGGGCACCCATTTTTGTATCTCCCATATGTATTGAGGGCTTAAGCCCAACAATGTATATTGGACACTTTTGAGGCTTTATGGCCTACATTTTGCACTGTGACATTATTTTGGACATATTATATATATACATATTTTTTACTTATGGAGTAAATTTCTTTTGTACAAATACATTTACATGTGTGAAATATGCCAATCTAATTCGTGATTTTCCAATGCATCAGTTAATTGATTAGATCTCCTAGAAACATGAATATATGTGATATAATCAAAATAACGTTCTAAGAGACGTACCCTAAGGAATCGTTGGTGAAGGTTGGTATCGTGGATGCGGTACACTCCATTTAATTGTGACACTACCAGTTGAGCATCTAGATGTACCTGGAGGTGAGAAATACCATGTGACAACACATCACATAGTAATTATATTACAACACTCTATTCAACAATGTTATTGGTTGCTTCTCCTAGACAAACACCTCCAGAAGATACCAACTGACCAGTGGGCGTGAAGATCACCCAAGTTGCGGAAGCAAGCCTTTGAGTGTGTCAGATAGCACCATCTATGAACCCAACATAAACCTCAGATTCACTTGACATCTTCCACATTGCAGAAACACAATAAACTACACATCCATAAAACAAAAAGATACTAAAATGTATAAATAAAAATATACACTATTTACAAGAAGACACACGCGGGTGACCAACCTAAGAGTAATACTTCTTAAGGTAGAGCCCATTTCTAGGCTCAGACAAAGCATGACCTTCGAAGTCAACCAATTCATCGGGATAAGTCCAATCTCGTGTTCGACTATACGAGGGTCAATGCCTGGATTTTTCTCATGAGACTATGAAAAAACGTCGCAAAACTCTTTAAATAATTCAGTGCACACCTGAATATCCTTAGGGGAACAATCCTCTCTGATGAAGATGTTTTCAACAATGCCAAGGGTTTTATATACGTCAATTGGAATCATCTCATCTATACTCACCAGATTTCCCTCAAAATAGATTATGTGATTGGCCAAAGGGTTAATAGGACAAGTGACATGTCCATTCATGGTCATGGTAAAACTCTCCTACTTCAACTCTCCTGAGCTTGGGTAAAAATTAAGATCTATGGTGAAGGTCATCCCAAGGTCTATCCAGCCCAACCATTACCTCTAAAATCTCATCGTCGGAGTGCAAGACCAAGTCCAAAGGATCGTCATAAGTAAGAGAGTCTTGAGCCCAAATAGGCTCTAAAATAGGATCTAGCTCCTGAGGGGGAGTCGGATCAGGGTTGATCGAGGTTTGTTGAATAATGTTGTATGAAACCTTAGCTGTGGATAGGGGCATCACCATGCCAGGATTCCCTACCCCTTACATCGAAGTCAATGGGGAAGGTAAAGTCCATGGATCATTAAAATAAGTTGTTCGAAAAGAAGCTACTTGAAAGATCGCATCCTTAGGCTGATCAGGGACAACTGCAATAAAATTGACATCGTTCAAAGGTGGCGGAAAATAAAAAGTTCCCATCAAATATGAAAATAGGCCAGAACCTAAGTTGATGGTACCTTGTTGCAGGTTATTAATGATAAGGACCATGGATGCCCCAATGAAGGGTCAGGACGGGAGAAGGATAACTGATCAACGATTACTATTTTTCCTTCACGAGGAAAACATAAGACACACAAAATGGAGGACACAACTGTTGTCATTGCATAGGTCCAACTTTGTCCTAACAACAGGTTGTACTCAAGAGGCACGTCAACTACTTCGACCTCAAAACACACAATTTTTCCCTCAAACTACACGGGGAAGGAGTGGATTAGTCCATGTGGTCTAAAAGAATGGTCGTCAAATGAAATTAACAACGTTGGCGACATAGACAACTCAGGTTTCCCAATAGCCTTCTAACATGCCAATGACATCACGCAAGTTGATGCACCCTCATCTACCACCATGCGGAAAATATTCCATGTCACGATTTTTTGGTGTAAACCACTACTATCTGGAAGGCGACGTGGTAAGGTAAATGAGGTTTGTGATCATAAGGTTAAAAAATGATAGTTCTCGAGTTAGCTGGCTCAACAACACCCAAGGAAGACAACAATGTTTTTCTCTCTAAGGGGAAACTCTGGATAACTTCCATAGCAGACATTGCACAAGGGATTTGTGTCAGATCCTCAATGACAGAGTATTTTTGAGCAACCCTTGCATTCGGATTATGAGAATCTTTATTAAACACACCTTTAGGGATGTGAGTTGTAGTTTCTGCCATAGTCTTCTCAATATGAAAAGGATGCAATGGGTTGGAATCTTCTTTGGCATTCTCAGCAGATTTGGGCATGCCGTAATAATGAGCCTTGTTATGAAGATGAGCATATGATCTCATCATGTATACTTTTGCAGCTCCATTATTAGTGTTAAGTGTGGGGACACCCTGATTTCCCTGAAGCACGTTTTTGGATGAGGAAGCGTGTGCCATATTTCTCCCTTGAGGGAAAGGGTTAGTTAATTAACACAACAGGTTGTTGTTGTGCCAAAATATTCTTGGTGCCCTCAAGCTGAGGGAATTGGTGAGTCAGGTGATCGTTCACGCAAAGCTTACATGGAAACTTAAACTTCTTGTTGTTGTTGTTTTTTCCCTCACCAACATTGTTAACAACCTTTTTATCCCCCTTACCCTTATTTCCCTTGGAATTCATTTTTCCCTCAGGTTGTTGGTTACCTTTGAGATTTTTTGTCACCGAACTAGGAGTTTGGTTGGCCACAGTCTGTTGGAGCGATAACTATTGCAATTTATTAGACAATTGATCTATGGGCTTACTTTATGTTGAACCTACTATACCATCAACATGAGGCCCAAACTTTGGTTTGGTTTTGTCAAAATTTGATCATGGTGTGTCTTGAAGAATCTCATACAACATACTGGATTGAGAATAAATCAATTCCAGTTGTTGGGCTCACATATTAGCCTCTTCGTCAAAGAACACTTCGGAAGTTGCGACGTCTTTGGAAACACAATGTACTGAATACTTGAGGAACCACTCGAGTAGAAACATAGGAGGGACCTTTACTTTGATCAAGATTTTTAGGCAACACCATTCTCGGATATGATAAGAGATATGGACGACCTTCATCTGCTCGAAGTTGACCAACAACACTGTGTCGGCATCGTATCTCACCGATAGCTGGAAATGGTTTAAGAATTTTTTTTACAGATCGTTAAAGTAAGAATACTTCGAGATATCGATCTCGATATACCATTTTGCAGCACCCCCTATGAGAGTGTATTGAAACAATTGCAACTAGACAGATTCATCCTTCAACAAGTTGTAGGAGCACCATAAGTGAAACGTTGTAACATGATCGCTTGGATCTTCTCCAGGATTGCCTTCATATTTAGGTATGTCTGAGGGCAACTTAGTTGGCATAGGAGGCCAATGTGGATCATGACAGATAGGATCATTCAATAACCTTGACAAATCTAGAAAATGAAAAGTTTCTAGAAAAGGTAACCTAGGTTGTGGAAGATTTAAAGTAAAAAAGGAGCCTAGATTTTGACTGGAACCCAGTTGTCAGAAAATGTTTACTTGCTGACTAGGATTCTGGTAAAAACCAGGGTGTCCTTGGCCAGTATAAGGAGTTTTTGTACTAGTATGCATCATCGACGGATTCACATAATTCGATGACATACCTTGGTTAGGGATTGTTCCCTGAATGGTATTCCAAAGACCTTGGTTGGGGATTCCCCCAACCGATCCTCTTGGCATAGGCACTGAACCTTACCCTGGGTTACATTAAGCATGGGAGGGGTTGCCCACGATCGACATCCCTTGCGAAGGTAAAGAGACATGCCAAGGATTTCCAAGACCTTGAGAGGAGAAGGCTCATATCATCACTCCCTATGAAGGAACAAATCCTTGCATAGGTTTGGGTTGATTGAAGAAGGGGTTTCCCCCTAACGAAAAATGTGGACGATGAGAAAGCATTGTTTCCAAAAGAACCAAACAAAGAGAAATGCATAGACCCAACCATAGTCATATAGGACTGAGACCCATGACTCCCTCCACTAAACAAGTTGGAACTAGTATTAAGCCTAAATGGTTGTTGAAAAACACCTCCAAGTGAGGGGGATGGAGGAGGGATATGACCCCCACCGTAAGGGAACGCATTAAATGGAGAAGAGGTTCCCATGAAGGATACTTGTAAGGGAGCATTAGAACTCCCTATCCCCGGACCAATAGTATGTAGAGTGGAGTAATTTAAAGTCGAGCTTGTATCGAAACCCAACATCCTGTATGAAAAAGGAGCACCAGACACATTTTGTATAGTAGGAATGGTGGTCGTAGTCGTTGTAGAGATTGTTCCACTGCCAGAAGTTGTAGGTGTCTGAATAGAGTAATCCTTGTAGGTGAAGGTGGGGGACGGGGCACGAAACCCCCTCCAGCTGCAGTCAAGACGGGAGTATGAGGAATCCCAGTAGAGGTAGAATTATTTGCTTCCATCGTCAATCGTCTAACAAGATGACGATCAAGAGTAGTCACCTCAAGAAGGACTATCTGAACAAGGATTGGCGTTGATATATCAGTGATCGGAGGGTTTGCGGGATTGAAGCCTTCAACTTCGAGGTAAAAAATGCTAGGCTCCTCTAGTGTAAGTGTGTCTTCTCTAGGAACAGGCTCGGGCACAATTTCCTGTGGCCCGATCGCTTTGAAAGAACCCTCTTGATCTAGCCTTCTCCTCAGCGGTGGCAGAGGTAGCTCCAAAGTTTTTGACGACAGGCCATGAAGCCTACATGAACGATAGAGTTGTTGATCTTCCACCTTGTGAAATGATCAACCAACACTCTAAGGTCAAGCTAGGGAGAAACATTGAGCACACACAAGAAATTCCCTAAAGGTAAATCAAGCAATCAATATAATGGTAGGAAGAACAGTTATGCCAATCAACACTAGATAATCTTACCAATGCAAGTGTAACTTGAACACAGAAACACCCTTCGGGTCTACTCTGCAAAGCGTAATCCGACATCTTCCCTAAGTATCGTGGTATACCCCCATAGTCACTTGTGTAAGTCCCTATAAAAGGAAACTAGGTTTCCAACTCACAGTTAGTTACCAAGTGGGTACAGTCGACAGTCGGGCTGATCGTAATGAGCATGATAGCTAATTTTGAAGCCTTTCAAGGGTACTGAAGGAAAATGGTCCGAAAGACAACTAAGGATCCTCAATGGATTTTAGGTCCATAAAGCTCCGTAGCCAAATGTGGTTAGCAAATATCCTAAGAATGACCCTCAATATATGATCCCCACTATGCTTGGTCCCACTTTGGAGGGGTTATCTCCTCTACCTTTCCTCACACGACCTCGTGTTTATCCCCTGTGTTAGAGGGGGTCTCGACTAACTTTTACGATATTGGACTTCAACACTCCATATCTCATACTCTTAATTTTATACAAGTGGCCTTGAAGAGTTTCCTCTCCACACCTATTCCAAGGCCCTAAAGCCTAGACTACTTGGTGTACCCTATAAACAAAAAGGTCTAGTTGATTTTAGCATTAAACGTTAATTTTAGTGGCTTGATTACTCATGGGGTACATAAGTGAAATTCGTGGAGTTCTTTGAGAGATGAAAGAGAAGAGTTAATAAGCTTTTATAACATTGTGTTGAAAGCAAACTACGTTTTACAAAGGGAAAAAAATGGCTTTTTAACTTTGAAGGTGAAAACTTTTCAAAATAGAGACTAAGATCCTAAAATGCAATTTTTCCTAAAATGATTTTTCGTTTCAAATGCAATGCAATTACTTAATCTTTAAAGGAAGAAGCCTAAAAGGGACTTTGGGTTTAGAACTCTTTTATTTTATAAAAACAACCTAAGCTACTAACACCAAACAAACATGCATAGTCAATTGCAGATGCAATTAAGAAACTACAACAATTTTTTTTATATGCTTAGAAATGAAAGTAACAAGAAACTATATTTTTTCTTTTCAAAGAATAATCAAGAGAGAAGGATGACAAACCAAAGACCGAATCAGATCCCAAACCACTAATTGAGAGCATGGATTCACCAGAATTCACAGGAGGACCTAAAGCTCACAAGTACACCCTTAACCTTGACAACAAACAGAAAGAGACAAAGAAACAACAAATATTTATTTACAAGTTCATAGTTAATCTGAGCCTTATATCTAGCCAAACCAGAATCAACAAAGGCCCCTGAAACTCAGGAAGACCTAAGAAGCGAAGGGTTTCCTGAAAGGAAAGAAAAGATTTTTGAAAAAAATATTCAAGATGACAGGCACGCATGATGTGCATAGTCATCCTGCATATGTATGCAAGCTATGTATAATAAAAAACATGTATGTATGTGGGTTGGGTATAGAACAGGGCATGTACACTACTGGAAATTTTTAAAAAAGAGAAATATTCAGACATAGCACTCAATCCAAGAAAACTGGTAAGCACCTGTAAGGTGACCAGAGACCCAAAAAGACTCAGAACACTTCAACAAACAAGAATTCAAGCCAAACAAATATCTCCTAAAAAGACCCTAGAGAGATTCCCCACTGGAGTCGTCGATTCTTCTATGGGCAAAATCCCCCTAATCTGGGTCTAGCGACTAGGCAGAGCCTTGACACCTTACCATAATTAAGGGAAAATAAAGACGATTGAAATGCATACCTTAAGTCCTTACGGCTTTTGTCGATCCCTTCCGGTTGGTGTCCATTCCAATATTGTAGGCCTCCTCCCAAAGATGGCCTGAAACAATGTTGTAGAACAAACTATGACAACATATTCTTAATTATCAAGATTATCTAGAGGGTTATATATTCATGAGAAATATCCATAAATACAAACACATAGACATAAATATCTGGGACAAGAAATTTTTTCTTTTATTAATAACAAAATTGGAAGTTACAACTTGAATTTTGTTGGTGCTGCTCCAAGAACCTCACCTGGGTTCCTCTACTTTGTCTCCAAGTGCACTATTCCCAATATACTATCCTCACCACCAACATGCCAATATAAGGGAAAAGGATGGATGGAAGGGAATGTTGAGGATTTGTTGAGCGCTCAACACACCCTAAAGGTTTTTTTTATGAAACTCTGTCACTTTTGGGTACCACTTGTTTCTTTTGTTTTACTGTCTGAATTGAGTTCAATATGGAGGGTGGTTTTTTTTGTTTTCGTGACTCTTATCGATCGAATCGGTTTTGTTTGAACTTGTTAACTAAAACCTGGTGTCTAAAAGAACTTGGAATTTAAACTAAAGATCTGCAACTAACATTGTGATAAGTGCACTTATATTCGACGTCGACAAAACCCAAGCAGACAAAAGGGGCACACAGTAATAATAATCGTCGATCATCGATGAACCATCGACGTTGGTAAAAGGTGGAGTAACTTTGCGTTACTAATTTGCCACGTAGTTTCAGGAGATAGTCGATCACCATCGGCGTCAACAGAATATGAGAGTGCTAAACATGGACATGAGCCATGATAAACCCCTGATAGTCAATGACGGATGCGTTGGTTCGGGGTTGGAAAAATAATGAAGAGTTAAATCACTGAAAGTTTCTGCGTTGATGCATCTCTGATCATCGATCCCCGATGCACTTTTGACATTGGGAAATGTTCGAGAGAGTTAATCTAGGAGCACTTGGGTAAGCTTATCATCGATCATCGATCCTTGATACTTTTCAGGGTCGACAGGGTAGGATCGATTGTTAGAACGATCAGCTTAAGAAAATTCTTGATTTCAAATAACACTAGTAAACGAAGATGCCGACCTCAAGTGCCACGTGTCTTTATCGCGTAAGGGTGTTGTATGCCCTAGTTTTGTCCCAAGTCATCTTAAGGTTCCATGTGTCCTAGTCACACCTCCAAGTCAGTCTTGCCACATTAGTTCTATAAGGCAAGATCGATCAGCGTCAGAGCTTTTTATAGGGAGATATCAATGAAAAGTGTTAAAGAGAAACCCCGACCCCAAGTCCACCAGCTAGATTAGCGAAATGATGGGATGTTTTCAACACAAGATACGATTGGATTCGGTCATTTAATAGGCCAGTTAATTCTTCACCCCATGAACATTGCTACCCCATGCGCCGATTGAACAACATGAATTTGAAATCACCGATGGGACGGGTTACAACGTGCGCCTGCGTCGTTGACCTACGATCGAATTTAATTTTAAATGTATTGAAGATATGGCGACAAATTTTATAGAACCAAACTCATATCCCGAATTAAATGGTTGATGCGACAAGCTAAGTTCATCTCTGTTTAAATCACTAAAATGGTTTCAAACACTTCTATTATGTACATAAGTTTCCATTTCTAGAACATTCGAAGAAGCGAAGTGAGCGTCTCAAGTCTGTGTTGATTCCCAAACCTTCAAAACCAGGTTAAACAAGCAACAAAGGTATGTGTTAAATTTTATCAATTCAATGGTCGAAATTTGTTATATATGCATCTGATTTTTTGCACTGTCTCTAACTATGTTCTAGCTGTAGAGAAAATGCCTCCAAGAAAGCCAACGACCAGATGCTCACCAAGAGCACCTAAGCTAAAGGAATCAAAAATTGGCAAAGGTTCTTCTCCTAGTACTATGAGGCAGTTGGAATATGCTCCCAAGGAAGATTCAGTCATTAAAACCTCGACGAAGAAAGATTTTATTCAACCTCCGGTCTTTGGCGACACATAAGAAACCACTGGATCCAAAGTAATGCTCCTACAGTGGGGGGGACTTTTCAACAAAATCATCTGGGAGGAGTACCTAGAGTGTATCCCACACAATGATTTGAATTTAAGGGCGCTTGAAGACTAGGTTTTCCCGAATATATGACGGTTATACTTACACATGGTAGCCTGCAAGACTCCAGTTTTCCAGTGCATTGAGGTTTTGAATTGGTTAATCGATCACACAAACGCACAAAAATGACTGATCAACAATGAGAATGGTGAGTGTGTCGGAGTTTTCCTCCTGATAGAATTTCATAAGTACTACAAGCTCAGGGAACCAGAGGAGTGAATGAATACAGACTTTGTGGTGAAGTTCTATCAATTACACGACACCAGCCGGTTAATGGCCTCATGGTGGAAGGAGGAAAAGAAATTCACGAACCGGAGCAATGACTGGTATGGTACAGTTAACTTGAGAGAGCCATACATCTACTTGATGGCTCTCATCTACCGACTGTATGGAAAAAAGGACTGCTCCAAGTTTTTAGAAGCATGGATGCCCCTGGCATACACTATGGTGATCTCCGGGAGTAGCTTCAACTGGGGAGCAATAATTTCCAAGCAATTGAGAATTTGTGTACAACAATCCTAGACACTAAAATAAGGAGAATCTCATGCATTACACATGGCCTTGTACTTACTCGATGTTATATGTGCAAGAAATGTCTTCGTTGGCATGAATTTAAGCTGGCACGTTGCGGAGATTCCTGTTCATGTTTACTTCAACATACTATAGGAGAACAGGTACAAAACATCTTTAATATCTTACCTCTTTTATTCAGATCTGATTTCTTTCTTAGCATAGAGCTTCATAAATCAAGTAGAATATTGTGCACCGTAACAGCAGATCTACACACAAAGATTTCTCTTTTCTTCAGTTCCCAACAATCACAGTTTTAGGTCTTGGCAATAGAACCATTTGTTGGCACAGGGGCAGACCCAGGGTTCAACACTTCAACAACGCACCAACAAAACCCTAACTACCGACCCTTTTGGCAACACCTGCGAAGCAGATGAAGTCTCACCCAAGGTAGAGGCAGGGGGGGTTGTAGGACTCAAGTGTCTACAACCTAGATGGGACACAGATCTGTGATTACATCACTCTAAAAAAGCACTTAGCAGTTATCATTCATTAGTATTTAACCCTTATTCACATCGCAAATAAAACCATAATTACAAAGAAGTGTAGTATTCAATAAGATCTAACACATTTAAGCACTTAGCATATAGAAATAGATCAGATCTAGCATTCATTCACATCACTAAGCACTAAGATACCATATTAGATGCATCTAAACATACATAAAGATAACAACACTAAGCATAAATCTCATCAATCACACAAAGCAATCAGAACGCATGATATGTGTGGTTCATCCCCAGCATGGGGCTACGTCCACCAACTCTTCTTCTTCTTTATTATCTTCTGTCAATCTCCTTACATGCACAGAGCATTAAAACCCACTCTGCATAGGACGGGAGATTTGCTCACACCTCACCAGATCCTCCTTCCCTGAGCTAGGTCACAACACAAATCCTTCTTACACAGTTTGCACACAAGCCTCTTACAATCACTTGCACTTATTTCTACAAGTCTTCACACATAGTATGCACAAAGCCTCTAGATTCGCACTAAGCCAATTCTACTAGGTCTAGTCTTTCTTACATCACCTAGGTATCTATTTATACATTACAAAAGGGCCTAAGAATGGGTAAAACCCATGGGCTGACATCCCATACCCGTTACATAAACCCTAAACCCAAAAATTCCACAAAAGGTGGCAAGATCCCGGGATCTCCGCTTCGCCTAGCACTCCATCTTCGACCAGCCTGTCAAAGTCCAAAAATTGGTCAAAAATGACCAACGTTTCCACAAAACCTGGTCAAGGGCCAACAGGCCCCCAACACTCACCTATGACTCATCCCGAGTCACTCCGATCTAGGTAATTCTGCCTCGAAGGCCTTGAGCTTAGCCCGAGCTACTTCGACCTGCTGCTTCGCCAGAGCCTCCTGCTTGGTGAACTTCTGAATGACCTTCTCAATGACGGGTCCTTCTAGTCGTTGTTCAACTAAGGTGACCATTTGTTCTAGCTGTGTACCTTGTCCTTCAATCTCCTCAAAAAGTGTGCAAGCTTCATCCTGCACTGGCTGGAGTCTCTAGGTCACTTCCATGACTTTACTCTAGATGGCATGGACTTGTTGTTGAATCGTGCAATGTTCCTGGGATATTTTCATCCTCTCGACTGCTGACAGAGGCTTCAATTGTGCTTGCACTGTTGTTGCTTGTTGCTTTTCCTCCTGAAGCTGTGACTCCAGTGTCTTGAGCTTAGGGTCCTCTGCAAGGCGCTCATAGGTTTGTTCACTTCGACTGCTGAGTTGTTTGCATTCCAAGACTAATGCCTTGATTCTCTCAACTGCTCTCCAGGCGGTTTCTTCTCTCTGATCGCACACTTCCTACGAAGTGTTTGGCATTGCTTGCAACTCTAGTTACTTGATTCTTGCTTGAATTTTCTGAATAGATTTAGTGAGTTTCCCCACCTGACTCTCCACTGGGTCTTCTTCCATCTGTTTTAATCCTGTCACAGAGCAAAGTGCTCTGGTGAATGCTTCTTTAACTCCCATATGCTCTATGAGGAACTATTCTTTCTCCTTCTAGATTTGTGCTCTATCCTCTGCGAACTTCGCTTGGAGGTCATCTTTTTCCTACTGTGCAACCCATCGTTGCTCTATAGCTTCCTCCTTTGCTTTCTTTAGGGCCTTTGAGGCCTGTTCTTTTTCTTCCTGGACATGATGAAGGTGAGCTTCGATAGCATATACTATTCCGCGTAGTTGGGCAAGCTTATCTCCCAACTCAATTCCTTCAGATGATGCTGGCACAGTAGATGTTGTGTGGCTGGAGTAGAGGGCTTGTTGTACCCCTTTCAGTTCTGCTTCAATCCTATCATACATGGTCTCTTGTTTTGCTTCGTTGCACTGTAAAATATCCTCTGAAGTATCTGATACAGCGATGATGATGAGGTCGATGTCATCCACCATGAGCACAGTCTGCAACTTGAGATTACTAGCTTTTGACTTCTTCCGCAATGAAGGTTTTGTGGGGGAAACATTTCTTTTCTTGGATTTCTCGGCCTCATCAATGGGATCCTTAGGCGGTGTTACTTCACCCTGCTTCTACTTGTCTTATTCCCCGTTTTCCTCTTCTTTATCTACTTTGTCACCGCCTCCCCCTCCAGGTGAATCTGAAGCAGTCTCGTCTGATGCGGTGTTCATCTCCTGTACCTCTTCCTTCTTCTTCCTCCTATTGTTGTCAGGTACATCATACTCTTCACGAGTAACCACAAGACTTTCGATGAGGTCGGGGTCGAACAATTATGCCTAGTCGACTAGTATAAGGAACTTTGCAAGCCATTCCTTAGTTATTTCTTCCATATCCTCCTCTGTGGGCTTATAGTAGGATTGGAGCTATTCTTAATGTTTGTATCCATGCGTAGTGATATAAATAAAATGTCTATCTGCACAGAACTTCGCAATGGGCCTAAACCTGTGTAGGGTATTCGACGTAATGCGAGGGAAAGACTCAATGGCCCTCTTCAGCTATAGATAATAGGTGTGGAACACCACATTTGAATGTCATTACTTCGCCATGTCGCTCGAATACCAGAGCATAGTGAACTTCGCAACTAGTGGTTCGGATGGCTCAATTTCATGGAAGATCACCCCTTCCGGCATATCCCAAGAAATGAAGGCGATGAGGATCAGCAGCCAACTGAAATGGAACTCGTAGCCCTGATCCTAAGCTTCGCGATAGTCTTTCTCTAACTGGTTGACGAGTTAGCTCACCCAATTCATTTGTAGCCCTTCCACGCATTTTCTTGCAAGGTCGAAGACAAACCCCGTGACCTGCATGGGTCTATTTTTCCTGACTAGCTTACCAGTAATCAACTGGCAAGCTAGGCGCACTACGCCATTCTGGATGGAGACTACCTTGTAGCCCCACTTCCCCTTTTCCACATCAAAATAGGTGTCTTTTATTATCTGTGCCAGGGCACGATCTGCAACCTTCCCTGGGTAAAAATCTTGTGGGTCTAGTCCTTTCATGCTTAATCCAGTGATTCTATGGATCAACGCCAGATCTACAGTGATGCATCTATCCATCCATAGATAACCGCCATGGAGGCACAACAGTAGGAGCTTAACGCACACATTAACCTCCCGATGCCTTCCAAAGTGTGGTAACTTCATCATGTTGAGGATCATTTACCTTGTGATGTCCATGGTCCACAGCTAGGGGATTATCTTCGACTTCTTCCCCTTTGTCTTGGTCAAATACTTATGAGGTGTGAGCATGCCATAGTTATTGAGGTCTCCCAAGTTATCGTTGCTAATATTCAATGTTAGAATCCTCTCCAACTGCGGTTTGACTATGCATATATGATTCGGGAGGTACGCAATGATCAATGTGTAGTCGAAGTCCCTCGGGACACTGTCACGACTCACTGCACCAGCTAGAGGCAGGATGTAGTTAGGCAGGATTGATGGGATGAGTTTCGCATTTGCCAATTCATCACGATGTTTGGTTTGTTTCTCTGTCGCAGCTCAGGATGGTCCATATCCACAAGCAGTCGACAGGGATGCTTGCACTCCTCTCATTGACGAGGCTTGAACTCCTGCGGACATCACCTTCTACGCCATGAGATCTATTAGAATTTCTTTGATGGACTTTTCTACTGCACTAATGTCATCCGAATGCACGCTCGAGATCAGGTATCTCAGGTCGGTGATCAAACACTCAATGTAATAGAATGGGTGACGAGGTCTCAATAGGCACAACGTGATAACAATGAATTCTCTGTGGGCTCGGATATAATTCGCAAAAGTGTTATCGGTGCAACATTCGATGGGATAAATAGACAACGTCATAATGGATTCCTCCAACGAACAAGAAATCCTTCATCGATGCAATTCCATCCATTATGGCGCGGTCTCAACAGTCCAATGGCAAACGTTCTAGAAATAACTTTGTTTCTAGCCATTCTGGAGCGTCGGTCTAATCGGGCGGAATGCCTCCAACGTTCATATCACTCTGCCATGGTGAAGTGTTGATCTACGCTATTTTGATATCCCAACGAGGTTCAAGTTTTGTATACCTTCCTTCTGCGAATTCCTTTCTGGTAACTCTTGCAATTTTTATAGCTTAGCTTTCTTCTTAATAAGCTTTCTAGCCTTCTTCCCCATGATCTAAGTTACTGGGTTCCTCTTTCCATTTGATTCTTGTCTGTACTTAATATAGTAACTTTGTGCTGATGAGATTCTTTCATAGGGTTTGAGGGTAATGCTTCTTCTCTTTCTGGAGTAGATGTTATGCTCTCCTGCATGGATAGGTGTTTCAAGTCTTCCTGCGTTCTTTCAAATTTGACAACGAAGTCTCTGGCCCTAAGTAGCTTTGAATTGTCCTCCTGCTCTTCTATTAAGCATGTTATTATCCTAGTCATGAAATCCCTTAGTTCTTGCTTTTTCTGTTCTATACCTTCCTCTTCTTTTTTCCTTCTGACTTGATCTTTCTCAATCCAGGTTCTTCCTAACAAAAGAGCAAAGGGGGCGTTGTTCTCAATAAAATTGATGACCTCAAATTCTTCTTCTGTCGATCATCCATGAGAAATCATAGGTACATGGGCAAGTCTTCCACATAGGGTTATCAACTTTCCTTTAAACAATCCTATTCCTCCCAGTGAAGGAATCATAGTTGGATTTCCCAAAATTTCCCAAGTTCTTTCTGTCATGATATTCACGTGTGTTTCTGCATCCAATACACAAACTATGTCAAAGTCTCCTATTCTTGTTTCTATGCACTCTTTCTCTTTTAAGATCTCTAATAAGCTGGTGTCTCTGTGATCATTCAATGTTTCTTTCATCTGTAATAATATATCCTCTGATTCTTACTGGTTTTTTAGCATATTCTTAGTCTCTTGGCCTTCCTCAGGATTTTCTTGTCTCGTGTTCATATTTTCAACTTTATCAATCATTCTAGGGCAATCCAATACTTCATGGTCCATAGCTTTACAACAAAGGAAAATGGGACCTCTACCAGGGCATTCTTTAGCAAGATGTCCTAGTCTTCTACAACTATAACAAAGAGTTAATCCTCTCTTTCTCTTAAGTGATCCCCAACCTTTCATGTACTGCGCACTGGTATCACAGTGATGAACCTGCAAAAAATTATTTCTAGGATCCTGCATCCACTTGTTAGTCCAACAATTCTTTCTATGCATAGGAATAACATATCTTTCACTATTTCTATCAGATCTATTCATATCATATCTTCTTTCTTCTAATTGTGCCCTAGTTTTTAGATCCATTCTTTTGAAGCAAAAATCCCCACTTATCTTACCTTTATCAAAGCACAAATCTTTAAGATATTACCTCTTTTCTTCAAATCTGATTCCTTTCTTAGCACAAAGCTTCACAAATCAAGTAGAATATTGCGCACTGTAGCAGCAGATCTACACACAAATCTTTCTCTTTTCTTCAGTTCCCAGCAATCACAGTTTCAGGTCCCGACAACGGAACCATTTGTTGGCACAGGGGCATACCCGAAGTTCAACACTTCAACAACGCACCAACAAAACCCTAACTACCGGCCCTTTCAGCACCACTTGTGAAGCAAATGAAGTCTCACCCAAGGTAGATGTAGGGGGGGTTGTAGGACTCAAGTGTCTACAACCTAGCTGGGACACAGATATGTGATTACAACACTCTAAAAAAGAACTTAGCAGTTATCATTCATTATTATTTAACCCTTATTCACATCACAGATAAAACCCTAATTACAGAGCAACGCAGTATTCAATAAGATCTAACACATTTAAGCACTTAGCATATAGAAATAGATCAGATCTAGCATTCATTCACATCACTAAGCACTAAGCTACCATATGAGATGCATATAAACATACATAAACATAACAACACTAAGCATAAATCTCATCAATCACACAAAGCAATCAGAATGTAGGATATGCGTGGTTCACCCCCAATGTGGGGCTACATCCACCAACTCTTCTTCTTCTTTATTATCTTCTGTCAATCTCCTTACATGCACAGAGCATCAAAACCCACTCCGCATAGGACATGAAATCTGCGCACACCTTGCCATATCCTCCTTCCTCGAGTTAGGTCACAACACAAATCCTTCTTACACAGTCTTCACACAAGCCTCTTACAATCACATGCACTTAGCTCTGCAAGTCTTAACACATAGTATGCACAAAGCCTCTAGATCTGCACTAAGCCGATTCTACTAGGTCTAGTCTTTCTTACATCATCTACGTATCTTTTTATACATTACAAAATGGCCTAAGCATGGGTAAAACCCATGGGTCGACATCCCATACCCGTTACATAAACCCTAAACCCAAAAATTCCATAAAAGGTGGCAAGATCTTGCGATATCTGCATCGCCTGGAGCTTCGTCTTCGACTAGCCTGTCGAAGTCCCAAAATTGGTCAAACATGACCAATGTTTCCACAAAACCTGGTCAAGGGCCAACACTCAGGACTGTGAAGAGGCAATAAAGAGGATGGCCAACCCGAACATGACCAGTCTCAAGGCTATGAGCATGGACGAGTAGGTAGAGACAATAGAGCAATCAGCTCAAGAGGCTTTCAGAACTAGGGAAGAATCTTGAGCAACAGAGACTACAGAGGCACAAAGGAGAGGATTGTTGTTACTAGAGGGAGCCCAAAGAATCATTGACCAGTTACAAAATGATCATGATCTCGTAGAGATGATAAGGATCCCCTCGGACAACCCAATCACAAGCAGAGGAGAGCCAATACAACTTGAAGAAATCACTGGGCTAGAGAAACCTATAGTTCCATCACCGTAGATCAGATCACTGGGGACAATTCCAACCCAAGGTATCAAGGATGCCAAGTGGAACAGGTGTACCAAACCCCCTGTTTGACCTGATAACCATCTATGATGATTAGGAGAATCTAAAGGTTTCCCTGGTAACTCCAGTACCGATTACAGAGGAGAAGGAACATGAGAAAGCGTCTACCTGAAGTCTCGATGCTTTAATTCAAAACCTTTCACAGAGCAACCATGAGGTTGAAAGTGTCTTAGATGCTAAGTTTCTCGACTTGTTGGGGACCCCAATATATAGCTCAAGGGATGAGCTAGGATTGGGTCGTTAGAATGAGGAAGTTCAACAACAAGAAATCGGCTCCTTGACAACCGATTACCAAGTAAGTACCAAACCTATCCATGGTTCTTTAATTTTGGTCGATACCTCACCAGCCGATGAACAACAAATAGAGGTCGAACCATCGAAACATATGAAATAAGTTTAGGAACCAATCCCAGAACATATACACATAGCCGGGAGCCTGGGGGATACTCTAACCTGGGGAGAAAAACAAATCTCCGAGCCTGTTGATGAGGTTGCCGACATACAAGCAAACTCCAATGAAAAGAAGAGGAAATCCATCATGAAAAGGACCACTAAGAAGAGAAGGCTGACACTAGAGAGCTCAATTCTCATCACTATGGAGGAGAAGTTGCTCAGCACTAAACATGCTAAGACATTTGAGCTTATCGGTGTAGGGATGGCTATCACGGATGCCACGTTGGATAGAGCAAGGAGGGATGAAAAGGAGCTAGCTGCTGCACTAAAGGAGTTGGAGCATCTGCGCCATTTGGCAAAATAATATCAAGACTCAATGGAAGCCACAATGTTTCTGAGGAGTGAGTTCCAATATGCTTATGCAAAATTCACAAGTGAACGACACCTTTTCACCGAAGGCATAACCGATTTCCAAGAGGATACCCTTATGGTGCTAGCAACCTGCAAGGACATGGAAAGGTGGTATGAAAAATCTCACCAAGTGGTAGAAAGGATCAATTACATCAGCGCAGTACACAAGGGCTGAGACATCGAAGAGCACAGTATTCGGGTGCTAAGGGATAGAAACATCGATCGGATCAGGAAAGCAATCGAATATTGGGTAAAAATGGCCTAGGAACCTCAACAGGAGATTCAATAGAAGTGGGTCGAGTGGGAAAAGGGATGGGAAAAGATTAATTGGGAGATGAAAGACATCGACCTCCCAGAATTCATCTCGCCCAAAGACTTTGTCGACCTGCATGACATAGTCAAGCGACATACAGAACAAGACTTGACATGGACAACATAGATCGCAAAGGTGGTGAGCATGGCATTGAGTCAAGTACAACATATCATGTAGCATCTGATTAAGGCTGATGTAGTTCTGCAGCGGTTGAGTATTAAAATAATCAAATATAGAGAACAGACGATAGAAGTGAAAGAAATTCTTTTAGCCCCGATGGACCAACACAGGTTCATGTATGACAACACATGCGAGGAACTCTTCGTCAAGTGGTCGGAATATGAGAAGAGTCATCCACTTCAGTGAAACCATTAGATGATTCTAAGAGAACAGAGAGATTAAAGCACCACATGGTGATATTTTTGTTTTACTTAACTTGCACTTGTAGTAGCTATTTTTAGTGAGAGATTCATTATAAATAAGAGGATTGACCTTTTAGCAAAGGTCGATGGTTTTTGGAAAGACCCTCATTTTTGTAATTGTAAAGAACTACTTTTGAACTACCTTAATTGAGAAGTCATGTTTAGGACCAGAGACAAATTTATGTTTTTCATCAAAGGCATTGTGTGATTGGATTCGGGAGGAATTACTTCCAACTTTATTTAATTAATGGATGTTGTAACGAGTAAGAGTTTCTGAATCTATTGATAAGTTGGTTGTTTCAATATTTTTTGCAGTTCTTGTCTCTAATGATGAAAGAAAATTGTTGTCTTAATGTGTGATTAATGTTAGAGCTAAGGAAACTATTTTTATTGCCATCATCGTATTGCATGCGTATTTTTCTTACGATAATTGTATCTTAGTCAATAATTGAAATACCAGCAAGTTAATGTATTAGTACTAGACTTGTCACAGGTGTGAGCATATTTGTATGCATGCTTGAGCATGAGGGTTATCCCAAGCTCAACCTTCTTCAGTAGTTAAAAAATCTCGTCTTCCAGTTGGTTTATACCATCACATCTCATTTTATCAGTTTCATATAATAAAAGAAAAGACAAAAAGAGAATGTTTAAACCGAAGAAGGAACTTTCATAGGAAGATACCCTATCAGTCACCAAGTAAATCCCATCGATAATTTAGCTACATCGAAAGATCTATAGAACCATTCCACCATTAAACACTATAGAGTCTAATTGGGCCTCTAAGGAGGGTTTGGTTCCTGCTGTTGAGATAAAGGGACTTCGGACCCCTCAACAGGATGAAACTCAGAGAATAATGAAAAAAGGCTTGGAATACAAGGGAGAAAGTTTGGCAGAGTTCTCTTGCCTCTTGTTTGATATTCTAAATGACCCCCCTAGGGCCCTTTTTATATGAGAAAATGGTGGTTAATTCATTGTCAGAAGGGCTACAGGAGGTAAAATGGTTGAAAAACCTAAGATAGCCCATAAAATCCGTTAGAAAGGGCGGAATTTATATTTTTTTTGCAACTTTTTAGAGTACACGCGGGATTTTAGTTATGCAGCTAGCGTATGTACGCAGGCTTTTAGGCATGCAAATAGCGTTTGTATGCACTCTGCATACGCAAAAAGGCGCGTATACCATACAATTTTTTTTTTTTAAGAAGAACTCTAGCAAAAATGGTTGGCATATCTATGAATGAGTAGACCAACATCATAGATGAATAGTAGTGGCATTTTGAGTTATAACAATGTCATGGTGATGAAAGATTTAATCTATCTCTTATGTAATAGAATATCTCAGGGCATAGTAAAATATTTTTTCTTAATGAACCTAGTGTGGGGAAAATTATCAATAGATACTATGTGTTAGCACTAGGAGTCACCTTCAGATTGCATGGAAGGCAAGCCCGGTACCCATCAGGTTATATGTGAATGTAAGAGTGTTTTAAAGGGTCAAATGGAAATTACTTGAAATGATAATGTTCTAACTCAGAAACAGGGCTAGCAATGCACCAGCAATCAAGGTCTTGGCTAACTTCAATTAGCATGTTGGGAGTAAATATGAATAGAGGTAAGACTTGAATGAGAGGAATGTAAGGGCTAATGTAAACATTAGGTCTATAGAAGCCTAAGGAAGAAATTTATTATCACAAGATATTCTTGAAATCAGAAACTAAGGAAGCTAAATAAACATCATGATAATATAATGATCAAACATCCACCATAACATCACCACAATCATTCATGTGAATCATTCAAAGCATGAACATTTAGCATCAGAAGCAAATAGGCTGAAAGAAAAGATGATTTCTATTAGTCAAAAAGTCTTAAGTCTAGTACGTAGCTAGATCACAGTTACTTCATCAAAATATTACAGTCTAAGGGAGCCTTTCTCAACCATCCGAACCTACTAAAGCAATTGATCTATCTATTTATAGAAAAAGGGATGCAACAGCTAGAGGTACAAGTTGGCCTCCTTCCCTTGAAAAACTCCAAACATTTATTTGATTTAGCAACTTATCTAACCACCTATGCTATAAAACAGGAAAAATGTTGGTGACTAATCCAACTGAACTTCAAACTAAATTGATTCCCTTTTGTTGTTCAGCTCCTTGTTTTCCATGTGTCTTTCAAAGCATGTGGTTGTCTTCATGATGCCAGCTGATGTTTCCACAACCTTCTCCATCATTAATTCATCTCAAAGTGGTTAGTTTGGTCCTCCTAGATCCCTGGTATTTGTTGGCAGCTTCCTTGTGTAGCAAATCTGGGTAGCACACTGCAAGGAGAAAAGGTAGCGCATGTAGGTAGTGCCACTATGTTGCATATGTGCACAAACTTTTTCCCTCTGTGAAATATTAGGTAGCGCCACTGTGTTGCGCTTGTATGGAAATTATGTTCTCTGCCAAATATTAGGTAGCGCCTGTAGGTAGCGCCACTTACGCTGCGTCTATGTGCCAACTCTGTTCTCTGCCAAATACGCAGGGCCTTCAATCTTGAACATGTGCAGAGTAGTTTGTGTTCTTTCATGATGACAAAACCATTTTCCTTAGGTGCCTTGACCATACAATAGGTAGTGCCTTTTACCACTTGGTGAAGCTAGCACTTAGCAAAAACTCAAAATCTAGATATCTAAACGCTTAGAAGCCTATATAGATGGCATAGATAGTATGTGCATATCAGTTAACCCTCCCAAAAAGGAACAATTCTAAAAAATGGGGCTTACCTTTTACCAGCTATTTTGTCATTTTAACACTTAACCTCACACTCTTTCTGGTAGAAAGAGGATCTTCAATTGACACAGCAGACTTCTTCTTCTTAGCATTGACAGGCTTCTTTAGTGTAGTTGTGCTCTCCTTAATTGTTGGTTTGTCATCCTCAATGGCAGCTTCAACCAACACCTGTAAATTTCTTTGGGCTACCTCATCTTGAAACTGCTTCGGCTCTGCCTTTAGCTTCTTGTTTTGAGACTGAAAGCCTCTATTCTACTTGTAAAGGTTCTTTAGCTGTTTATGAAGGGGCAAAGCCTTTCTCACTACAAACCTTGCCAAGTCAAGGGTATGAATGTAGCCATCCATGAGCTCTTGCATCTAAGCCCTGTGAATCATATCTTCTGATTTAAGATGAGCTACCTCTTTTCTTCCATCCCTAAGTTGCTTGATAAGTTTTTTGAAGGTCTGACTGTCAGGGGGAGAAATGACATGCTCAGTCTCAATGGGTTTTTTCTCAGACTCCTCTTTCACCTGCATAGGAATTGCTTTGTCTGCCTCATCAGGTTTCTTGGTGGCTTTTCTTTTACCCTTTTTCCTATGTCCATGGGTTTCATATTTTCTTTCCACAGGCTTCTCAGAGTCTTTCAGAGTAGTTTCATATTTCCTCTCCAAATGTCTTTTAGTACCTTTATCCTTCCCTTTATGAATAGGGGCTTCTTGTTTCTCCTCCACGGGCTTTTCAATGCCTTTACCCTTTTTCTTTTGAATACGGGTTTCTGGTAAATATTTCTCTTTGAAAACCTCTTTAGGAATTGATGACTTTGTGAAAGGTCTCTTACCCTTGACTTTGACTACTGGAGGAGAAGAGGGGAAGAGTAGCTTCTTCCCTTTCTTAGATGTAGCTTTGGTAGAAGAAGACACCTCTTCTAACCCTGGTGGAGGAGGTGGTGAAAAATATCTTTGTGGTGAAGGACAAGATTCCTCCTCAGCTCCTGTGACCTGCTTGCTAACCTTTGCAACTTGAACAAGGGATTTTCCCTTTCTCTTCTTACTGGTCCCTGCTTTAACAACACTGGTGGGTGATAAAGGACCTACAATCTGTGATTGAGGAGTAGATGCTAGATCCAGCTTGAAGTGAGAAGTAACCACAAAATGCTCCCATGAAATCTCTTTCTTTCCCAACTCCTCAAAGACTAGCATTTTGATCAATCCATAGTGGTTAAGGCTAGAATCCACATCCTTAGATTTGTCTTGAACCCTGTCTAACATTTTACCTATGCTCCTCAGCAAGTAATAGGGAATATTCATCTCAACTTTACCAGTAAAATGCCTCAACAGCCTTATATGGTAATGGTACAATGTGTTAAATCTCCCTTCACATGTAAAATATCTATGTATGATCTTAAAAATCCTGTCAAACTATTCAATCAATTGATTCCTTGGCATACTCTTAGACAAATCATTGGCTTGATATTCAGGTTTGAAGAGATCTTTAGCATAGGCTGAACTCAAAGCCATGGCTTTCAACCACTTTTCACCTGTAATGAGAAATTATGTTGCAGCTGAGATAGAGGCTTCAGTCACCTCAAATTCCAAATCCCCAACCCTGGTTTTCCTGCCATCAAAATTTAATGCAAATTGTCTTGCTACCTCCGGATGGCCTCTCTACATATTCTGGCAGAAAGAGAGGCATCTTGCTCTTTAAAATATCTCCCTTGCCATGGGCTCTGTATCAAAAAGATGCATGTCCACAGGTTCTGTCCTAACTATCTTTCCACCTTTGTGTGTCTTCCTCGATTGAGGGATTTCCATGGCTCGGAATGAGGACTCTTGAAAGGCTTAAGGGATGGTAATGATCAGGAAGACTTTGAATAGGGTTTCAAATATATAAAGCTAACCCTTTTAGACAAATTGATGCTAGTAAGTCAAGATCGACTTTAGGAATTAAATTCTTAGGCTTGTAAAGGTATTCTGGAGTGTAAACAGTGAGGGGGTAATCCGAAATTGGCCCTCTGCAATTGAGTAAAAATGCCAAACTCTGAGGTGACAGGAAGCAAGGAAAACAGAGAGGGTTTGAGCATCGCCTCTGGGTAGCGCAACGCATACACAGAGGATGGGCTATTTACAGGATTTTGATTTCAATGGTTAAATAAAACAACAGTGATCGGACAATAGATATAGGAAAATAAGTTTACAAGTATGCAAATATGGGTCCCTTACTACTGTGAAAGCTTAGCAAACCGAAAACCTGAGAATAAATTTCCTGTAAAAATTAATATGCAGAGGAGGCAAGACAGGATACATGTGGACTAGACACCTGTTGAGATCTTCAACGCAATATTAGGATGAAATTGAGAAAACTTTGGCCCTGGAATCTTTCTCAGCATCGGATTTGGTTGACATGCAGTCGCCTGATCAGAACTTGCGAATTTGCACAGCGCGACACTATTGAGTTTTTTCAAAATTAGAAACCGTTACCAAGGCTCATAAATGCAAGATCTTTGAAGGGGTCTTTAACCAACTTCTAGCACTGAAAACAAGGGACATGACATCAGTCATGGCAATCATGACTCGAGGTGGAAGTATGATGAACGTGATAGGTGGTACGGAACTGCCTGATGAGTAGGTTGCGCTTCCATTCCAAAACGTGATTGAATAGGTAAGCAAGGACAATGAGGCATGCTTTCGAGGTCATGAGTGAGGAGAAAGGTGTGTCACATTAGTTTAGCCAGGGGAGGGATCGACCTAGGGACAAGTCATGAAGAGGACCAAAATAATTCATGAGCTAAGATGGTTTTATGACCAAAAATCAATTTGAGGATCAAACTAGAGCTATGACTCAGAACTTTAATCATCCAAGGGGTCCTACCAAACATAAACTTTAAAGGGATGAAACTTTAAAAAAAAAAAAATCTAAGGCTTTAAAAATGATAAAAACAAACTAAAAGACCCAAGGCAATTTAGTGTGATAACACTATGTATAGTTTGTTGTTGACTCTTTTCCTCGTGATCCATGAGGATTAACATTCAATGTTGATGTAATGGCATGTCTCTAGATTTTTTGTGATTCCTTGATGTCTAAGATTCTTTGGGCTAAGACTCGGTGCAACATACAAAGTTAATGTGAGCTTCCCATCTATTTTGCCAACAAAGGATGCAGGTTGTGGATCCATGCTGAACAATTTTTTTAATTTTTTGGGAATATTATTTTCCTTCCAACCTCCCCAAAGGATCTCTAGGTTTTTTTCATCTAGAATGTAGAAAAAAAATTGACAAATAGATTATAATCTTGTGACATTATCTTCAAGATTCTAGATTTGTACTAAAGTATTAGCTTCTACATGTGTATTAGTCTTGTTTTTGGTTCCCTTAGCTAATGCTTATCAAATATTGGAGAATGTCCTTCAAAACCCCTTATGGGACAACATTGATGGGGGTAAAGGATTTGACATAGTGAATTAGAATTTTTTTTCCTACAAAAAGATTAGTGGCACATGAAAATCATTAAGAAAAACACTTATTCTTGATACCTCTACACAAAATGAGTCATCTAGGTGAGTGAAGGGAAGCATGAAAATTCTTGCTTAGGAACTACATCACATCTAGAGCCTTGCGTAGAAACATCTCTTGGAAAAGTCTCAAAATTAGACTTTGGTGGTTACCCTAGCCCAATTGAAGATACAAGGAAATTTTTTGGTAAAAATTATAGGGAAATCTTGGGAGGTTTTCAAGCCTAAGTTTTTCTAAAAAGGGGATTCACTCAAATTATGCATATCACTCAATGAACACTCTTTCTAGTGGTTTTACATCTTGATCCACGATGGTAAGGTCTTGGATGAGGACATTTTATTCTTGAACCTCCATGTTTTTAGAATTGGAATCAATAAGATCACTAATATTTTACTAATATTTTTTACTTGTAGACTTGTGACTAGTGCCTTGACCAAACTCAATGGCTACAATTCACTTGGAAGATCTAGATAGGTTTTTGACGGAGTACATCCAAGAGATTATCCCTAATACTATTATGATCAAATTGTGCCTCTAGGACCATGGCCTCATGGAGACACTAGATATGGAACAAAAAAAGGCCTTTAAAAATACATAGATGGTCACAAATGAATTTGTCAAAATCATGTTCTCGATGGTTAGTTGAACAAGGTGTAGATATTGAAATCTAAGAAAAAGACATGATTCTTCCAGCTTCAAAGTGTGTGGAAAGAGCCAAATAAGGCCTTATTTACCTAATCCATGATCTTGGGGGCCATCGTTGTAATCTAAGGAAATTAAATTAGGGTTGTCATAATAAAAATGATCTATCTTTGGAAAATATGGAACTTTGAAATATTTGTTATGGTATTGTGATTTTTCCAAGTACGTCTGGTGTTGGGTGTCCAAGATCTGTAGCTAATTTTTTCATGTTCCTATTCATTCAAAAGTTTTCCTATTGTTATATAAAATCCCTCGGGTCATTGAATTCCATGCACCATGGAAACTCATTAGAATAGAAGTCCTTACTTTTATTTTGAAAATAACGAATGAAGCTTTATTCAAAAACTTGTTGCTTGGAAAGTTGTTGACCTAGTATGATGGATATTTGATTTGTGCAAACCTTTATTTGAATATTACTATTGTGGTGTATCCAAACCTACCTTCATTGGCCATTAATGTGTTAACTACAAAATTTCCTTCTACCTTCCATCACAATTAGATTTACTAGTAATGCACTATTGGATGGAAATGCCAAATAGAAACTATCGATGCATACTATGGTGGAATTAATGAAATAGTAAAACATAAATAATGGATGAATACATACAATAAAATGAAATGCATATTATATCCACATAGAAATATTCAATATTGTATGATTATTCTTCATTCAAATACTACATAACATAGATGTATAATGTAATGAATAACAAACAACAATAATTAAATACTTATATTTTCTAGAATTCACCACCACTTGGATACAAGAGAATGATTTTCCACTCAATTTTAGGCACTTTGATGTAGATGCCATCCCTAAATCAGGGCTATGAGACAAAGAGAGTGAATTCATACATGCTAACTTTGAATCTCACACAACCCAACCCATAATTCTTAGATAAGGAAAAACACCACTGCAATTACTCAAGGAAAAAATGTCTATCTTCAACCAGTCACACTCTTCCCTCTTATCCCTACACAACACATTGAAAAGAGTTTCCTTATCTACAATTTAATTCCTTAGGAAATTCCCATCCCCTCTAGTGCTCCAGTGCAAGTAAGGGAATCTCTTATGTTGGGAACTATGGATGTCCAACTACTAAAAATGGATGATCTTTCTCCAACATTCACAAGGTGATAATGGTCATGGTTTTCACATATGTATGGAAACAACTCTAAAAATATAATGTATATGAAAAATAAGGTACATATAAAATGAATGGAGAAGAACAAAATGAACTGAGATAATAATGGTAAGGAAAAAATCTTGCATGCATAAAAGAATAGATAATATACTCCAAGATAAGAAGAGACCAAATGCCTTCAAAAGAAGTCCATGATTTCTTCCCTTGGACATCTATTCCCAAGGATAGCCCCATTTATACTCACTTGTAGCCTTTTAGTAGTTTTAATATTATAAACATAATGTACCTACATATAAAACCAAAATACACCACAAGAATGCTTACCCACTTGATGAATAGTTAGTGTATCAGTTTTAATATTATAAACATAATGTACCCTCATATAAAACCAAAATACATTATGGGAATGCTTACTCGCTTGATGACTAGTCAATATATCATGTCATAAAATAAACCATATATTTCTAGGCATGTAGTTAATTTTTTTTTCAAGGAAACCCTCGTGGAAAACCCTCCAAGTACTTCCCCATGATTCATGGATGGTAAACACGGTAAAACATCAACCTTGGTTATGAAGCCTAACCCCTAGGGGATCAAAAGAGTCTAACCAGTGACCTCGCCAACTTTGGGGGAGAGATAAAAGGTATCATGTCTAGCTCATGGCAAGGTTGTAGTTAAGTTATCATTAACATACACATTATTTAACTAACATAATTGATGGGTCAAAACTAGTGTATTACATTTCCCTCCCATTTATATTAGCATCGGCCTCTTTGCAATATCAAAATTAAAACAAAATGAGTATGTGTCTCATACAACATTCTTGAGATCCCATGTCACTTCATCGGGACTATAATGCTCCCATTGCACCTTTACCTGCCTAATGACACTATTATGGATTAATGCAACTTTTATGTCTAGGTTGCAAGTTGGTTTTATCTAGAACTCTCCTTAAACTAGTTCAACCTAGATCGAATCCCAATCAATGACATGGTTAGGGTCATGTGCATATTTCTTTAACAAAGATAAATGAAATATATTATGATCTTTTATGTTAGCAGACAATGCAAGCCTACATGTGACTAGTTCTCTTCTATCAGGACTTCAAGAGGTCTACAATATCTCGATGCAAACTTGGCACATCTTCCTATATTCAGTGAGCTTTTCTTCAGTCTCACTCTAACAACACATGATCTTCAAATTATGTATACAATCTACTCTTATCTACATAATTTTTTCTCTTGTCATATGTTCTTTCAATTTTTTCTTGATTCTAGAAACTTGTTCTTCCATTTCATTAAGAAATTATGTCCCAAGTACAACTTGGTTAGTTGGGTTATCCCAACTAATTGGGGTGTTTCATTTTTTCCTTATAAAACTTTATATGGACTCATCCCCAAAGAGGCATGATGCAAATTGTTGTATGAAAAATCCACCAAGTATAAATACTCTTCCCACTTAGACGAATTTTCCATCACATGCATTCGTAATGTGTCTTATATGACTTGGTTAACTCTCTTTGTGTTTCCATTGACATGTGGATGGTATTCCCTACCATTATTCAAATTTGTGCCAAATGTCTTAAATAATTCCTTCCAAAAGTCTTAAGTGGCCTTAGAATATCTGTCAAAGACAATGGGTTTTGGGATTCCATGAAATCTGATAACTTATTTCATGAAGATGTATTCTATGTTTGTTTCCTTGTGTGTGGACTCAACTAGAATAAAATGGACAACTTTTTTTTCAATTTATCCACCACCACCACGATGGAGTCATGCTGCCTCACTATTCTTTGTAACTCGTTTATAAAATCAATACGTCTAGTTTCCATTTTATATTTTAACCTTGTACAATTAATTACTACAAACATATTCTTAATAAAAACAAAAAAGATACAATGGCACATCCACACATTACATAGAGATTTTTACCCTTGGAAACCCAAACCAGGAAAACCAACAACTTGTTTAGAGCCACACCTCTAATATTATTTATTCATCATCTTCTTCATTGTTTACAATACAATATACATATAAGATATCGTGACACCCAAACCCCTAATCCATTGACTTGGATTAGTCAACAACCCTAATTCCTTAACCAAAATTAGAATACCATCGACAAAAACCACATGCCAAAAAGAGACGCAAAAAACCACCCAATTTTTTTTTCAAG
>JZKD02S0091229.1:283760-307791 GCA_000966675.3 Picea glauca | reverse complement strand
AACCATCTGCTTTGCCTAGCATTCAAAGTAGGCTAATCAAACAAATACTTCAGACCATTATGATATTTCCTTAGATCAAACCTCTTTCCCATGAGGTAGTTCCTCCATTTCTTCAAAGCGTGCACTATAGCTTCCAACTCCAAATCATGAGTGGCATAGATCCTTTCATGCTCCTTCAACTTCGTTGATTCATAACATACAACAAACCTGTTTTGACTGAGGACTCCACCAAGTCCTTCTTTACATGAATCCATGCATACCATGAAGTCTTCATTTGGATCTTCAATCCACATAATTGGAGCACTGGTTAACCGATGCTTCAATTGCTGGAAGCTTCTTTCACATTCTTTTTTCCATTGAAATTTATTTCCCTTCCTTTGCAGGGAAGTGATGGGATGAGCTATTCTCAAAAACCCTGCAATGAACCTTCTGTAGTAGCCAGCTAGACCCACGAAGGATCTGACTTCTGTAACATTCTTAGGTGTTGTCCACCCTTTAATGGCCTCAATCTTTTCAGGGTCCACTGTTATCCCTTCTTCAAATATGATATGCCCAAGATAGTGAATTATGTTTTGATAAAATGAGCACTTTCTCAATTTGGCATACAACTGATGCTCTCTTAGCACTTGCAGTGCCATCCTTAAATGATGCTCATGTTCTTCTTCCAACTTGGAATATACAAGGATCTAAAAATACAATGAAAAACTTGTCTAAATATTCTCGGAAAACACCATTCGTTAAGCACATGAAAACAGCTGGTGCATTTGATAACCCAAATGGCACCACTATGAACTCATAATGACCATACCTTGTCCTGAAGGAGGTCTTGTTGATGTCTTTCTCTTTAATCCTTACCTGATGATATTCTGACCTGAGATCTATTTTTGAAAATATCCTTATATCCTTCAACTGATCGAAGAGATCATTAATACTTGGCAAAGGATATTTGTTCTTTATAGTCACTTTGTTCAACTATCTGAAATCGATGCACAATCTCAATGTCCCATCTTTATTTTTTGGGAACAAGACTGGGGCACCCCAAGGTGACACACTTGGGTGTATATACCCCTTCTTTAGAAGCTCTTCAAGCTGCATTTTCAACTCCTTCATCTCCGACGTACTCATTTTGTAAGGAGCCTTTGATGCTGGAGCTGCTCTAGGCATTAAATTTATAGAGAAATCAATATCTCTCTTTGGGGGTAGTCCTGGTACCTCTTTGAACACATCTTCAAAACCTTCCAGGACTGCATGATCCTCCATATTTGTCACCTTATCCTTGGATGCTTCTTCCATATGGGCTGCAAATATTTGACACCCTTTTCCGTAACATTTCTTCAGTTGCATTGCTGAAATTTCTCGAACAATAACTACCCTGGGAATTCCCTGCACTTTTCTTAGGTTCCCTTCCTCATCCAAGCAAGTAAATTCCTTTTCATGACAGTCCAAAATAGCATGATGTTGGTCCAAACAATCCATCCCAATTAGACGGTCATAGGAACCTAAAGGAAAGATGTTCAAATCTTCCCTTGTGCTCAGTCCATTCATGTCCATAAGACATGACTTAACCATCTCATTAACTTTTCTTTTGGCTCTGGTAGCCAGTTGCACCAAAAAAGATTTTCCATGCTTGTTTCTTGGCAAATGAAAACTTTCCACCATCTTAGGGTCTATATAACTATGAATAGCTCCTGAATCAATTAAAATAGTAATGGTTCGGTTGTGGATCATACCTTCCACTTCAATCATATGGGACTAATACTCTACTTGCTTGTTGTCCAGGGCTGCATAGATCCTTGAAACTCTTATGCCCATGTCCTCCACCATTTCTGTCTGCTGAACATTGTGAACAACTCTCACTTTGTCACCTATGTGAGGACAATCTCTAAACATATGATACCCTTTGCAACCCCAACATTGAATAGGTGATTGCCTTGGCATTTGAACTCATGTCTCAATCATTCTCGGTTCTCTAGAAATTGACTATCTCTGAGGATTATTTCTGAACAATGGTGGATTAGCTCATTTCTTCCTCTGATCCACCTTGAATTTCTTCATGTCTTCCCAAGATTTTTGGAAAGTTGGCCTTGCTTTTTGCTGGTCATATAGGCACTTAGCTCGCCTTATGGTCTCCTCCAATGTTTTGGGATCATCATATTGTATTTTTTCACTGATGAATGGTGGCAAACCACTCAAATACCTTTGAATCTTTACTGTCTCATCCTTGATGAAAGAGACATACTTCAACAATTCTAAAAACCTTCTTTCATATTCCTCTATTGTCATACTCCCAAGCTTGAGTTCAAAGAACTCTTTCATTTTCTTGTCATAGTACCTCTTAGTCAAGTATTTATTTTCAAAATACTTCTTGAATTCCCTCCAAGTAACATTTTTCTCTTTAATGTGTTGCACCTACACAATCTGATCCCACCACATGGATGTCTTTCCTTTGAGTTGATAAATGAAAATCCTTCCTTCTGCATGAGAAGAATAATTATGCAATTAAAAATACTTTCTCATGCCCAACAACCATGTCTCTGCATCTTCATCCTTCTTATGCTCGCCATAAAATGTAGGAGGTTTGATTTTGTTTATTTCCCCTCATAGCTCATCCACCCCAGACTTCTTATGCTTCCTGACAGGGGATGGACTTGAGTTGTTGTGTACTCTCTTATTGGAATGCCTCAGGGAGTGACAATGATGTTGGCTAACACTTCTTGTTCTTATTTTCTCATCAGGAGTCCTTTGACTTCTTGATTTTCTTGAGCCACTCTCCTTATCCAATTTATTTTCTATTCTTTCCAGGATCTACATCAATTTCATGTTGAAGTCTTCCTGTTGATCCTTGGATTTCTTAAGCCTTTTATTATCATCCTGGTGAATTCGGACGTCTTTTTGAAACTTTTTAATGATTTTCATCATGTTCCCTTCTTTATCTATCTCTTTTCCATGCCCATTGGAGTTCGTTCATTCAACTCCCAAATGGACATCCATTTCTCTAGATTCATTCTCTGAACTATAAGCATCCTGTGTCTTCTCCATTTCTCTGCACCGTGGAACAATTCGGTTTGGTTCTGTCAATTTCTAACTCTACAAAATGTGCGGTCAACCAAAATTTTTTTAGGCTATCACACTTTAATAATTTACCAGAATAAACCAGTCTGATTCAACCAAAAACAATATCAGATTCCATTTTCAGTGGGTATTGGTCGGTCAAGCACCCCTCGGCTTCTATCTCTAAGCCCATCTTTGTTCTGCAATAATTTTTGGGTGCTAGATTCTTTTCTTCAGCCCTTGTTTCGCATGTGACCATGATTGTGACCCAGTGCTAATGATTTGGGCGCTTATCTGGAGCCTTGAACATCTGACTCAAGAGCTTCGAAGGTTTCCCTTTTTCCGCACCTCACAAACATGATAGAACAACGAACTATCGAACATGCAAAGAATGGTGGATCCATGGTCCACATTCCTTGCTTGGATCTACGGTGGATCGAAGCTTCGGGGGCTTTGAGCTTCGACAATTTCCAAAGCCCCTCCCAACAAATCTCTTGGAGTGATGAATTGGCGAACTCATGAAGTAGGGTGGATCAACGGTCCATGACTTCCCAGCATCCAATGACTGATACTTACTATGGAAATACCGGCTTCGGAGCTTCAAGGCCTTGGGACTTCGGAAGATTTTACATATGCACACCCCAAAAATCCTAAACTGCTAATCTCTGAATACTTCCACTTCACCCCCGGTGACGTCATTACATCACTTCACCACAATGCTATGGAACTTTGGGGATTTCTTCCTTCCATTCCCCGTGGACCATTTCTTCTGGAGTGTCGAGTCTTTGGGCTTCACTATCTGGCGCCACGCATCCACTACGACCATCAGGGCCCCACCATCCATGCTTGAGAGGAGGGCCACATGGCAAAATATTAGAAGCATACACGTGGCCCAATCAAACCGGTGACACGTGTCACATTCTAACAGGAATTTCAATCATCCAAAGATTCTTAACTCACTGACATGTGCACGTATCCCATGTGTCCACGTCATTTCAAGTGACGTCAACAAGCCACATCACTTAAGAAATTCAGGCCTCAGCGGTTTTTATACTTGCACACTCCAATTCTATCGAAACGTCGAATTCTCGAACTTCCTTACCTTTCGAGGTCCACATAGTACAACTGTCAACATCTAAGGTGGTGGTATGTGGCATGTCTAGGAAGGCCCACATCACTACTAGCGACGTCATCCAGCCACACCACTTTGCTCTTTTTCTTCGGGACTTCGGGCTTCGGCAATTTGCGTATCAACACACTCCAATTTTTCCAAATGTTTAACTCTCGAACAAGCTGATCCGTCCTTGATCAAATCCAATGGTAACCACTTCCCCCAGCCCAGATATATGGTGTAGATCCTCTTCGGGACTTCGAAACTTCGGGCTTTGACCCCTCTTGCTCTTATAACCCATAAACTTCACCGAAGTTGCAAAGTCCGAAATGACTTGGAGGTTAACCTTCAGGCACTTTTCTCCAGATCTGACGGTTGTTGATGGGTGTTCTATATGCAGTAAAAACCCTCAATTAAATTGTCAACCCGGGGTAAGTACACTTAGAGTTGTAGCAATATATATGCCAAGGTAGAAGGGTTGGAGGTAATATAGTCTGACTAAGTAAGTGGCTATCTAAGGGCTAATTTATTCAAGAAAGACTATTAATAATCAAACCCTACTAAGAAACTCAAACTATGTACCCTAGGTAACCTTTGAACAAAGGATCGATGGATAGTCCTAAGAAGGCAATTGAAAACCCTACTTAAAGCAAACTAATTGAATCGTGACAATAAGCAAAAGCAAACTATCTACCTAATAAGCAATAACAATAACAAACTACTTTAATTAACCTACTCAAATTCAGTAAGCAACTACCCTATTAAGGAAAATAGACAAGCAAGCAACTACTCTAAACAAGCAAGTAAACAACTAACTAACCTATGATAACTTCTACAACAAGTAAACTAATTAAGGTTACTCAATAAATAACTAATCAAGCTAAGAGGCAAGTGAACTCTATTCTTAATTTAAATTTCACAACTAATTCTAATTTACAAAAGGAAATCTTAATCTATGAAATTGAAAGCATTATGACAATAAAAGTAATTAACAACTAATATTTAATCTATGATAAACAAACTATTCTTTAATATACCAAAGCAAGAAGACTATTTAATCTACAAAAGCAAGGAAACTATCTTTTAACCTATGAAAGCAAGGAAACTATATTCTAATCCTAATCTACAAAAGCAAGAAAACTCAAATATAGTGTTGATGGTTATGTGAATGTCTCTGGTGTCTTATAATATCACAATGGCATTTAACAATGAACAATAATTCAAGAGGGATAAACTCGATATTGACCTAGATATCAAAGTGCAAAGTGTGAATTAGGCAATCCAGTGAGAACTTAGCCATTATAGAAACAACATCAACAATCATGCATATCCATGTGATTATTTAATCATGCATTAATCATCAACAGTATAAAGACACTATTATAATAAATTCAATTGCATTCTATGCTACTTAAGCAACTCATACTACTTAGATTCATAACTGGAAACTAAACTCAATAATCAACTATGAATTAAAATTGCAACCTAAATCTAGAAAATGAAATTGCGTGAAATAAACTAGACTAATCCTATTTAATAATTCAAATCGCAAAAAGAGGAAATACTCATAAACATAAATTTAAATACTATTTCAGCATATGACAAGAAAACAAATGAGCAAACTAAATGACAATTTAAATAAGCAAAGCTAAATAGCAACTAGATAGACAAACTAGAATTGAAAACTAAAGAGTAATAACTATCCATCCACCGAAGCCCTGTCAAAGAAATCATGAATTAAAAACTTTGTTTTAAACTCTGTTTTAAACTCTATTTTAAACTTTGTTTCAACATAAATAAAATCTAATATATCATCTAATTACACACAAGGTTAGTATCTAAACTTGCAAGCTTATTTCATATCAACTAAGAGATCATTGCATATTAACAATAACCTCCATAATCAAAAACCCTACAAGAGATGGCGGCGGCCTCCTCCGTAGCTCTACGCGCTCCTTCGCAAGAGCATGGCCCTCCCCCAGACCCTCCTCTATACGACGCTCGGGCAACCCCGTCGGCTCCCTATCTGGATCTCCTACCTCCTCCATTCTGCCGTCTCCAGCAGCAGCGACAGGCTCGTCCTCTATTGTTCCGTCGATACCCTCTATGACCTCCTTCAGAGACGCAGTCTGTCAAGGCCGCACTTCTATCTTTTCTCATGTGGTCCGTGAAGCTCCAAATCCAATGATCCCTGTACCTCAGGAAGCGGCGGTTCGTGAAGGTTTCTTTAGATCTAATGATTTGTTTTACAGGTTCAACGGCCTCTAGCCTCGCCTGGCGGATTTGCATTCTTGGATCGCTTCAGAATAGACTCCCCTCCTCGAGGAGGAAGCTCATGTTCGCCCTTGTGTAAAAGGTTTCTTCGTAGTGATTTTTGCCTCTGCAAAGCATAGAGATTTGATCTTCAGTTCTGGGCCTTGGTTCTGGGGTAGGTCGGGTTTGTCTGTGCAGCTCTGGACCCCCTCTTTCGACCCCTCCTCAACTTCCATCCCTATGGCCCTCGTGTGGGTAAGGCTCCCTGGCCTGCCTATTCATTTTTGGGGTGATTCTTCTCTCAGCCATATTGGGAATGCTCTTGGCAAGTTTCATAGTAACAATCTGGAAACTAAATGGGGCTTCACTACCTATGCACGGATCTGTGTAGAGATGGATTTCAGTAAAGGATTCCTAGCGCGAATCACTCTTCAAGGGAATAACTATTCTTGGACGCAGAAGCTCGACTATGAGAATCTTCATTTTAGGTGCAGAAGTTGTTTTGAAACATGGAACTTAGCCAGCAACTGTCAGAAACTCCCCGAGAAAAACAAAAACCCAAAGAATCAATGCAAACCCACATGGTGGGTAGGAGCTCTTCCTGAGCATCAAAGCATAGAACCAGCTAATGATACCCCAAGCGAGGAAGATACAGAGAATGTACCACAGAAAATGGAACAAGTCACATATGTTCAGGAGCAAGAGCCTCCTTCCCCTAAAAAGCCCAGGGGGAAGGCCCAGGCAGAAATTGACCCAACTATAATGCCAAGCATATCTCAACCCGAACACCAGATCTCAAGTTGGGCCGACTTAGCAGATGAAGAAGGTCCCGACTTAGTTGATGAAGAAGGCCCTCTACGACCGAAGGAAAGCCAATCTCATCAAAGCAAAGAATGGCAGACCGTGTCAAAAAGGAAAAAAAAAAACTTTCAAGTCAGAAAGGATGTAATGACCCGCAGTCGAACCGGGTCACTGAAATAGTATGGTTTTCCAAGCTTCTTTCTGTTTTAGTTCATTTAGGTTTGTCCCTCTGAATTGCCAGGAAAATTTTCAGGTGTAACGAACCCAATGGTTTCCCCACTATTTTTTAATACAAAACATTAACCGTTACTATAAAAAAAAAACAATAGCCTCCATGATCACCTACAAAACTGAACTAAAGTAATTAAATTATAAACAACAATTTTTAAAGTAAAGAAGCATAAAAACTCATATACAAGAAATGAAATAAAATGACAACTATGTTATGCAATTCATAAGAAAACTAATTGGATATTCACCCAGACTACTGGTGGGCCCCCCAGGAAGTCGTGGTTACTCTTCAAAGGCGAACCACGAGCTCAAGAACACGAATTCACCATTAAAACCAAAAACACGGTCTTTACATAGTTTTAGCAAAATGAAAATAGTAAAACAAAGTTGGATTGTCTTTTTTCTTCTAACTCTCTACTTCTTAACAATTGTCTGACCAATGAGGTGGTATTTATAAGTTTACGGACTGAGAGGTCAACCACTGGAAGGGTCGACCCTCTCTAGAAACAACAAATCGCATTTAATATGAGGGTTTGCAAATTGATAAATGAATGCATCCCAAGTTTGCCTCTGTTTCTCTAATTTGGCTAGAACAAAGAGTTTGATCAGGCCATGGTGAAAGAGGTTGTTGTGGGGATTGGTTACATTCTTCCTCACTTGAGAGGACATCTTCTCCAAGCTCTTTAGAAAGTAGAAGGGAAAATTCAATGGTTTGTTGAATTGAAAATGAGCTAACAGTCTAAAGTGACAGGCTTTAAAGGTGGAATATCTACCTTCACATGTGATTAACCTGGTGATGACTATGAGAGGGTTGATCAGCTCCTCTTTTATCCACTCCTTGGAATATCCTTTGGCTCTTGAGATGTTCTGAAATTTTGGCTTAAAAACCCTGTTATAGCTTGATCGCAGCAGCTGGTGGTTTTTAAACCATCTATCTCCCACTCTTGTAAGCTTCGTGGTTGTGGCTATGGATTCCTCTGAGACCCCAAAGGTGAGAGTCCCCACGCGCGTTGTCTTCCCATCAAAACTGAGGGAAAATTGCATTGAGATGCCATCGTCATGGCCCTGCAAGTGGGATAAAAACGACCCCCAGCCTGCACGCAAAAATACCTCCCTGCACTGTGCAAACTCGGGAATGGAAAAAAGATGTGCGTAGGAAGAGGGATCATACCTTTTGGGCATCGTGATGGTGTGAAGAAATGTACAGAGGGAAAAATTCACTGAGAAAGGGTGCGATCGGGCTAAGGAAAGGCACAATTATGCAGAGGCCGAGCGCAATCTGAACGGAGGAACAAAATGAACAAAGGATGAGCACGTTTTAAAACAGGGGAAAATGCAAATGGCAGAGGTGAATTGGAATAATAGGTAACCCAATCCCATTTTTGAATGCACCTAGGGTGGAATTGGTTGCACACATGGGCGCACGAGTTGCCATGTGTGAGCAATTTTCTAATTTGAAGGCTCGTTTTTGGGGAAAATCTTAGTGATGCGAAGTTGGATCAATGTCCAAGTCTTTTGACTTAGACATTTGATCATGAAAATGTCTAAATTTTGCATCCTCAATCTTGATTTCCCTAAACCAATTCAATTAAATGTCATTGATTCCTGGTTACCTGAAATTGTGGGAAGTTATTGGTGTGTATATTCATATGGCACTTCTTTTGATACCTCATACGACACTTCATCTGGCACCTCATACGACACTTCATACGGTACCTTTGTGTTAAATACATTTTTACCTTCTGTAATGGATAGCTTGCAATATTGAAATGGTTTTGACAGACACAATGATTAAGAGCAGAGGCAGAGTGTTCCTTTGTTATTGATTTTACCACCATGCTTACTCAATCCACTTGTATAGAACATGTAATGTCAATCCTATAATGATCAACCTGTAACAAAAGTAAACCAATAAAGTGATTTGTTAAGGATATGTGCAACAAGTTATAGCACACAGGAGTTTAGCATTTCAAAAATAAAATGACAGCTGATGTAATAACATGTATCATGAAAAAAATACATAATTTTTTACAAAGATTTACTTCTCTAGGCAATGATCATTTGTCAACTCATGAACCCCTCCCCCACACCTAAGTATTGTGACACCTCACAATCAAAAGTATAGGAAACCGGTCAGTTCTCCCAATAATCAAAGATTTACAGTTTGTGAAGTGTAAAGATAAATTTCACAGATTGGTCTAACGAGGTGGTTAGAAGATGGCCCCACCTATATGATAAGAGATCCTATATATAGATAAGAAAAGGTAGGCAAGAGAGTTTCAAGATAGTCTTAGAGTTAGTTCCCAATGGAAAGTTTATGGAGTTCATTAACCTTATCTTAACCATACATACTTCATGTCAGCTTTGTCTGCAAGTAATGCTATACATCAGGACAAGTTTTAAATTTATTATTTATTTTTTTGTCAGATTACCATCCTCACTAGGTAGAATGCCCCACTGCCAGCAAGGTTGTTCAGTACTCCGACAGGTTTACCTAGTCATACCACAGGCCAGTACCCGCTGCCAGCAGACCTATTCAGTATCCTGGTAGGTTAGCCTCTTACACCCTCAGAGAATGGCCCTCCATCTTTTAAGATTTTAGTATAAGATTTCTTTATGCAAGAAGATGAGGGGACAGCTTTGAAAACAACTTTTTCTTTCTTTTTTCAATCGGGATGGTACTTATGTTAGAGGATGAATTTCGTTATATTCCTTAGTGATTGTCCTGATGTAAGGGGTACTTAAGCGGACGTGGCCTATCTAAAGATATGATATAATCAAGCTATTTAGTGTGTAGTGGATGGTACAATTGATAAATAATAGAAAGGTATCTCTAGGCTCAACTCACTTTCTTCTTTTGTAGTTATTGTGATGTTTCCATGACTAAGTGTTAATCAGACCTCCTTGTTACTTTTTAATAAATATAATTTATTCACTTACTCAGGTTCCTTGGGAAAATTGTACGAGAGACCTCTAAGCTTGATGATTATGGTATCACTTCCTTATATAGTGGTGAAGATTTTCAAGAGAAACTGCTTTTAAAATGCCTTAAGAAAACGAGAAGATGAACATCTTTGCAAAAATATGGCTAATTATAGCAAGTCAATATTCATTTGATGCTTAGAAGACAACAAGATTCAAGTGTAACAATGTTTTGAAGAAAAATCCTTCTTTTATATTCCCTTGAAACTGTCTACTCCTGGTGAGATAAATACCTACAGAAATTCTAGAATTGCTTATCAACAAAATTCAAAATTATTTACATATGTACAGTAGAAAAATTAGAAAACTTTTCAAGAACAAGGGGGGACTTTCCCATCTACTAAGGCCAATGCCTTGTCAGTTGACATGACCTATAGAAAATCCTCTTTGGAAATGGGCTTATGATAAAATTTGAGTCGGTGTCCATTTACTACAAAGGAGACTTGTCCATCGTCAATTGTTTTGATTTTTACAGCTCCATTGTCATATACAGTGACTACCTCGTAAGGGCCCAACCACCAGGTGGTGAGTTTGCCTTTGAAGGTTTTAAATCGAGAGTCAAACAACAAATCCCAATCACTAGGTTGGAAGTGTTTCTTCTTAATAAACTTGTCATGCCACTTGCTCCTATGATTTTGGACTAATATTGTTCTTTGGATGGCATCTTGCTTGATATCATCCAACTCAGTCAATTGTAGGGCTCGTTGTTATTTAGCCTCATCCAAGTTCAATCCCAATTCTGCAGCAATATGGAAGGTTCTTACATGGAATTCTATTGGTAGAAGTACTTGTTTCCCATACATTAGCTCATAAGGGGTATGCCCAGTGGTGTTCCTCTAGGAGGTCCGATATGCCTACAAAGCCTCTAGAAGCCTATCAGCCCAATCCCGGTGATGTAATTGAACAGTCTTGGTTAATATAGCTTCCAGAACTTTGTTTGTAGATTATACCTGACCATTGGCTTGCGGGTGGTATGGAGAATATTTACAGTGTTTAATCCCATATTTCTTAGTTATCTCTCTCATCATCTTGGAAGTGAATTGAGTGCCTTGGTCTGTAACAATTTCACGAGGGACACTGAAGCAGGTAAAGATGTCTTCATAGATGAATTTGACAACAGACTTTTATGTAGCCCTGAATAGGTCTTTTGCCTCTACCCACTTGGTGACATATTCCGTACAAACCAAAATATAGTTCTTCTTACGGGACATGGGTGAAATTGGTCCTACAAAGCCAAGGGCCCATTTTTCGAAAGGTTCTTTCATAACTTGGGCACGCAATGGCATTTTGTCAGCTGACGTAGGTCTTCCTATTCTTTGGCAACTATCACAACTCCTCACATACTTGGCAGCATCTTTGAAAATGCTAGGCCAATATTAACCTGAATATAACACCTTGTATGTTGTACGTTTGTCAGAAAAATGGCCACCGCATGGTCCATCATAACAACTTCGTAGTATTTTTGGTACCTCATCCTCTCGAACACATCTACAAATAATCAAATCAAGTCCTGTAAAATTTCATGGCCAACCCAAGAGTAATTGGCACTTTGTGTAATAATTTTACGCTTTTCATGAGGTGACAAATGAGACAGTAACTTCCTAGTAGCCAGATAGTTTTCCATATCTTCAAACCATGGGGTATTTATAGAGAGGGAAAAAAGGTGCTCATCTGGGAAACTATCATCTACTGGGATATCATCATCCTCATTTTTTATTCGTGAAATAAAATCAGCTACCAAATTATCCTTTCTGGGTCGGTCAAGCACTGTGATATTGAACTCTTGCAATAGCAGGAGCCACCTAGTCACTCGGCCATTAGTTATGGGTTTATTCATGAGAAATCTAATGGCAGAATGATCTGCATGTACAAATACTTCATAACCTGTAATGTAGTGGCGGAACTTGTTAATAGCATGAACAATTGCCAAGGATCCCTTCTCGGTAACTGTGTAGTTTAACTCGGCAAGGGACAAGTTCTTTCTCACAAAATAAATAGCATAGGACTGCTGGTCCTATTTCTTCCCTAATAATCCTCCTATGGCGCTGTCGGAGGCATCAATAGATATGTGAAATGGGAGAGTCCAATTGGGCCCTCTAAGAACTAGTGCCACAGACAACTTAACTTTTAGGGTTTCAAAGGTAGTTTGAGACTACTCAGTCCAAACAAAATCAACATCTTTTATTAACAATCCAAACATAGGTGCAACAATCTTTGTAAATTTTTCAATAAACCGTCGATAGTATCCGACATGTCCAAGAAAGCTTCTCACCTCTTTCTGAGTCTTGGAGGGTGGAAGACTGACAATGACCTCAATCTTTGCAAGATCGACTTTTATCCCTTTAGATGAAACATGATGTCCTAGAACCACTCCTTTAGTTAACAACATTTCACATTTTTCATCACTTGGAGACAAGTTCATTTCTTGGCATTTGATAAGGACTTTTTCTAAGTTATATAAGGCTTCATGGTAAGTATTTCCATAAACTATGAAGTCATCCATGTAGACCTCCACACAATCATGAATAAGATCAACAAATATCCCTAGTACTGCTCATTGAAATGTGGCAGGAGCATTACACAATCCAAATGGTAAAACCCTATAGGCATAGGTGCCCCAAGGACAAGTAAAGGAAGTTTTGTCCTGGTCCTCAGGTGTTATAAGAATTTGATTTTACCCGCTGTACCCATCTAAGAAGGAAAAATACTTCTTTCCAGACAGGGTATCCAACACTTGGTCATGAAAGGAAGATGAAAGTGGTCCTTAAGAGTGGCTTTGTTGAGCTCCCGAAAATCAACACAAATTCTCCATTTCCCGATCACTTTCTTTGGAACCACTACAAGCGGGGAAACCCACTTACTATCGGAGATGGGATAAATAAATCTGACATTTAATAATTTTTGGATCTCCTCTTGTACTATATCTTTAAGTGTTGGGTTCATCCTTCTCTGGGGTTGCCTAGAAGGTGTTACTTCCCCCTATGTATATATGTGATGGATGCATGTGTCAAGGTGTATGCCCTTCATGTCAGTGTATTCCCAGGCGAATGGTCCTGATTGTTCTTTAAGGATACTTACTAAATGTTTTTGTTGGTCTGCATCTAGCCCGGAGTTTATATGTAAAAAATTCCCTGGACTAATCTCGTAGGGCATAGTATAAGAAATGGTAGACTCATCTATCTCGAAGATAAAAGATGTCGAAGACAAAATGGATGGGTCCAATTGTTCCTGAAATTCTTCCCCAAAAATGTACTCAAATTGGGGAAAATCTTGTGGAAAATCAACACACGTGATAGCAGAAATAAACTGGTTTAGCACATTTTTTGTTGTGTGCTCCTGAAGTGCCTAGGCATGGTCACTTGCAAACACGGGTTCTTCCTAGTCCTCATTCTCATATGGACATTCAAGCCACCATATATTCTCCATGATAGGTTGGGCTAGAGGGTATATGGTGAGCTTCTGGATAGAGAGTCCATTCAATATGGTCATTTATCCCTCTCTACAACCAATAAATGCATTGGTTGTGGCTAACCAAGGTCTTCCCAAAATGACGGGATGGCCTTTGTTAGGATCCTTTGAGTGGATGACAAGAAAATCTACTGGGTACTCCCATGAGGCTAAAGTAACTATGATATCATCCAAAATTCCTTCAGGTATAACCCTAGTCTTATCTGCTAGTTCCAAAATGGTTGGGGTAGGTTTAAGAAGAGGTTGTAACTGTAATTTCTCCAAGGTAGTAGCGGTCATAACATTAATGGCTGCCCCTAAGTCTATGAGAGTGTTTCCAATGGAGACCTCATTAATGGTTATGGTCACTATGGGGTTTCCTGGGTTCCCATATTTTGCTAGCTTGAGCTGCTCTGATATGTATTCAGAAAGTTCTCCTATCAAATGTACTATAGGAGGGTCCTTCTACTTCCTACTTGGCTTCTTAATACATAATTATTTGACTACCTTATTGTAGATTGGAATATCTTTAATGGCTTGAAGCAAGGGAACCTTGACACAAATATTCTTCAATTCATTCAAGATGTCAAATTCTGGTCAGGTGGTAGGTTTCTTGATTACTAATCTGTCTGGATAAGGAGGGGCCTTCGTAATTTGTGAAGGTTCATTTTGGGGAAGCTTGGGTTCTTGGTCCTTAGGAATAATAACATCTTCCCACCTAATGTCATATGTGGGTTGTTTGGTGGTTTCTTCTTCTTCTTCTTCCTGGATGACTACTGAAGGTCTCTGCCTATCCAGAACTTTTCCCGATCTTAGTTGAATCTCTTGTAATGGAACATGAGTAATAACATATGTCGGGAAGGCCTGCATCTCAACATTGTGAAGAGGTTGAGGGGGTCTTATTATTGGGATTGTGCACTGGTTGTGTCGGTAATAGTGTCAGTATTGGGGAGCTTGCATTCTGATATTGTAGCGGTTGTTGTTGTGGAATAGGAGGTAAAGGTGGTGGAACAAAACCTGGCAGAAGCTGAGGATAAGTATGGTTGGACATAGGGATGGGTGGAGCTTGAGGGTTCCCTTGGTTATGCCCTCCTCTCCATCCTTGAAGCCAAGGATGTTGGTACTGTGTAGACCAGTTTTTCCAACTTGGTGAGTTCCACTATTGTTGTTGTTGATAATAGGGTGGAACTTGAGATTGTAGATCTAGGTATGTGGGTTGGTTCCTAGGCTTCCATGGCCTCCTAGATACATAAGAGGACTCCCCAGGATCCCCACTCCTATAGATGGATAATGAACCGGGCAATGATGTACATTTCTCAGTTGAATGGTCTTTTGTGCAGAAGCCACAAACTGAAATGTTATCTAATGGGCATTCCCTTGAGGAATGCTTCCTCCTGCATCTTGGGCAATATATGCTCATTGCTGCATTTTCCTCCTCCTGTTTCTTTTTAATTTTGAGATTGTCCAGATGGGAACCTATTTTTCTTAAGATATTTGTTTTGAAGTTTTCTAAAAGGTTCCCTATCTCTGCTCTTGTGATACCACCTGAACTAACTGGTTTTAAGTTTCTATTATAAGGGTCTCAAACATTCTTTCCTGTTTTAGCTCTACTCCTTGAGTAATTCTTACACATTTCACATATTTCGACAAATGATTTATGAGAGATGTCACCTGATGCCATCAGGTTAAGCATCTCTAGGTATTCTTCTGAAATTCCCTTAAGGAAAAGAGCCCTAATTGCATTCTCTGGGAGTTCATGGTATTTTTACTTCTTGGAGATGTATGCAAACCGTTCAGTATAGTCCTCGAGATTCTCGTCTTCTAACTGTTGGATTTTAAATATGTCATTATGAGATTCTTTGGTCTTGCAGTAGTCTTGGTACTTCTTAAGAAATATATATTTCATGGCTTCCCAAGACTTAATGCTGGATTCTCCCAACCCCATGAACCATCTTAGTGCAGAGTCCTTGAGGGTGGCAGGAAAGAGTTTTAGTTTTTGGGAATCTTGTAGGTAGTTGTAGCTCCTACACAAGATGTCGAACTCAAATAGGAAGGTATCTGGATCTTCACTTCTTTTACCATAAAAGGTGGGCAGTGCTGAGAGAGGAATATTTTTCATATTGACATTTGGGGTGGTTTCCAAAATTGGAAACCCGAAGGTAGTTTCAATTTGGTTTCCAACTTCTTCTTCATCCCCGTGTCTTACATTGTTATGATCCTCCTGATCATCCATATTGGTTTGGTTTCCAAAAAAAGAGTACTTAAGTGGTTTTATTCTTGAAGAGAACAAGGTATCCCCCTAATAGGAAAGTCTTCCTATTGTTTGGGTGTCTGGGACTCTACTCGAGCCGTTTGAGATTATTGGTGCCAAAGTTTCTATGTCAACTTGAGAGACAATTATGTTGGCTGAACTACCGAACAAGGTGTTCACCTGTTCAGGGTCTATGATGTCTTAAAAGTTAGGATCTCCTGATGGTGGTAAGAAAACAAAGGTTGTATTTTTTGGTTATGCGGAAGGCTCAAGTGGTTTTGTCTCCTGTCCCAATATTACTGATGCTTCAATTTTTTGTTCTATAGTGTTCCCTGTATTAGTCTCTTTAGAGACTGCTTTAGCTCTTTGGGTTGAGCTAGCTCCTGTTTTTCAATATCATTCTGCGGAATTTATGAGTGGAACGTTTCTTTCCCCAAAAAGGTCAGAAGGAACCTTGGTTGAAAGATCTGATTTAGATTTAACGTATCTACCTTTTGGGTCTCTAGGTCTATTCATGAAAGTAAACAAAAACAAAAACAAAAACTACCATTGGGTTTGGGGGAACTTGCTATAGCAGATGCGCATGTTCTTACCTCTCGTCTTAAAGTTCCCCCACCACCAAACTAATGCTAAGGTTTAGAAGTGATCTATTTCCTAACTATTTCCTACCTTGAGACGAATCCCCGGCAATGACGCCAAAAATGATGGGTGTTCTATATGCACTAAAAACACACTAAAAACCCTCAATTAAATTTTCAACCCGGGGTAAGTACACTTAGAGTTGTAGCAATATATATGCCAAGGTAGAAGGGCTGGAGGTAGTATAGTCTGACTAAGGAAGTGGCTATCTAAGGGATAATCTATTCAAGCAAAGACTATTAATAATCGAACCCTACTAATAAACTCAAACTATGTACCCTAGGTAACCTTTGAACAAAGGATTGATGGATAGTCCTAAGAAGGAAATTGAAAACCCTACTTCAAGCAAACTAACTGAATCATGAAAATAAGCAAAAGCAAACTATCTACCTAATAAGCAATAACATTAACAAACTACTTTAATTAGCCTACTCAAATTCAATAAGCAACTATCCTATGAAAGCAAATAAATGGAAAAGCAACTACCCTATTAAGGAAAATAGACAAGCAAGCAACTACTCTATTAAAGCAAGTAAACAACTAACTAACCTATGATAACTTCTATAACAAGTAAACTAATTAAGGTTACCCAATAAACAATTAATCAAGCTAAGAGGCAAGTGAACTATATTCTTAATTTAAATTTCACAACTATTTCTAATTTACAACAGGAAATCTTAATCCATGAAATTGAAAGCATTATGACAATAAAAGTAATTAACAACTAATCTTTAATCTATGATAAACAAATTATTCTTTAATCTACCAAAGCAAGAAGACTATTTAATCTACAAAAGCAAGGAAACTATCTTCTAATCTATGAAAGCCAGGAAACTATCTTCTAATCCTAATCTACAAAAGCAAGAAAACTCAAATATAGTGTTGATGGTTATGTGAATGTCTCCGATGTCTTATAATATCACGATGACATTTAACAATGAACGATAATTCAAGAGGGATAAACTCGATATTGACTTCGATAGCAAAGTGCAAAGTGTGAATTAGGCAATCCAGTGAGAACTTAGCAATTATAGAAACAACATCAACTATCCTGCATATCCATGTGATTATTTAATCATGTATTAATCATCAACAATATAAAGACACTATTCTAATAAATTCAATTGCATTCTATGCTACTTAAGCAACTCATACTACTTAGATTCATAACTAGAAACTAAACTCAATAATCAACTATGAATTAAAATTGCAACCTAAATCTAGAAAAGGAAATTGCATTAAATAAACTAGACTAATCCTATTTAATAATTCAAATTGCAAAAAGAGGAAATACTCATAAACATAAATTTAAATACTATTTCAGCATATGACAAGAAAGAAAATGGGCAAACTAAATGACAATTTAAATAAGCAAAGCTAAATAGAAACTAGATAGACAACTAGAATTGAAATTTAAAGAGTAATAACTATCCATCCACCGAAGCCTTGTCAAAGAAATCATGAATTAAAAACTCTGTTTTAAACTTTGTTTCAGCATAAAGAAAATCTAATCTATCATCTAATTACACACAAGGTTAGTATCTAAGCTTGCAAGCTTATTTCCTATCAACTAACAGATCATTGCATATTAACAATAGCCTCCATGATCACCTGCAAAACTAAACTAAACTAATTAAATTATAAACAACAATTTTTAAACTAAAGAAGCATAAAAACTCATATACAAGAAATGAAATAAAATGACAACTACGCTATGCAATTCATAAGAAAACTAATTGGATGTTCACCCAGACTGCTGGTGGGCCCTCCAACAAGTCGTGGTTACTCTTCAAAGGCGAACCACAAGCTCAAGAACACGAATTCACCATTAAAATAAAAAACACAGTCTTTACATAGTTTTAGCAAAATGAAAATAGTAAAATAGAGTTGGATTGTATTTTTACTTCTAACTCTCTACTTCTTAACAATTGTCTGACCACAGAGGTAGTATTTATAAGTTTMCAAACTGAGAGATYGACCAYTGGAAGGGTCRACCCTCTCTAAAAACAACAAATCACATTTAATATGCCCTARCTGTCGGTGGYTTCTAGAAATAAGGCGAGCCAATAATCGCCCAGCCTAACAACCCAAAAYGAGTTGTCAAAAGMTCAGTAGCTGGAGGCCAAGGAGCACAAGCAAAACCCATGTCTYTGATTCGCCCATTGYTRGYCGCCGATACCATAACTRYCGAATCACCCATGGTTTTTGTGCAGGACGAAGTGTCGGATGGAGTGTCAAATGGAGTACTGGACTGAGTGCCRGATGGAGTACYAGATGGAGTGTTGGATGCAAAAACAAGCTGCGATTTTGCCCTGTGACACAMAAAAACATGAATGAGTTTCCTGGAAACATAAAAACATATTGAATTGCACTCAAAATCATCATAAAACATGAGTTATGCATACCTGGWGTGAATCATAGCGATTTGACACAARAGCTCTTCAAAATCTCTTCAAAACAGSAAAACMCATRTACATATTCGGCCAAAAAGGATCTRATTACCGYCATTAAATCAATCATATGWKGGKCGCCRATAGTTGTGAAGGATCCTCCWTCTCCCGAGCARATCCTATGACCSAATCACCMTGAATGTTGTGGTTTCTTTCTCTGTGGCCAKKTATTAAAGCAKTRTACCKSWTGKAGTKYCRAAYRSAGTMCMRGWGTTCTCTSARTGCCSKWCTGGCACTCTGTACATCARAATTCCCTGGACCTTTTTCTCTAAATTCCTCGTTCATGGCCCATCCAGGTTSSATGYARAAACMATGGGCTSYGAACTTGAATTTTTTCCMTKTCGAYAACAATTTTTTTTCGAAACTTTTCCTTCAACTTCCACTAACATGRCCCATSCAGKTTCMATGTTGAAACCATTGTTCTAATACCATTTTGTAACGTCCCCGACCACCAACAGACCGGGCAACGTCACCATTGRATGTCTCTCTTAGCWCTSATACCAATTCGTGACATCMCCGGCCTAAAACAAACAGGCTAGGCCATGCCACCGAATAGCTTTCATGCTCTGATACCWKRTGTRTAATTATATGCATAKCKATYTRAYRCAAATTAACAGTTATAACATTCTGTTCATGCCACTATTCATGCATAAATAACATTAAAACATACAGGCATCGTACACAGACGATTATAATAACATTATAACTTGATTCCAAGATACACATCATACAAAGAACAAAGATTTGGTACTTATATTTTAATAGATTACCACCAACTATGTGCAGACCTTCCACGAACCTCCCAGCCTTAGACCACATTGCTCATCACGCTCAATAGTGAGTCACCCCCGAGTTGGGACTAAACTCCACTGGGAAAGGGATTCCTAGGCTTGGCAGGGACAATAGTAAAATCGCACAGATCAACAGGAAGGATTCTCTCCCAGGAGCTAGCTCACACTATCAACCTACAACCTCTCATTCCCCACATGCCTATCCCACCCCAGGAAGTGTGTACCTTCTCTGCTCAACAGTCCTTCAGCTACCCCACTTCCCTTCCAAGGCTTCAACAACAGGCCGAACAAGAATTCACAGAGCATTATAGCTGCAGTTGGGCTCCCTCTGGGAAATCACTTCCCTAATAACCTCTCTTACCTAGATATAGTTGCGTATAGGCCTGACAACCTGCTTCTTCAATCCACAAGCCTGACAACTCGCCTCGTCAACCATAGGCCTGACAACTTGCTTCTTCAATCCACAAGCCTGACAACTCGCCTCGTCAACCATAGGCCTGACAACTTGCTTCTTCAATCCATCTCCTAAGTCAAATCAAGTAAGGGCGGTAGCACAACAAAGCTCGGTATAGAACAGATGATGGCAGCAAGCCACACTCAGTCAAGGAACTGCGTGGGTTGTAATAGCCAACCGTTAAGACAAATCACGGGCTCAAGAAAAGTACATGTGCGTTTTACTTCACAGGAAAGGTACATGATAATTCACAGTGCCTGCAGGTTCAAGAGGTGCGTGATAGATACTCAGGTCGATGATCGAGAATGGTTCAGTGCGTGAATCAGGGGTTATGGAAGACTCACTAGAATAGTGAGGGAAAACGAGACTTGCGAAGGAATGTGAGAATGGGAAGCGAAACCCCAACGAGTTGATTTCCCCAACTATATCTGCATGCACCCAGGTTGACACATGTCTTCCTGAAGCTGCATGAATTCCACTTAGCATCCGTTCCCTTTCCCAGGAACCTAGAACAACACCAATTATGTCCAACCTTAGCCTTTAGGAAATAATAATATAATATTATCTCTTTAGAGGTAAGCCCTTTAGCTTAGCCCCTATTCCTAGACACTTAGTCATTTCCCTTACCCTACCTAGTGGAGCTTAGTCCCCCATAACTCTTTCTTTGTGGTTGGTCTACATGCAGTGATGTAATTTTAGTAATGATATGTGTATTTACATATACAAAAAATCAGGCTCATTGGCCTTAAGCATCTAGGCTCTCCGGCCTAATAAACATATAAGTCTTCCAGCTTATAAACACTTGGCTCACCAGCCTATAAACATAATTACAATTCAGCAGGGGCTCGGCCTTGGGGTGTTACAACATATATCCAAGGAATGTTATATTCCATGTCATTCATTGTAGCATCTTCCTAGATGTTGTGGATAATTCTTATTTTGTCTCTACAATGTGAGAAATATTTATACATGTGTTTCTCTCTGTACTTTGAAAGGCCCTTTATTTCTTCCCCTCAAAGAATGCATAATGATGTGTCATCTCCCTCTGAATGTTGGTCATGTGCATAAATGTCTCGAGTCAACTTTACAAGTTCATCCAGTGAAAGGGCCCAATTAGACCTTCCTCCATTGAGATGGTAAATCCTCTGGATACAACGAGACTTCCATTGGTTCTTCACACTTTACCAACTATGGCTTGGTTCCCCATTGGTTCCTTATGCTTTAAATGAGATGCAACTAGTATGCAAATACAAAATGCAAGTAATCTAGTTTTAATCTAACCTAACTAACTTTCCTAGATAGGAGCACACATTTAACAAACCAATTTGACATGAAACAAAAGGAAGGTATAGAGAGAAATGAGAATGGTCTACCAACTATCATCGACACCAAACCTAGGGAATGCTCTGAGGACCAAGGATAGCCTATAGATCACTTAGAGAATACTTTTTCCACACCAAGATATTAGACATAAATTCAAGATAGACATGCAAAGAGTAGGGAGAATAGTCCATTTTCTATAGTCTGCATGAAACCCAAAGTTTGCTTTGAGGACATACAATAGCGTACAAGATGTTGAGAGTCACATCCAACTGTTAATAATGTATATGATAAGAAATTATAGACATAGTGAGAAAGAGAATAGTTCATAAGTCACAACATCCATCCATGTAGTCACCAAGAAAGACTGTGAATGGAGAGAATATTCCACAACCATCAACAACTTTGCAAAAGTATGAAGCACAAGCTAACAATGCTACCCTATTCAACATATGACGATAGCTTACAATTCCAAATGAGGGGCCATTTGCAAGAGTGCAAATGTCTCCTTTATAAAAAAGTCTTAATAACTCTTAGCCTTCTACATACTTTATTTGTGGCCTTCCACCTTCTTGAATTTTAGCTTTCTTACATGACTCTTGGCCTTCCCATATTACTTGGCCAATCTACTTTACAAACTTTTGTCCTGATTCCAAATAGAATGATATGGACATATTTACAATAAAATAATAAAAATTACAAATTTCTCCATCTAGGTGCTCTTTCACTTGATTTTCTCCCCATGCTTGCAAACTTGACCATGGTTTGGACACTATTTTGTCTCATCATTACAATATGTGACTTGCATATGTAGGCCCTCTATAGTTTTTTTGTTCTCTTATATGGAGATAGCTTGGTCTCTCCTACCCTTTTTGGTTTTCCATGTTTGTCCTTGTTGCTATGTGCATTCTTCTATTTTCCTTCAAAATCTGCATTCTTCCCTCTTCTCCTTTGAGCTTGATGCCTTGAAACAGTGGATAAAAATATGCAATAGGAAGCTTTCAAGTGTGGGATTGAATGCTTACTATCCTATGCCATCTTCCATTAAACAAAACCCCTTCCCACTTGTTGAAAATCTGCAATACAACACACGCGAAGAACTTCATTACACCTCTTATGTGAACACGTGCAACCTTTTTGGATGACAAACTCCATTGTGCACTTAGTAGCATAATCTATTAAACTACATGTATAATGTTTTGGTAAGAGTTTTCAAATATGAATATGTGAGACATTGGCAACAAGTTTCACCAAGCACAATGCATTTCACATGAAAGATATTTTACATATTCTTCATTAAATTATGTGCATAAAAATCCATGTATAAAGATGTAAGAGTTCACATGTCATTCAAGCACAAAACTCATAAAAGATTTTAAGGATAAACAAAATTCTGCACATGACATTTGCAAGTGAACTCAAGTCAAAAGTCCATCGGCATTTAAAAGATAAAACTCCACAAAGGATGCCATTCAATGCTCTAAATCTCACAAGGTTCTTGCGTCAATCTGGGAGCAATGGTGAGAATAATGCATGATCATTCATTTGACTGAAAGCGTGTTGGCCCATGCTTTTTTTCTTAAGAACATTTCATACGAAAAACACAAGCTTAGTGTATTGTTCTTCTTATATGTTTCCTTGTCCATTTTCTTGCTTTGTATTCAAATGTATGATATATTTCCATTTCTATAAGACTTATAAAATCCACATATCAACTCAAACATGAGATTAAGTAAAAGGCACATGAAGAGCAAATCAAACAAAGGATTTTACAAGCTTTTTCACCGATGGTTGTTAAATAAGAGTAGCATTCCTCTTTTTAGAAGTGCAAGGGCAGCTTCGAGCATTAAAACCTTAGCGCTCTCATTCCAAAGTTGAAAACGCACTGTGTGAGGGTTTGTCAAGCTTATTTCCTCATGCTAAAACATAGGCAGTCATAAAGAACTTTACACGCTACTTAGGCTACCACAAAACTTGCAAATCAATTCCAAAGGATACTACGTTGCTCTTTGAAGCATCTGGGGGTTTCACAACACTTCGAAGGATGGAAAATCATTCATTTATTGACCGGCATGGATTTGGCTATATGTAGGCCCATAAAACACAAAAATAAATGATGAAGGCAACCAACAAAGAGAAGAATGAATGCTACCATGCAAAGAATGAAGAAATGGGGAAGAAAAGGCAATGTTCTATGCTAATTGGGTCCGATGCTCCATCTCCCAAGCTGCAAGCAGCCCAAAGGTCACT
>JZKD02S0091229.1:168819-234168 GCA_000966675.3 Picea glauca | reverse complement strand
AAATTTTGACCACCTCAATATGGAAGGGTGTGCTCACCTTAAGGGCTTACTAGCTCCCATACTTAGTGATTTTCCCTTGTGACACAAATCTCTAGCTTGGGAAGCCAACAAGCCTCCCAAGTGAGAAGTCAGCTCATTAACAAGTTAGCTCATAACTTGATGAAATTGCTTCTAGAGCTAAGGAAACCACCAAATTTATCTAACATTTGTCATTATTCTTCCATAACTACTAACTTGCATCCCTTATCAACTGAAATATCCAATATCCATTGTTGTTTGGTGATTTCATTGCTTATCTGACTCATCGACGATCATCGAGAGTGATTCGGGATCCGATGGTTTCATACAAGTTTTTGCTTCGAATCAAGACTTGAAACTCATATGGTGGCACCTTAAACCATCACCAAGCTTCAAAAGTGAGAATGGGATCACAAACAACCTCAAACAAGCTCCGATGAACCATTAAAATTTAATTAAATGGAGGGTCTGTGAGACCCCTTACTTTTCGGCCTTCATAAATTTATAACTCTTGTGTCCAAACTTAGATCAACAAACCATTTGTTGTTGAGCATAACAAACATCGAGAAATTTCTATTCACTGATTGGAAGCACCTTTCTGGCCTTTTCTCGTCTTCTTTATTTTTTTCCAAGGAAACCCTCGCGGAAAACCCTTCAAGTACTTCCCCATGTTTCATGGCTGGTAAATGAGGTAAATCATCAGCCTTGATTACGGGACCTAACCCGGTGGGGATATCAAGTGAGGCCCAACAATATCAACAATATAGCTAGTCGGGGACTTGACCTTGAGACCTCTTTCATTATAACCACAACACTCATTCGCTTGAGCTAACTCACCGGGCTAATTCTCTCATCTTCTTTCATAGGTTGAGAAGCGGAAATTTACATACCTACGATAAAAAAATTTAATCAATATTTTCATAGCTACATACCTCATAATCAAATTATATTGATTTTGTTGAGTACACATACCCCCAAAATGTCCAAGTAGTACATTTGGTCATTCAAAAACTCAGCTTGGCAAATCACCAAAAATGTGTGAAAAGTCCTTGAGAGACTAAACTATGGATTTTGGACAAATAGCTGATTTGCATGAATCAAAATTTCCTTACTTATGTTTCATCCCTATCATATGGAATTTGATAAAATGATTGATGTTGTTCATATCTTCATGTTTTAGTTAGATTTGAAATTACGAAAAAGGCCTCCATGCATCAAATGCACCTATGGAGTTGAAACATATGGTAAAATCGTTCATTTGACTTGAAATTTATCTATGATACTTCTAGTGGTTGAGAATGTGTATTCTAATAAGAATCTAGAAATCAAACTCATGCATGTGGCTTTAGCATTTTCCTTGATTTTGTCATTTAATGCACCATTCCCGCCATGCTTGATATTGTGTTTCCAACATCGAAACTATGAATTATTTGACACAATTATGGCTGCATGATTGTAATGTTTTATGATTAGATGTAACATGACGACACTACCATATGCTTTAAATTCTTGTTCATCATTTCCCTTGCACTATTCATGTGTGTGTGCCACTTAAGGCTTTCTCACTTGATAACCAAATGTCTGGCTCCTTAGACAATCTTGCCTCTTTCGTTGAATGGTTATAATATTGATTTAAATGTCAATGTCAACCATGAATTATGCACTCCTATGCACAAGACATGAAAGCACATCTAAACTTAAAATCACATAATCCGTCAATGGATCATAAGCACCAATAAGCCATCACAAAATTCATGAACAGGGAAGGTCAAGTAATCAAAATGTGAATGAAATGTGTGAAATTAACTAAATAAAATAATCATGAATGTGTGAGAAAGAATGCATACAATGCAACCAATTGAGTGTAATACATGATGAGAAGTGTTGGTCTACATTCAATCATGAGGAAAAACAACCATTTAGTATGTTCAATCATCTTTATATGCACTTCAAAGACATTCATCAAGGTAAGATAAGTCAAGAATAACACTTTCAAAGATGAAACTTAATGTGAAAAACTTGAAAAAATATGGGTCCCCAAGTCTAGTGATTTGGGGCTAGTTGAGGCTTCAACAAGTTTCAAATTTTTTTTGAATGCCTTTTCCTTTTCCACTTTGAGTTGGATGATTTCGCTAGAAAGTGTTGCTGATTGTTTCTAAAAAAAGGGGGTTTGAAACCCTTCTTCCTTTGATTTTTATTTTGTTTCTTCTTATCCTTCCAAGCCTTCTAAAAATTTGCTTGCATTTGTTTTGATCATATATGTATTTGTCTTTTTGGATTGCTTCTTCAAGTGTTTTAGGTTCATCAAATTGAATCTTGTCCTTGTAGAATGAACTCATCCCACTTAAAAAATGTTGAATATTTACATTTTAATCTCTAATGTACTTAACATACCTTAGTAACTCTAGGAACTTTTTGGTCATACTCCTCCATGGTCATATTTTGATCCATAAATGGTGGGCCTATGGCCTATCCATTTCTTCAATGTGGATGCCTATTACATATTGAATTTGCTTCTATGTTCAATTTTGGTTCAATGCTCTATCCAAATTTCAATGCACTCTGTTTTTAACTACCAACAATGGAACAAACTCTGTGATTACAATAATGAATCTAAGTTTAAGCCTCTTTACTATTAGTGGATTTGTTTCAAATTGGTTTTCCATCTTGGGATACTTGTTGGCATTGCCAAGACTAGTGCTCAAGCAAATAATCAAGTGCAAGTGCCTACACAATGCTTTGTCCCTTCATTATATAAACCCCCGTGTGTATGATTGTATCTAACACCAATGCCTATGGGATTGAGGGTGTCTGCAAATGAGTGTTCCTCGACAATTTAGATGGAGCCCCATATATCTTCCATGTCAACGATAAACAAAAGGTTGATTGGGTTTTCTATAAGACAAGAATAAAGAATGTTCGGTATAAGACAATAATGTTGTATATAATTCTCTACCCAACAAATACTATGTATAAGATAGAGGTCAAGAAAAATGTTGCATGTCAAATGTGGGGTGAGTGCTATTGGCCTTAAACACACCCACCCTCCCTCAAATCATTGTGGTAAAGGTAGTAGAATAACCCAACGTCTGCATTCCCAACGAGATCGATGCTAGCTTTGGGTTTTGTGGTTATGGGCATGCGGAATAAGACATAAGTTGATTAGTACTTCACACAAATAGCATAAGTAATCCCATCATATTATTATTCGATGGAGGAAACCCAAGCAATGATCATAATTTCATAATATTGTTGTTGTGTTGAGCAGGTCGAAGGGCTCCTCTACTACAAGATGGAAGATAAGAGATAAATAGGGGTTGCCTTTAGCATAATCCTATTGTCCATCTCATGGCTAGAGATGGCATTCACTACTACAATAGGTCGTTGGAAAATTGTTACTCCATGGGATGCAAGCGCAAGCATCTCCTCTTTACCCTTGACCTTGACTCTTGGATCTTTCTTCTTGGTTGTTCAGTTCTTGGGATGGAGTTTTGGGTGAAGCCTCCAACATTTGGCCTCCCAATGTCTAGTCAATCTACATAACTGGAAATAGTTCTTGCATGGGTTTCTTGGCCTTCTATAGTACCAACAATTTCTAGCCTTATAACCCATTTTCTTGCAATAGAAACAAATTAGGCCATACCTTTTCGGTTTGTGATGATGCTTTCCAACATGATTGCTTAGTCACCCAAGAGTTAGAGTGGATATGGATGGCAGAATCATCTCTTTGCTACTCTTTTCCAAGCCTCTACAAGTAGATTTGAGTGGTTTTTTGCACACTCTTTTTCCAACTACATTTTCCTCCACGGGAATGGATTCTTTTACAGTTCCTCTTGCCTTAATGAAGGTGGTTTGAATTGAGATTGTGTTGTCTTGTTGTCCATTGAATCCTAGGCCTTCATACTTGGGCCTCTATTGAGCTACAATGGGGATCAAAATCCCTTGGCCATTGTAGCCCATTTGCCTCATGAGATTTGAACTAATGCCTCTAGTGTGCTTTTCAAAGTCACCAAAGGTCTCTTGATGAAGGGTCTTGGAAGGTGAATTTACTAGGATTGATTTCATCATGGTGTTGGCTTCCACAAACGCAATAGAAGGGGCTTGCTTGGTCTCTTGGAAAATTACTTGTAACCTCTTCAATACATCTTCCTTTGCTTCCAAATCTTTGTACAACTGAGCAAACACCTTGGTGAACCTCTCCTCTTTCCAATTACCTAGATAAGTAATTTCTCCCCCAATTGCAAGAGTTGTAATCTAATCCTATATAATTATACCCACATGGTGGTGAAGGAGTCCTGACACTTGGAAATCTCTTTTTCCATCTCGTTCACTCTCTACCTCCAATATCGAATTTCCTCTTGGATTTATCAATTGAAGTGATTTGAATCAGATCCAACAAGAACAATTGGCTATTGACATAGCCTCTAGGATGATCAACATGAGCAATGTTAAGGCTACAAACAATGAAGGAGATTAATTTGTTGGTGCAAAGGGCCCCATGCCATCACTATTGTATTCAATGTAGTCTAAGTCAAATGAGATGTGAAGTCGAGCAATATATTATTGTACATAAATAAATAATGTATTAGAAAAATATGAGACTTTCATGAGATCTTTTCCCCTGGGAAAAAAGATAAAACAAACAAAGAGAGAGAGGAGAAACGAATTGGAGAGAAGTTGAAGCGTTGGGGACGCCTAACCTTCTAGCTATCCTCCTAGTCGACTCAGTGTCCTATATTTTTTAAAATTCAAATCTCTATTTATTTTTTCAAAAATTGAAGTCAATTCAAAATTACATACAACCTAGAGACATTGTATTATAATTTTTTTATTTAGACTTCAGCAGTGAAATTGCTAGAGGAGGGGGTCCCTTGTCCCACAAACAAGTGGTCTCATCCACCAATTTGATGTTTGGTTTGACCATAACCTTAAAATTAGATTATCATTATTATTATTATAAAAACTCTTCCATGTCAAAAATTTCTCCAAGTCTCCTTATTAAAATGATTTTTAATAGAAAATTAACTTACTCCATATTTTACTTCGCCACATATACACTTAAAATTCCCATGGTATATTCTATTCATATAGTCGTAGTCTAAACGTTCTACAAAATGATTCTTTTCCGACGATATTTTTCTAGGAACATTTGCCCGAAATTCGACTAGAAATTGTTATATCCACATATTTGAGTGATTATTTTTATATAATCCAAATGCCCAGGATTTTCCAGCATGTTAAATCCATTTTCACATTTAAAAATAAACTTTAAACAACAAAACATAATAATTTAATGAATTTTTTTTTTTTTTGTCAGATTCCTAAAAACCATTTTGTAAAAGACTTAAACAATGCCATTCATATAGATTCACGAACACTAACCTAAACCAGTGCTTAATAATATATATTTTTTTTTATGTGGGCGTCAGATATTCCCGAATTTGTCGCTTAGTAGTTCTCATATAGAGCGATATCAGATGTTTTGAGAATCAAAATGAACCACTCGAATGAAACTCCCAACCAACTACTTAACCACACTCTAACTAACAAGTGGTTAAATACTTAGGCTTATCGGTGATTATTGGCCCAAACTAAGCACAAGACATGCACTCGTTTGTACCTTGACAATTCTTATGAAAACTACATGATCGGCAGCCAAGGAAAGGTTGACTTCTTGTACAAGTACTTGGTGGGAGCCTGGAGGTAGGGAAGGGCTACTGCTCGCTGAAAGCTTTCTTCTGTGCTGTCAGAATTTCTCAGCAGAGAAGCGTTAGACAGTAGTGTATCAATCCATCATGGGACAAGCGTGGGCTGATATACGAGACAAATTCCATGGTACTAACTATGCTTTCTATGCTTCCTCTTTTTTTTTTTCTCCATGCAAAACTCAAGAGATAGATGCATGCACAATAGATCGCCTATGTTCCCAGTTGGCTTCACCCATTTCTGATTTTATAAAAAATCTTGTCCATCATCGATGTTTGAATTGCCATTTTTTATTCTGGAGTATTGCTAGCACTAGCAGAGAACACATGATCTTTCTGGCCATTGTCATTGAATATGGCTACTTCTATTTTCTCCTTCTTTTGGGTTCCTTTGGATGTGTATATGGAACTCGATTTCCTGAACTCAGCTGTTAAATGGGCGTGCAATTTCTCATATTGCAGTTGGTCAGAATAGAACTAGTGCCCTTGTTGTATATTTTTTTTTAATAATAATACCAATCCATGACATGCAGGGAAAGAGATGCGAGAGAGACAGGTGAAGAAGATCACAGACCGTGTTTTTAACCATTTTACTGCGGACACTGGGAAGGAGTATCTAGGCCTGGAAGACCTTTATATTGCTGTCCTATTGGTGTTCAAGTAAGACCCTGTTATCCATCTATCTTATAGGCCTTTTGTAAATTTTGTTGGATAATTGAGGGTGGATACCCATTAATATTGAGCGAAAAGTTTCTTTGAGATAATAGTACTACTACTAGGACAGACCCGTCTAAACCTGTGTCTGATACACACCTTGAGGTTGCAAAGCTCGAGATTGTATATCTCAAAGTCCCAATATTTGATATGTTCATCATCTGTGTGAACTCAAGATATGCATCTTTGAGTTTAGCAACCTTGAAGTGCATATCAGACTTGGATTTATATGGGTTTGTGCTAGTGTCTATATTCAATGCGCCCAGTAGATTAAATGCACCGTTACACACGCACCCGAAGAGTTGATCGATCATTTCCACTTCCACTTGGGCTGTAAAACCCACCTTGCTTCTCTTAATGCAATAAAAGAAAAACAATTTTACTTCCATAATATTTAGCTGTTACCTTTCCGGGATCAACTGATTCTTATAGCTTATCTGCTTCTCATTCAAAGCTTCTTAGGAAGTTTTTTTTTGTATAACTGATTTATTTATTTATTATTAATGGGCATTTGGCTAAAATGATAAAATCCCTCCTGAAGGGTCACTGTGCCTTGACCTCAACTTCGACCATAACAAACTGTTTGGTTCAGCATTTCGTCCAGTCTGGTATTTATAAGCTTTTCTATACAAAATGGCAAGTGTGTCTGCTCATGCTGTACCCTGTATTTATCCTTGGATACGATGAGCTGCTTCCATTAAAGTTATTATGCAGATTGGTATGCTGCTTATCTTTATGAATTACTATGAAGTTATCTACAATAAAGGACATCCATATGCTGCATTCAATCATTATTCCTCAAGGACATCACCTTGGATCGCACTAAAGTCCCACCCTGAGGTATCAAATCAGATCTGAGAAATGGGTTTTAATCTTCCAATTACAAAACAAATAGGATATCTATATCCACTTCATCCACTTGCCAAATATTGTCCTTTTAATTGCATGCCCCTTTCTGATTCAGCTTTTATGTTCACCTATTATAGCTGGCTTCATTGCCAATCTCAGCCTAATACCTATCAATAAGATGTTTCTGTTTTAAATCTATTGTCTATTTATGTACTTGTGTTTGCTTATATTTGCACTACTGTGAACCAGTGACATCAACAAAAACTTGCCTGGCCCTCATAATGATCCGCCATCAAGGGAAGAAGTGCAAGAGATGATGCAGGTCAGTTGATCTCATATATCCCTGTTATGTGTCTGTCTTTTGGAGGTTATTGAGAATCTCTTAGGCCAGAGGAAAAATTGGAAGGAAGTAGAAGCAGGTTTGAATGACTAACAGATGAAAATCTAATTTTCCTTGGAAAATGATCCACTATGTTTCCCACAAATGCACTGCAACTAACCATACCACTTATCCATCCACACATCTAGAGTGATAATATAGAGAATTATTAACATTATGCATGACCAAAACAGAATCCAACTGTTCAGTAAAGCATAGTGCGTTTAGGTGTATGGTGTATTTAGTTTAAAATTTGAGTTGAATTCCAAGGATGCACATGTTAGGGTGGAAAATTGGAAATGTATGAAAATATGTAAGAAAATGTAATTATTTTAACATTAAGCTAGTTGAACAAATCCTCTATCTAGACTTTATCTATGACTTGCTAGAAAAGCACAGGTACAACCCTCATGGTCGGCCACTGGGCATCATAGAAATTCAGTTATTATGAATGATGTATAGACACAAAGTATATCAAATACATTTACTTGGAACCCAAAGTATGGCATTCTAAAGATTTCCAGCAAGCATGCAAGAAATAGGGTATCACACATATAAAACGAATGGAAATTCTGAAATAATGTTAGAGCAAAATTTTAAAAAAATCTTGATAAAACTCAAAGTTTCAGGATAAATTTTGACTGTTCAGTGCTTGACTTGGAGTACAACTATGCTATATTAATATGGGCCAAAACAACTACAGAAACATAATGCCGTTTTTTCAAATTCAAGAGTATTTTATTACTATGGAGTGGTGATATTGTGGGGTTTGAAGAAATGTCCAACATGCAATAGAGTCAAGAAAGTGCATAAGGGTAATGCTTGGTGTAAGAGTGAGTCTAACAATCTAGTTCTTTAAATCCTAAAGCCATGTGCCTTCATCTTGTTGTAAGTGTTTGTAGCCTGACCGAGTGTGGGGATAAATTTAATTTCTAGACTGACCATTCTTCAACCTGGTAAAAGGACTATTAAATTTTTGCTAAAATTCCAGATCAACAGAATCAAATAGCACCGAATGAATAACAACAAATGCAGATTGAATCATAATCACTTAATTCTACTCATCCATCATCGTATTAGTGAACACTGAATTATCTGCTTGCAAATCTTAATGAATGTTCTTAGTCAGTGATCAAGTTCCCAAGCTATTGGAGGATGTTTAGAATGGATTTTAATAGTGGAGAGCATTATGCATAATATACCCCCTTAGGAAGTTTTCTTTTTCTTTTTTGTTTAATGAACTCATTCTGTTACAAAGGCAATATATATTGTGTGCATTTGGATAAGTGAAATAAGGTCAGTATCTTTTGATAGTTTGTATGAACCAGCCTGTCACTCCTATGAAAAGCTTGCAGTGCAAAACAGTGTTCTTAAATAAAGGATAATAGCATCAACAGGGCAAGTGAAACCATTTAGTTGCAATTGGTTATAGTGTTAGATACAAATTCTCACATCTTTAGGAACACTAAGTCATTATAGGCTCTAGAGTTATGTTCCATGCCACATATGTAGTAATGCTCATGCAATGCCTTAAGTGACATCTGTTGGGGAAATGTCAATCAAGTGGCAGCTCCACAATATCCATATGGAATTGTGGACAGCCAAACATGACATAACAATTATAAGTTTACCAAGGGCTTCTGACTAAGACTGATCCTTGGCTCTATATTCTGATATGCTGGTTCGGGAAATGCATTGAGTTTTGAATTTGTTGTTCCTTGGATTCTTTCTGGAGGCTAGCTGTCTAAGGATTGGCTTTCCTTATGGTAGTTTACTCTCATATTATACTGTGTCACAAAAGAATCCCATCGTTATTTTTCTGTCATAATTGTAAAAATTCCATTGGCCAGAATTAGTTAGATCACATTGTTGTACTTTCTGAATACATTATAGATAGAAGAACTAACCCAACTATCCTAAATATGAGTATTATCATAGCATAGACTGACATCTCCCTTGGACTACACATGGGGTTCTACAGACTAGTTTGACCTTAATGTGCAGAAAAACCCAACAAACAATGCAAAATGGTGTCAAAGAACACAGCCAGTGGATAGTGCTTTTTAATGACTGATATTTTTTCCGTCAATGGTAAATAACTTAATACTTCATAGCTGTTCTTGTTCCAAGATCTAGAATCTCATAACCTCTCTTGGATTAGAGGTCTATTTCATTTTGCAATGTTTCTCAGAAAACTCTAGCTTAGTTGCCTCACCATACTTGGAAGAATTGTTGAACCTAACAAAAATGCCCTTGCCAAGGGTTCAAGGATTGTATAATATAACCAGAGTCCTCCGAAGATTTCTCAGTTTCTCCAAAATCTTCAGGAAGTTATTCAAGGAGGTCATTTCTTTGATTTTTCAATACACGAAAAGAAGTACAAAGGACAAATCAAATTGAGGATGGTTTAAATATAGTATTTGTACCGGAACATGTGAAGAAGTATGTATACAATAGCCTATGAGATTGTCTGTTTATCAAATCTTTCTAATGAGCTAACTGCCATGATACCCAGAGATTCCTGTGCTGTTCCAGCTAACAAGAAATGCTATAAATGAGTGAATGCATAAGTATATAAATAAAAACCCAGTTTTGTAGTAGGAGGGTTTGTATTGGACCTTGGTATTAACCTCTTAGGGGTCATTATGGTTAAGAGGTTAGTAGTATGAAGTTACTTTGTAAAATAAAGTTTTGTTCTAAGTTATAAAGTTACAATGTTAAGTTACTTCAAACCACTTGCAAAAGGTGACATGCCTTAAAGGGGAAAGGTAACTTTAAAGGTTAGAGCTTAGGGGAAACATAACATTTGTTTCGAGGCTACACTTAGTGACCATACTTTGCTTAGAGTAGATTTCTTAGAGTGGAGTAGGATTGAGAATGGTGACCATACCTAGCTCAGTATTGTTGTTAATGATAGTATGATAGCATCCTTCTATTTGAGTTTCAGAAATTGTTCCTTGCAGTTTAAAGTAGCTTTTTAGATTTTATCAGAAAAACAAAGAAAGGTAAAAGAATCAGTTTTCAGATTCCATATTGTGTGCTTCAGTTGCTGTTATAATCACAGGTTCTGTACAGATTCCAGAATTCCAGAATTTTGATTGTAGGCATCTTTTTGTTGTAATAATTGTCGAATCTAGCCATAATTTTTTTCCAGGTAACATATCCTGGGGGGAACCACCAGGGCACTTCCCCTCATTCTGTGAATGGTACCCAGGGTAAACCCTAGATTCTTTAGGGTAGAAGGCCCTTGTCAACAACTCATGAAGGGATCATATATAGCTCATCAACAATTGGCTCACTAAGAGCAAACATGTCACAAAGTGGGATTTGCACTCATGTGTCCAGGGTAACAACTTTTCCTCAGCCAATTGAGCTACACCCAATTGACAATCTAGCCATAATCTCCACACAACAACAAACTTTATGCTGTCAGCAAATTTGTCTCATAACAAGGTTTCAGATCTCTGTCCTAGTCATCCAGATCTGTGTTAATGCCACTTTGTATTCACACAGATTAGATCTGGGTTCTTAAACAGTTTGGGACCATAGCAGTGGTATTGGAGCCACTTTCTTGGCCTTGCTGTTGAAACTATAGCCCTGGAAGACATTTTAGGGAAGTAGTGAGTTTGACAGCCTTCATGGGAGACTTATATAATATATATATATTATTGTAGAGACCTGCGAAAATTCAAAATACCCCTTTTCTGGAATATGTACATCTTTATGAAGAAGATCAGAGGAGGTGGCTCTTAGAATTAGAAGATTCTAGCAAGGATGCGACTAGTGAGAATGAAACTCATGCAATCAATGGGGTTGCTGAAGACCCTTGCCTTGATGACAACCCTTATAGACAGAAGGATAATGATAAGAATGCCCATGTTCAGTGCATTTATCTGGAAATCAATGGGTATAGTCTACTCCAAAGGTTTCAGTCATTGACATTTTCAAAGGAAACAAATGCTCATTACTGGATTTCAGAGAGCAACCAGTCAGTCATGACACCTGCCACACATGCTTGGGTGATCAATCATCAGGTTCTCAAACTCTTTCTGGGTTACCAAGCCGATGCATGAAGTAGATCAAGATATATTGTGGCTGCAGCATGACTTTGGCATTTGCATGTGCAATTATGTGACAATAGCCAGGCCTCAAGAGTATTGCATTTGGAACAATATAGCCAGGAGTTTCTTACTGTAACACTTCTGTCGGATCACTACTGCTAAAAAAGAAAGAAAGAAATATATTAATGTCCATGAATGATCAAAGTTGGTAAATGGGGCTCGAAATTACATCAAGTAAAATAAATAACTAGGGTACAAAAATAATCCCAGGCACTGAAAAAGTTGCTAAACGTAAGATGCTAAAACAATGTGAACATAGCTAGGGGGGTGTTAAACCCAAGCTATATGACCCAAATACATGTACAAATGGCCTCCAAGGAATGATAAAGACCAAATGGCCTCACATGTATGTCTCAATGCTCAAAGCAAAAGGACTGATGGTATAATCACCCATGACCTTGATAGGGCCAACATAGGGTTTGACAATACCTATAGGAGAATGTCCAAAGCCAAAGGGGGCATGTTGGACAATCCTTTGTAGGAAACAAGGTGCCTCCCTAGAATCTCCCTTAACATCCAAGGCCGATAGACCTGTAGAATCAAAAAGAAAGTTGGCAATGTGCGCTTGTCCCCTATCTCCAGATGTGGTTAAGGAGAACTATCTATCTTTTGAATATAGGTGAGGATACTGGAGTACTCTAGTGATAGCATGCTAAGAAGGAAAACACCTCACTAAGTTGTCTTTATGTGTGTGTCAATTGCCAACATCAAAAGGGCACTTAGGACCGCCAATGTCCACAATGGGCTGAAAAAAGATGACGATCAACTTGGTAGCCCCGGGGTTGGCCCCATGGGTCCCATGCAAAGTTCTACATCCGAAGGATACCCTCTCAAAGGAAAAAAGCCAAGCATATTTGATTAGGATAATAGAAAAAAGCGAATAGTGAACCTTTAGAATCTCTATACAAATAGTGGTACCTATCTCATAATAGATATGGCACCAGAAAATGAAGTGCTCCTCATTCTCCACTAGTTGGAGAAACCAAAGAGAGTAGACCCTATCACCACAAGGAATATGGTGCTTTGTCTCAACCCATAAATAGTGGGAGCAAACCCTCAACTGATGAAGGGTTCGTCCAATGACTTTGCCATCAACAATCCATAATAAATGCTCAACATAGAAAGTCTTTTTGGGGCCAAGAGATTATGGGAGAGAGGTCCAAGTAACCTATATATATTGTCACAATATATCATCTCTAATCATTCTATCGATCATATCCTTTAAGGCAAGAAGGCGGGGGGGAGGAGGCAGGGTTTAGGGAGTACCTGAATGGGGGAAGCTGATCAATGGAGATGTCGATAAACTGAAGAAGCAAACTGGTCTCAGAATAACAACATCGATAATGTCTAGTGAGAGACCTAAGGAAGAAATCCTCTTAAACAACATAGTGCCAAATATAGGTATCGTTCATGACCTAAGGTTGAATCACCCTAGGACCTGACTTGAAAATACTCTTGAGATAGAGAGGTTGGGCAGCAAACTTGCCATGGACAATACATTGAGGAACTATCTTTTTGCAATGGATCATATGTTGAAGCATGATACTCTAAACCCTCTCAATATGCGCCCCATGAATAGACCCTAAACTAGGGTCCCAAACATCTTACCCATAAAGAAGTGTGAGTTTAATGACAGTGTTGAAGAGGTTCTCCTTTGAAGGAATATGTTGGAAATGGATCTAAAATCACTAGCACTGCAAGATGAAAAGTGAAGCATATCCCTTACAAAGGAGCCACTGGGAGATAAGCTTCAAGCTAAGGGATGGGTTAGTGAATTGAACCCCTAAATAGAGCGTATGTGGTCATGATCTCCATGAGCTCTCCCTTGTAGGAGAACTGAAACTTGGAAAGAGCATCCTTGGAAGTATTAAAGATCATAACCTTAGTCTGACTAAGGTTAACTACTAACTGGCCAAGCTCACAAAAGCGAGCAAGTGTGTCCCAGTCCAACTATCTCTGTAAACCATCAGGAGGATGAGAAAGGAGGACCACATCATTGAGAAAAAGTAGTATAGTGATCAAGACATGATGCAACAAATAACCATCATCAACATGGGTATGCTACTGAACAAAGTCCACAAGCTCATCTATGTAAATACCAAAGAGAGTCAGTGAGAGAGCACACCCCTGTTTGACTCCAATACTATTGACAAAGGTGGATAATCCACAGGCAGTTCAAACTTCAGAATTGACCAATAACAGTCTCCTAAACCCTCATAATGGGGGTAAAGAAGGTATCTAAGACATTGGTAATAATAACTTCTCGAAAAGTAGATGTTGAAGGACGGAATGGAAGGCCTTCTGAAAGTCTACAAAACAGCAAAGACTTTAGAAGACCGTTGACTAACCTCCTTGATCATATCCGAAAGTGTGAAAATGTGGTCAACAGTCTAGAAGTCCCTCATGAAGCCAACCTATCCCCTTGTTCTGCGATTGCCATGCTCCAAGTGCTCAGACAACGTCATGTCCAACACTGTGGCATAAAATTTGGGAAATGTATGCCCAATCATGATAGCCCTGTAGTTATTTGGATTTGAGCTATCCCCTGTTATATGAATTGGAAGGATGATGTACTGCGATAAAGAATATCAGTGTTGATTGGCATGTGCAGCCACTTTCTTCAGAAATGTTGAAGTATGAAAGGGAAGATACTCATTATCTTTTTAAGGTCATGATGTAATGCAGAAGAGATTAGCATCTATGCCATCCGAAAGTGGTGAGTTTCCCCTTTTTGAGGTTTATAAACGACGTTGTGATATATGCTTGCAACTCTATGAAAAAGAACTTCTGACAGAACTTATTTATATATTTGTGGACTACAAAATGGAAACTTCAATCAAGAGCATCATTCTGTTGTTGCTGGGCTATATGAAAGGAAGGATAGGATAGTTTGTGTGGAGAAATCACTCACTGTATACTGCCAAACAAAGTATTGCTAAAAATTGCCATGAAAATGCCTAACACCACAGACAAACTGCACACATTCATGAAGTGAAGACACCCTTTTGTTGAGCAAAATCTTTCTGTTGTACTTGATAATATCAAACAATGCAGGCAAATGAGAAATTCAAATAAGGCTGTTGAAATTGTTCCAAATCTACAAGAAGTTTTTATTGAGCAGACGGGTTGAGAGGGACATCATTCACTGATAACCAATCTTTTGCTGCTATCTGTTGGTATTGCAAATGCAGTGAATGATAAGAATGCTTTGTCTGTTGAGGGGTTGGACACAAAATTTAAATCTCCCTGTGAGAATGAAGCTGAGATGGAACTGACAAAAGATAAAATTGTTAACAAATTCAAACTATGGGTGCAAGAGAGGTTCTGAATGAGGGCAGAAATTCAATTTCTGTCAAAGTTGATAATGAAGAAACTAGATTTAGTGAACAAATAGGGAACCTTAATGGAAATAAGCAGAAAGAATTCATATAATCCTCCTGTTCAGCTGCTGTCAGCAGATACCTTTGCTGTTGAAATAACTCCATTCAAGAAGGCTGATCTGGCTTCTACTGTAATTGTCCAAGCCCCTAATTCGTTGCTTTTCAATAAGAAAAATGAGTTTGTTAAGGGCAGTCAACAAATCTCAAATGTCAGTAAAGGTAATCTGGTTTGTCAATCTTTGGCAGAGGAACCCCAAGATTCTATGGCAGCAGAAGGTTGCTCTTCTGAGAGTCCTACAGTTGGAAACTTAGTCGAGGAAAACAAAGATGCAAAACAAGAAGATAATTTATGATTGATTAACTATGAGACCTTTCTAATTCTGGCGTACTGTTTCAGAATGACAGATAGTAGCACATCTGATGATAAGTTCATGCAGCCCAACTTTAAGGCCCTGGATTAAGCTCCAGTGATTAAAAATAAAGATCCTGCAGAAGTGGGAGTAACATTAGTACAAGTATAGAAAAGGCCAGCTCGAGGATTGGTAGCTATATTGGATCCTTCAAGATTAAAACAGGAGTGACATGAGTTCTAGAGTGTATGATACTAAGCAGGACAACATAAGAAACAAAGTGGAGAAAATCAAGGCATCAATAACTCTTCCATTTCAGCCATTTTTAGAAACTTGTGAAATGGTTTCCACTCAGCATTCTCTTAATTCAAAAGAAGTTCCCACCAGTGAAGATTTGCAGATAGAGGCCAGCAAGGTTATAGGATCATTTCCTTGGTTAGCACTGTTTCTTGTCCCAATGTTGTTGAAATTCACTGCCCATGAATAGACAGCTTTCTTGAAGGATCTTCTCGTTGTTGGTTACTTGGGTGACCTTCTTGCTAAGCACATTCCAAATGCTGTCAGGATCATTCTTGCCAAATAACTTCAGGTTTGGGTATCCATTTGGCAACAATTTTGCTGTTAGTTTTGCCCAATGATTCCCCCATTGGGTGGGCACATGGAGCGATGTTTTCTATCAACAGATTTTCAATATCATGGAATGCACCTGCCACCAATAACCCTATATTTGCTAAAATTGTTTCTAAGAAGCAAAGGACAAGCATCTATGATTTGGACCACCAGTGCTTTGAGTCAATATTATCATCATTTTCTTCGCCAGCAGTTGGCTTTCTTGTTCAACATGTTTATGGCTTGTAAACACCAAAGTTACCCATGCAAATTTGAGTGTTAAATCCAGCAATTTCCTGTACATCTTCTTGGTTCCAGTATTCAAGATCAGGCTGAGATCTTTTTGCAAAGTCATCAGTTCATACCAGGGGATGCCATATTCAGTGCTTCATTTCGGATATCTTCAGAGTTTGGCATGTTTCCCATGCATGCATATGACATGCATTACTCGATACATGCATGGGAGGATGAAGGCTTCAAAAGATTTCAGGCTTTCAAGATTTGCTGGAAATTTCTATTTTAAAAAAAATCATCTTGCTTAAAATCTGATCACATATTTGGATACCCTTTATGGAGATGAGCTTATCATTAAGCTTTGCTGGAAATCAAAGAAAGTCAAAACTTTGGTCAAACTTAGGTCAAAATTAGGGTTTATACACTTTCAAAATAATTACACTTTCATATACCTTTTATTCAATGCAACATGAGGGAAAAATTTGGTGGTGATTTGAAACCATGAAAAATTAGGTCAAAATTAGGGTTCTGCATTTTGGGATTTGGTCATTTTTGTGGGTACCCTTTATGATGAACAACATGAGGGTCAAATTTCAAGTCATTCTGTGAAACCCAAGAAGTCTACCCCAATTGAGAGATTGCTTGGCGAACAAATTACTTGCTGCGCAAGTTACTGACATGTGGCATCTTTTCTTGGACAATATTCTATTTTTAGGGTGCTTTGTCTAGCACTCCAAGCAAGCTTTTGTGAGGCTGACTTGTGTTATCTTTTGGGGTAGCTTGGACAAGTACTTCTGCATTGGCGGTGCCTAGCATGCGGAGGTGTCTGAGTGACACTCTCTAGAGTGGCTTTTATGTAATGACTAAAGTGACTTTTGTAAGGTTCAGTGACTTAAGTGATTTAATTCATCTCAACAAAAGATTAAGTCATGATCGTTAGATCGTGAGATCCAAGATCTAATCTTGGCCATTGAGATCTAGGGTTAGGGTTTTAGTGATTAGGGGATTATAAAAGCAGATCTAAGGAGAGTGAGAGGCACACAATGAGTGCATAGGAGCAAGAGGGAGTCTTGCTCATGTACTTGTGTCTGAGTGGGCAGGGCTGAGGAAGTGTGCAAAGGGGCAGCGAGGGAGATAGCAGCCAGGTGGGCTAGGCTATTGCTGCATTGTAATCCTTTGAGAGCCATTATCCCAAGAAGGGAGCCCAATAATAATAAAACTCAGAACTGGTTTTCCCGCAAGGGTTTTTCCAGGGGTGTTTACCTGAATCTTGTGTGCAATGTGTGTTTGGTTTCTTTGTTTTATGCTTCTGCTTATATTTTCGTTGAGTAACCCAATTGTGCTTTAATTCAGTAAATTTGTTTTGCTTGGAATTAATTGCCGTGTGCTAGGTTAGCTGGAAATTCAACAACTTGTAGACCAAGTAGTTCTATTTTTGAGGAAGAGGGTGCATTCTCAAAGAAGGTTCTTTTGCCTTCTAATTTGGGCTCCACATGATCTATTATCGGTGCATGGAGAAGTGTGCCCTGCCTAGGAGGTGTTGCAATTGGACTCGACTGGTACAATAAGGTTACTTTAGTCGAATTCAGTGGACTTCTCTTTGAGCTCACTTTAGTTTGACTTTAGTTCACCTCAATTCACTTTAGTTGAGTTGAGTTCACATTAGTTCAATTTAGTTGACTTCCCTTCAGTTCACTTCAGTTTGACTTCAGTTCACCTCAATTCACTTCAGTTCATGCACATCTATTCAACGAGTTGTTATTCTTGGAATGACTTCATCCTTAAGCCAGGTCTATTCAAGGAAGGGGGGCACCCCACTTGAGCAGGACTCCTAGTTACTATTTTTGAGTTCAGTTGACCTATTTGTGGGCTAGAGATGGGTGCACCTTACTTGGGAAGTTGATTGGTTCACTTTGTTCGTACTCCAAGCAGGGGATCTATTCATGCACATGCTATTCTATTTGTGGACTAGGGTGTGTTCTTTGAGGAGACCACATGCTTTCAATTTTCAAACTGAACCTTATCCATTGTGAACTAGAGATGAGTGCGCCTTGCTTGAGGGAGTTCAGTTTGAGATTGAGTTTCAATGACACATCTATCTTTGGGTTACTTCTCTTCCAAGCAGGTTTCTATTCTGGGTTAGCTTGTGTGTCAAGCCACTTCCATTCATAACTTGGTGAAGTGTACCCTAAGTTGAAGATCACTCAATTTCACTTGTGTCATCTTGCATGAGATCTATTCTGTCCTAGAGGGAGCACTCCACTTGTGGTTCCTATTTCAAGGTTTCACCTAGCTATTTTTGTGAACCAAGTGATGCAAATGATTGCTTGTCTCTCAAGTAAACTTTGGTTATTTCAGGAGTAGGACCCGTTACATGGAGACCTTTTGGACCTCTTTGAGATCATCAATTCCACTTTGCATGCAGCTCTTCTTGATAGGATGTCGGCGATCTAGGGGCATTCTAGTCATCATTCACAGGTTATTTTTGGCAGACTAGTGCGTCCACTTCAGAGGAGATCCATGACAATATCTCAGTACTTTTTGACTCTTATCCAGTCTACTGCAATGCTGCATGCACCTTTCTTGAGGAGTTATTCTTGGCAGGTGCTAGTGATTTTTTTGTCAGATTTCTTCCCTGATTGGTAGGCTACTAGTGCGCCCTCTTGGAGAAGCTATTCTTGGAGTTCTTCCTCTCTCATCTCTCTCTACTCTGGGTAGGAGGAGGGCTCATTCTTTAGGCTATTCTTATCTTGCTTTCCTCTTTCTATTCTGAAACACTTCCTTTGTGCACTCCCATGCTCATTCTATAATAGATGGAAAGGTGGTTGAGATCATTGTTGGTTATTGCTCAAGTCCAATCTTTCTTCCATTTCCATACTTCTGAGTCCTTTCATGTAAAGATTGATTAAGCAAGATAGTGAAGGAGTATTGGAGGTGCCTCCCATGATGTTCATGTGACTTTGTCCCCAAGAATAGTTTGAGTAAAGTACTTGAGAAGTGATAGTATGCCCCCTAAAGAGCTTATGGTGTGGAGCTGATCTCTTCATACTTTGTATTGACAACTCTAGAATAAAGGTAACACTCATTTGGCAGCCAATTCTTGTTAATTGATGAGTTTGATTTCTTAATGTGGAATTTTCTGAGTTGATTGGCTTTGGGTATATCATTTGCCCAATCAATTTTCTCTCTTTTTTTTGACTCCATGCCCATTGGAATTAAGCTACCAGTCAACAAAACAATTAGAAGTAACAAGAAATTTAATTTTACACTGGTAAATCTGCAACATTTTATTGCAGATCTGAAAGTGAAATAATGCAGATTTACATCAGTTTTGAGCCGATTTGACATTCTTAGATGCAGATCTGAAGTGTACTTGTTGTCCTAAAGTGTTTAGTTGCATAAATCTGAACTGTTCTTGATGATTACAGTGAGTATATTTTGCAGATACGAAGTATTTTGCAGGGTACAGTTAAATGACTTTTACTTCAGATCACCAGGGATGCCCCCTTGATTCTAGCAAGCACTAGCCCAAAACAAGAGGGACTGTGTGAGGTGACATTGGCACTTTTCCTGGGCATTCATTCAATTCACTTGGGACCAAATTCCCGATTGACAATTTCGCTGAAAGATTCTAGTAATGCTGTTGAAAAAGAAATAGACAGGAAGAATGATGCTTCATTGGCAGAGACACTGCATACAGTGATTAGTATTTCATTGGCTCTTTGTTGTCTCATTTACACATGTTTTTATTGGATATATCCCAAAGATTGTGATAGAGATGGGCTTAAATCTCAGTCAGAATTGGAGATGCGACATATCAAAATGGACATTCTTGATTCACTGGATTATTTTAGCATTCAAACTCGTAAACAAAAACTAGGATGTAGGCCCACTGCACAACTTTTTCCTTCAAGCACCAAGAACAACACTAGCAAGCCTGCACAAAGACCTGTCCTTAGAAGCTGCTTCATGGGAAGGCCTGAAATACTTCAACAGTCAGCATCACAATTTTTTGGTGCAACGCAATTCAAGGAGGGGACAGTGTCATGACTCATGATACCTTAAGATTTTTGTGCTTTTCTAGGTAAGAACTGTCAGAAGTGATTTAATAAACAAGTAAGGCAGTTTTGTATTAGGAGGGCTAGTATGAGTGTTAGAAGATAGTCCAATTAGATAATAATAATAATCAATTTTTAAGGTCACGGCTAAGCCAGACACCAAATTGGTGTATGAGACCCCCTTGTTTGTCGGACAAGGTTGAAGGGACCCCCTCCGCCTAGCGATTTTGACTGGTAAAGTCTATGGAGGTATACATACCCTACCCCCCTTTGGATTTGAACTTGTGACCTCTTATGAGGAAACAAATGTTCTTAACCATTAGGCCCACTCTTAATTTATAAAGTTACTTCATCGCACATGCAAAATGTGACATGCCTAAAGGTGAAAAATGACTTTAAATAGGCCTTCATACCAAAGAGTAGGGTATGTGGCAGATTTGAAGGATCTTGTGGGTTTGTTTCGAGGCTAAGCTTGGTGACCATACCTTGCTTATAGTGGAGATTCGGAAATTGTTCCTTGCTGCCTTAGGTAGTTTTTAATATTTTTTCAAAAAGAAGAGAATATAAAACACAAGAAACAGAAAAAAACAAGTTTTCAGAATTTTTCTCAGATTTCAGATTGTATGCTTCAGTTGCTGTTATAATCGTAGGTTTGAGTTAAAAAATGCAGAATTTTGATAGATGGCATCTTTTTCTTGTAATAATTGTCAAATCTATTTGTAATCTCCTCGAAACAGCAAATTTTCTAGCAGATTTGGCTCATAACAGGGCTTCAGATCCCTGTCCTAATCATCAGATCCGAGTGTCAAAGCTAATCTGTATTCACACAGATCAGATCTGGGTTCTTACACATTGGGACCATAACACTAACTGCTACCCAAGGAATTTTATGGACACCTATATTAGATTATCGTTTACAACTCTAGGCAAAGATGGAAAATGAATATCTAATTTGCAGGAAACATGCATGGTAAAAAATGAAAGCTTTGTGTTGGTGCCCGATAAGCTAATTCTCTGGGTATGACATCCTCAAGGATGTCTAATTGCATGGATCCAATTCCTCCATAGGTTCTAATACTGCATTTGAAAGATCTCTGAAATATAGCTGGGAGATTCTGCAGGAGTACATGGATAAGTGTTCCTGGTCACATCTATAGCTTGAATCGCAAACACATTGTACCACAGCTGTTGTAAACAAGGTTTGTGTGTATTTGGTCAAGACCTTCATTAGCAAATACATGTTCACCATTTCTAAGATGTGCTCTTTCTATTCATATAATTTCTGAATTTATAGAAAATGCAGTACCAGACTATCTATCCATTATGATGAGTTCAAGGTTGTGAAGCCTTAATTTAGCTTGAGCCTTGAATTCTAGACATAGTAACAATGGCAATAATAATCTACCATCAATAGTTTTTACAATAATCATCTAAACAGGGTTCCTGAGGAGCCAATAGTTGTAGTGAGGCAACTTATGTATTAAAGGATGGGAAAATCGATCTACTACTCTCAACTAGGTAATAGCTATTAAAAGGTTACTGACTTCCATGTTAATTGAAAATGTTGGCGTCTAAACAAGTTGGGTTCCTTGACATTTCGAAAACAATTTGAATTTTTGATCTTCGAGAGTATCAGTGGATTTTGAGAATTATTAGCACGTAATCTTGTGAGAACCCATAACTTCCCAAGTCCATTCATTTAATTATCACATTTTACAAAGGTTTGTTTGACGAGGGATTTATACCATGTGCATTTCTGTTTTGCTTTTGTGTTARTATAAATATTTGYAACTCCGAAGAAATTCAAGAATATGAATTCATCAAGAATATAATCCTCGGAAAGTTTAAAATTAGCTTTGCTGGACATATATGCATATTGTCGCTGGTCCATCTGTCAAGTGAATGTGTATATCTGTGGATCCTTTTGGAGAGTCATTTTTACCTTGAGTGATCAATTTATGCATACTGTTGCTGGTCCATCTCCCAAGTGAACATGTATCTATGTGGATCCTTTTGGAGGGTCATTTTTACCTTGAGTGATCTATCCTACCTTGTATTGAATGTATTGTATGTGCACAAGTTGTACAAATGATGTTTAATGTTAAAAGAAATTTTATGTGAGGTGCAGACTGTTGATCTCAACTTGGATGGACAACTTGATCGAGAAGAGTTTACACAGTTCATAAAGAAGCTTACAACCGATATAATGGCGAGAATCAGCTATAATTTGTTAATCGCTATGGTAGCAGCCCCTCTCATTGCATTGATGACGAAAAGGGCCACAGAAGGGGTACCTAGAGTAGGGAAGGTAGTGCAGAAGATTCCAAATACAGTGTATGCATCTGTTATCACTGCTGCAGTTATGCTCATTCAAAAGATCAACGAGAGCAGAGAATGAGCTTAACATTGATGTCATTATATGGGAAACAGTGGCATGCTTGTTTCTCAGTTGCCCTTTTATTTTCTTGCTCATTGGTCATTGCTTTGGACATTAAACACTGATATCGTGTATCACAACAGGCTGAAATTATTTTATTCTCTCTTTCTCTCTCTGTCCTTTTCCAGGCGGTACACTTGAGCCCCATTGACCTATGTTTGATCACTTGTGGAGATTAATATAATTTCTTTCTTTCTTTCTACCTCAAGCAGCACTTCATTCTATAGCTTTTAAGTTCCAAATTAAGATTTCAAATTATACACATCAATGGATTCAAGTGAAGCATTGTTCATTGATAAGTTTAATTGGCTTAGTATTTTAATTTTTCTCATATGCGTTAAAATTTTCTATTGGTTGCCACTGTACAATAATTTCTCGAAGAAATGTGTTACAGTTTTGAAATCTTAAATTTTTATCTTCCATTGGAAACTTATGATTTGAATCCCGTTTGAATGCAGTTGCAAGAGATTTGGGGCTCTTAGCATAGATAGGAGTTTGTTGTTTGTAAAGGCTACCACAGTGTTTGTTCAATACAAAGAAAGTGTAGATTTTCCAAAACAAGAGGGCAGTTAAGCAACATATGGATGCTATTATTCTCTGTAAACTGTTTTCTTTGATTTTATGTTGGATTGATGGATTATTGCTTTTCACCTCTAGTTTTTAAGATTATATATCCCATTGACAAAAGTATCTTATTGTGGAAACAACACATGTTTCTAACAGAAGCCAATGGGTCTTGATTCAGTGGTGAAGATAGTGTTGCGTTGCTCTATATTTTACTCAACACACTTGGTATTAATCCGTGCAATTAAGTATCATATATGTACTATAGTGGTAAATGTACAAAATGCTTTGTAATGCTCTTTTTTATTAGATTTCAACTTTGTGGTAAATGTACAAAAAGCTTTGTAATGCTTTTTTTTATTAGATTTCAACTTTGTGGTAAATGTATAAAAAGCTTTGTAATGCTCTTTTTTATTAGATTTCAACTTTGTGGTAAATGTACAAAAAGCTTTGTAATGCTCTTTTTTATTAGATTTCAACTTTGTGGTAAATGTACAAAAAACTTTCTAATGCTCCTTTTTATTAGATTTCAACTTTGTATTGAACACTAAACATTATTCATGAATACAAAGCATTATTGGTGAACCCAAACATCAAGAGTTTGTGCTATATGCAACTTGATAAACATGATGTTATCCTTTTTTATATTTATTTTTCATTAAAGGTTTTGTTTACATTGCCTTGAAACTTGTATCAAGCGCAACTCATAGATGATGCCTTGAAACTTGTATCAAGCGCAACTCATGGATGATTGGCACTTACCTATCAAGCTAAGGTTTTAAGCACACACATTAAGGGATTCTAACCGCAAGCAGACTTAAACAACTCTTCAATGGAATTCAAACACAATTTGTCCTTGAAAATGATACTCATGCAAGTATTCAAGATTAATATTGAGAACATAATTAATGTTGAAAACCTCAATTTGGCAAATGACTCAACAAGGCTGGAGTGTAAGAGTGTGACTTAGACCTGATAAAAATTCAGCAACGAAAATTGTTCAAAATGAGGGTTTTCCCTTTTTTTTGAAAGCAATTACATTTGACACCAACAATTTTTTTCCACTTGCTTGTGAGTTTGACTTGTCGAGTAGTGAATAACTTGTGGGTCATACTCGATATTGGCGAGTTTGGCTCACCCAACAGAGAGTAGAACTTGGGATCGAGTTAACTAGGCTCATTAGTAGGACCAAGCCATGTTTGACACACGTATACTCAGAAGACTCGAGGATTTATTTCAACTATGATCTTACTGTAAGCTACGAGCTAAAAAGATAGCCATTAACCTAAAAAAACTCAAAATATGAGCAAAGAGGGAGTAATGTTAGTAAAGATTAGGGAGCTCTAACAAGGTTGGATATGGTGTCCTTTCCTTTTTTTAACTCAAGTGTTTTCGTAATAATTATCATTGTTGCTAACCCTAATAAGGCATGGTTTTTGTCAAGCTTTAAGGAAACCTTATATGGAAGAACGTTCACTTGAAAAATGCTCTTGCAGTGTCAAAGAAGGTTGCAACAATCGTATTGATAGTATCTCTCAAGGCTTCCAAAAAATTATCTTTGAAGGTGTTTCACGAGGTAATGTCAATTTTGACCTTGATGAAGTTTTGATTGATATTTATGTTAATGATTATGATTCTGCATGTAATGCTTTTAGGGAGGAAACCCTTCAAGGGTGCTTTGTTTGGCATGCCCTACCTAAAACTATCAGTTGTAACTAGGTCAAGTAAGTATGGGAGCCACAAGGATGCCATTGTGTCCATCTGTAACTTGATTAAGGGATTTTTTGTTCCATTTCATTGAGAAAGCTCACGTATTTGAGATTCTTGTGTGGGGCTCATGGCTTGAAAAAATAGATTGGTTATATTTTTGCATTGGTTTGAAGGGTTCTCAGTTGACCAAGGATCCTAGTTGTCTTGCCTTGTGTGGGAAGAGTTCTCGAGCCTTCAAATGCAATTATGGTCATTATGATTAGTTGGGAAGAGATCAACTTGACTAGGGACCTTAGGGAGTTTGTTTATTAGGACTGACAACATGATGATTAGTTAGCCTATTCATTATATCAGCCTCCCATTTACTTGTTTTTGTTAGCAAAGTTTGGAAAACTATATTAGAGATTACATGCTCATGAACTAGGTTAACCCTCAAGTGGCTTTGCCCATGCTAGCACCTCAAGCTCTCAATGGTCTCAAGGGTAACAAAGATACAAAAGGAGAATAAATATAAGTGTGTTAGGTAGCTAGAGAGGTAGTGGGGGGCCCGAAGGGTCCATAGTTATAATAGTAGAGGCCATTCAATGTAAGGTGGACTAGGTCCACTATAGTATTAAATAAGGCCCACTATAGTAGTTAGATATAATAAATGTAAAAAGACTTCTTAGAAGGTTCTGCTTCTAGAAGGTTCATCTATAATGTTCTTAGGTGGTTGGTAGCACTATACAAAATGGTTCAAGCAATGTAACGATATATAGAAGATAATTATTGTATTTGGAGAGGTAGCTCAATAGGAGGATGCCCCCTTGAAGAGGCAAGTGAACAGGAGAGGATCCCTTCCATAATATGATCCATTGTATGGTGTTGCCCTACCTCAAGGGTTTTCTTATAAGAAAAGTGTGGTTTTTCTATATTGCTTTGATATCACTTGTTAAGAACCAAAGTAGATCTACAAATATAATCACCAAAAATACTAAATACAGATCCATTGTATGGTGTTGCCCTACCTCAAGGGTTTTCTTATAATAAAAGTGTGGTTATTCTATATTGCTTTGTGGATATATTGTGTATTCAGTATTTTTGGTGATTATATTTGTAGATCTACTCTGGTTCTTAACAAAGTGGTACACATGAATAAGAGTTTCAGGTCTCAAAGGACCCCAACTCCAAAGAATGTTATGGCAACTAACCCTCCTAGGTGTCAGGTTGTCCAATATTGTGATTCAATAGGTGTTAGAGTCATCTTAGTGACGTGAGGGACTATGTAGGGTGCATTCTCTACAACCACTACTAGTGTCTTGGGAGGAGCAATCAATTGACAGTATGCAAAAATGGCCTTTTACTTTGGATGATTGTATTGTCTTGTGCAAAATTCTTATAAGCAATAAATCATTTTTTGCACATTTTGCACTTTGGCTAGTCAAGGTTGGATCAAGGATCAATGAGACCAATTTTTCAAATTTTTGGGCATTCCTTTTGCATTTCAAGCCTCTTCTAAGGATGTGGGGGATGTGGTGGTCGAAATGGAGGAAGATAAAATTGATAAATGAATCACCAAGCCTTTGGCCATAACTACCATGCTTCAAATATGCATCAAAGTTCTGACATTGACCCATGTTTAATATTCATCTTGCTAGATTCCCTCTAATCTACCTTATCAATGCCTATAAAAGGCCTTTCATAACTTCATATGGGCTAGTGCCTATAATGGCAAAGGATTTTATAGAGTCAATCGAGATCTCTATTGCACTTCTCGTGAATGTGGAGGCTTGGGTATCATTACACCAAAGATGAATGGCCAAGTTTTTGGTGCCAAATGGGTGGTGTGGGTTGTATCTAGAAAAGAGGCATGGAAGGTCTTGCTTAAGGAGTGTCTTAGTTAAGGGGATCCTCGAGGCAAAAGATCCAAGTGGGGTCTTTCTTAGGGTACGTTTGTTGGTGCATTTATTTTTTAGAGCATATGGAAGGCTTTGGAAGTGGTAAATCCATTCCTTTCATGGAGAGAGCCTTCATTGCATTATCGGTTTCCATTTAATGATCATATTTTGTAGCGGTCACTGCCAGTTCTGCATGAGAAAAGTTGTCTACTCATCAAGGTTATTGTCCCTGAGGCTATTTAAATAGGCTATCCAAATGGCTAAAGACTTGATTGATATCAATACAAGGAGTTGGGTTTCTTGGTCGGAACTTAAATGTACATTCAAGTTGGCCAACAGACGCAAGGTCATCTTGGAATGTAAATTCATGATGTCCAACATAAGCAAGTTCATATTGGAATGTGTTTAGGGCCTTATCTCAAATGGCCTTATCCCTAAGTGGGGCCTCTTAGTGCCTAAGGATTTGTGGCAAGACTAGAAGTGAACTTGATCGACAACATTAACTAGATATAGGCTCCTTTGGCTTACAAATGGGTTTATTTCGAGCTTGAATTGGAGGGTCATTTGAACAAGCTTTGACCCCTAAAGTCTAAGAAAAAACGTGGCTATTTTAGCTAAGGAGCTTGTGGAAATTGCCCTTAGAGCCAACGTTGGACCTCTTTTCCGAGTGCCTTACTATAGGGACTCTAGGAGGTCCCAAAGTTGAACTCATTCAACGCAAATTACTATTCTCTGAGACTAATCGAGCATCAAATCTTCCATTTAGGGATTCTTCCCCTTGAAATTGGATGTTAGGAGGGAGGGACCTTTTTGATCCAAGGTTCTTCCTAGGATTACATAGAAACCCCCCCTTAGCTTAGGGTATTCTCCAAGTGACATTATCAAGCAATGTATCGATCCATTCACGATGATTGATTATCGATGGAGGAACCTTCTTCTCTCTCCCCTCTTCATCCTCTTATTCAATGTCGACGTCTAGTTGACATTTTCTCTTCTACTTGTCATGGTTTTGTTTCTGCACTTATTTTGTACTCTTATTTAGCTAGATACTTCGTTTTCTATAATTTTTTTCAATTTTTCAGCATTTGGTGGACTAGTAATATGATATGCTTTCACACTCCCACTCTCTTGTACTTACATTGGATGTATTCTCAAGTCCCATTGACCTACTACTGTGGTCATTTGTTGGACATTAGTGTGGCTGAGATGAGACTTTGAAGCATAATTTCTAGTTATGTCCCCAACCCAAGTCTGTGTGGACCCATGTTCAAACCTTGTCTCAGTGATACCTCCCTACCTCCATCTCATGGAATGTTGCGTTGCTAGACAATTGTCTTTGACTCCAAGATTTTGGGAGAATGAAGTCCCAAAAAACATCCACGATGTTCCATCGAAATCACCTCTCTTGCAACCAATGGGCCCAAATTTAGATGTTACATCTAAAGTTTAGTCCACATAAACATCCAAAATAATGTCCTAACTTTCTTGAGAACTTTGTTATAGACCCTATTTAGTAAGTGATGGATTCGTGAATTTTATTTTAAGATTAGTGGATTAATGTGTTGAACAACAATTGATAGGTGAGTTAGGCTTAATTGATGTGTCCCATAATACCTCAAAGAAAGAGGTTGATGTATTTATTGAACCATTAATTTCCAACATCAAATAATTTAATAGGATAATGGCTAGTAATAATAACAATTATCTATTTTTCCTATTGACACCATCGGCTATGATCGTCTATTGCATTCCCTATTTAAACATGAACTAAAATAGAAAATGTGAATCTCTTCTTCTACAATCTTTTCTTTTGTGTATTTTTATTTATGCATTTACTTTACATTAGTGTGGTTGAGATGAGACTTTGAAGCATAATTTCTAGTTATGTCCCCAACCCAAGTCTGTGTGGGCCCAGGTTCAAACCTTGTCTTAATGATACCTCCCTGCCTCCATCTCATGGAATGTTGCGTTGCTAGACAACTGTCTTTGACTCCAAGATTTTGGGAGAATTAAGCCCCAAAAAAGATCCACAATGTTCCATCGAAATCACCTCTCTTTGCAACAAATGGGCCCAAATTTAGATGTTACATCTAAATTTTAGTCCACATAAACATCCAAAATAATGTCCTAACTTTCTTGAGAACTCTGTTATAGACCCTATTAAGTGAAGGATTCTTGAATTTTATTTTAAGATTAGTGGATTAATGTGTTGAGCAACAATTGATAGGTGAGTTAGGCTTAATTGATGTGTCCCATAATACCTCGAAGAAAGAGGTTGATATATTGAACCATTAATTTCCAACATTAAATAATTTAATAGGGATAGTGGCTAGTAATAATAACAACTATCTATTTTTCCCATTGACTGTTAAGAACCCGAATAGATGTACAAATATAATCACCACAAATGTTGAATACACAATAGATCCAAATGACAGTATAGAAGAAACCACACTTTATTATATCAAACCCTTGAGGCAGAGAAACACCATACAATGGATCCTATTATGGAAGGGATCCTCTCCTGTTCACTTACCTCTTCGAGGGGGCAACCTCCTAATGAGCTTCAACTCCAAATACAATATTTCTTTTCATATCCCATTACATTGCTTGAACCTCTTTATATAGTGCTACCATCACCTAAGAACATTCTAGAGGATGAATTTTCTATAGGTAGAACCTTCTAAGAAGTCCTCTTACATTTATTATATCTAACTACCCATTTATTATATTTAATTATCATAGTGGGCCTTCTTTAATAATATAGTGGACCTAGTCCACTTTACATTGAATGGCCTCCACTATTATCACTATGGGCCCTTTGAGCCCCCACTTCTACCTCTCTAGCTACCTAACATTCTATCCCCCTTATGAAAACATTGTTCTCAACGTTTGATGTACAACCATATATCAGGGTCCCATGAATAATTGTGGACCATAATGTTGAAGAAGACTGGAAAACCAAGGTCCCATGTAGAAAGGAAAGCCACCATGCTGAAGTAGTCCAACACGGGTTCCATGTCCAAGTGCTCATGTGAAATCCTCGTGGAAGATTTTGGAACCAATAACCAACTCAAAATGATGCTCCAAAGATTGACACCTGTCATGTGAATCCAAATAAGAAGATCCATCCACATAGTGGAAAAGAGTCGTAGCGGAATCTGGAAGGACTAATACCACTGTAGAATATGCAGGATGGACACTGATAATAATCATTGACTTTCGATTTGTCATATTGATGCTCTCTACAGAAGGTGGATTAGAGTCATCAAATAAAATATGAAAGTGGTTGTCATCCCCAAAATGACAACTATCCATATACCAATCATCACAATCGGCCTCAAAATCATACCAAGCATATATTTCTTGATTATATTCATCCCTGATGTCTGCCATAAGAAATCTCTCCTGCATGTTATCCAATGAATCTTGAATACTATGAAAACTATCATTGAGGCCATCTGCAAGGTCATGCAATCTAACATCCAATGTGTCATACAATTGAGATTTGAATGCTTCAGTAATTTGTAGAATTTCTCTGAGGGTTTGAGAGGAAATATTCATCTAAGCACCCTACAAATTCTTCGGTCCCGCAATCGTCATGAAAAAACCCAAAAAATAGAAGAATAAGTTACGACATAAAATCGCGGTTTTTTCTGGAAAACCCTAAAAAACTGCTGAATTTAAAATGCTCATAACTTCACTTCCCGGACGCCGTTTCGGCTGTTTTTTTTTTTTTTAAATTCGGTGAAATTGTGAGAGGAACTCAGATTTGTAATTTGTTTGGGAAAATTCAGCTTCCAGCTACTACAGAAATAAAAAAAAATCGCACCGCCGTCCATGGAAAAAAACCTTGAAAACTTGCAGATTTTAAAACTTTAATATCTTGACTTCCCGGACTCCATTTCGAACGTTTTTTTTTTTCAAATTGGGTATTTTTCAAAGAGAAATTTAGATCTACAACCTGTTTCTGCAAATTTTACACATAAATATACCAAAAATTTCTAGAATGTCGCGACCCTCTTTTTTCTTCTCTGAAAAAAAAATCTGCAAAAATAAAAAATATTTGCCCACAATGTCTGTCAAGGAAAGTGCCCTGATACCACTTGTTAAGAAATTGAATAGATGTACAAATATAATCACCGCAAATGCTGAATACACAATAGATCCAAAAGACAGTATAGAATAAATCAAACTTTATTATATCAAACCCTTAAGGTAGGGCAACACCACACAATGAATCCTATTATGGAAGGGATCCTCTCTTGTTCACTTGCCTCTTTGAGGGGGAAACCTCTTAATGAGTTTCAACTCCAAATACAATACTTCTTTTCATATTCCATTACATTGCTTGAACCTCTTTATATAGTGCTACCATCACCTAAGAACATTCTAGAGGAGGAATCTTCTAGAAGTAGAACCTTCTAAGAAATCCTCTTACATTTATTATATCTAACTACCCATTTATTATATCTAATTACCATAGTGGGCCTTATTTAATAATATAATGGACCTAGTCCACCTTACATTGAATGGTCTCCACTATTATCACTATGGGCCCTCTGAGCCCCCACTACTACCTAACATTGACACCATCAACTATGATCGTCTATTGCATTCCCTATTTAAGAATGAACTAAAATAGAAAATGTGAATCTCTTCTTCTACAATCTTTTCTTTTGTGTATTTTTATTTATGCATTTACTTTACAAAGCTCTTATTTGTGCATTATTCTAATTTATTTCAGTTAAATATTAAGCATATCAATTGATATCAAAGTCACAGATCACAAGATTTGAAACTCTACATCTCATCTCTACTCTCACACAGCTATAGACCAGTGCACTTGGGCTTCTGTTACCTCTACAAGATCTTAGCTTCTTAATCAAACTATTGTGTTCATGCCTCTACTACCTACATTAGATCTTAATTTTTTTTCTTTTCAGGTTTGGATTCCTGTAAACTCCACTAAACCTCATCTCTAGTAAGACTAACACTCCAGTGATCTTATCACTAGGTCCTTTATTTGTAACACCCCATTCTATCACCTCTCTCCAATGGAAGAAACTGAAATTGAAGCACAGATTGAACAACTTCTTGAGGAAGAAAGCATACAACCCAACAATGGATGGATATATATTGGAAGGATATATACTACATTGGTGTTTAACAAATATATAGTGTATTAGTGCCTTTGATTATACAAGGTATATTGAATTCATTGGTGCTTCATTATCTGCGTGAAGCATGAAGAAAATAAAAAATAAAAATAAAAATGAACATCTAGATGTTTTACTTATAATAAATATTTGCTAAAAACTATGCATAAATACTCCAAGGGGTTAGTTCAACTAGTTGTTGCCAATGTTGTTGGGTATTTGGATAGTTCTATGCAAATAATGTTGTTGGGTATTTGGATAGTTTTGTGCCAACAGGTGCTCGGTTCGAACCCTCCTCAATTAGGGGCACTAGTCTACGCCAATGGGTTACTAGGAATGCCATTCATAATGTGGGGAAGGATCCCTTGAATTTTCATGTGAAGTTTTCCTTGGAAAAAATACTACGCAAAAACCTTTATGACTTACCTATCAATTGAGAAAACCTTATGTTGTATTCATTGTTGTGTCTTGGAAAAGCAGATGAAATTCATTGCTTTTGTGGACGCCCACAACCTCTTTTGTGTGTAGTGTCTAAATCAATGTCATCCTCCATGGAAAACTTCTCCTCCCAAACCTTCTCAACTCCCCCACCCATAGAAAAGTCGCAATATTCATGACCTATCCTCTCCATGAGCCTCACAGTGCTACCCTTTTCCTTGAAGTCTCTAGGAAACATAATTAGGACATGCTTCTTATCGTAACCTTGATGGCCTCTCAAACTCTCAACCATTCCAACTTCCTTTGCACCATAAAAACAAGTTGTGGATCTCTACACCAGATGATGATCAAACAAAATGGTGAGTGGGAGGGGAGTTTCTCCCTCTAACCCCCATCTTGTTACTTACATCTCCCACATGTAAGTTGTCAGGGTCTTCTCCCTTCCATTGCACCCTCACAAGGGGTGTTGTGTTGTTGATTGCTTGAGCTCTCTTGCTCATATTTTCCAAACTCAAATAGCTCTTTCAATTTCTCCTTTAGATATGTGATTGTGCTAGCTCATCCACAGTATATCATGTCTCCTCCTTCACACCTCAAATGATAGATGCACTTATGCTTTCAGTATGCATGATCATTGTACTTTGGTTTAAGATGCAATACTTCATATGTTGTGCTCTGCTCTCAATGCATTGGTTTAACATTTAGAAATGGTGCTATAACTTCTAAGATATTCATGAAAATGGTAAACATTGAAGTGCTATCTAATAACAACTGCATAACAATAATAATTTTATTTTTTTCCTCATCTTACCATGGGGGACATGATTATCTTTTAAATATGTGACGAGTCTCGAGTCAGGTCATACTATTAATGATCAAGTTGGTTTAGCATATCCATATCCCGACCTTGCATAACAATTTTACACCTTTCCCATTTCACATCCATATGGTTCATAAAAAATATACCATCCTTTCATGTTTGATCCATCATATGTCATCCAACAAGGTCTAGCTAAAAAAAGCCTAAGTTAAAGCTTAAAAAGATAGAGGTGAAGAGCAAACACAAATTTAAAAGACAAAAATAATGAAGCTTGAGGTATGCCACCTTGCTACAAGGCCAATGCCCCTAGTCCCATGCTTGTTTGTGAATATCTGAAGAATAAATGACTTAACAAATGAAAGAAAGAAAGAAAAAGGAAAAGAAAGGGGTAGTAAGAAACAGTGCCAAGGAAATGGCAACTCAAATCCAACTCCCTCTCAAAGGCTTATGCATGAAATTATTGAAGACTCCTATCTCATGAAAGCTAGTTGGACAAGAAATAATACCTATAGATCATCTCACATGACTATGAGGGTGTGTTAGATAGCTAGAGAGGTAGTGGGGGGCCCGGAGGGCCCATAGTTATAATAGTAGAGTCCATTCAATGTAAGGTGGACTAGGTCCACTATAGTATTAAATAAGGCCCACTATGGTAGTTAGATTTAATGAATGTAAGAGGACTTCTTAGAAGGCTATGCCTCTAGAATGTTCTTAGGTGATTGGTAGCACTGTATAAAGGGGTTCAAGCAATGTAATGGGATATGAAGAGAATTTTTGTATTTAAAGCGATATCTCAATAGGATGAAGCCCCCTCGAAAAGGTAAGTGAATAGGAGAGGATCCCTTCCATAATATGATCCATTATATGGTGTTGCCCTACCTCAAGGGTTTTCTTATAATAAAAGTGTGGTTCTTCTATATTGCTTTGTGGATCTATTGAGATATTTTGTATTCAGGTCTTTGGCACTTAGCAAGTGGTATCAGAGCACTTTTCTTGGCAAGAAGTGTGGAAAAAGTTTTGTAGATTTTTTGGAGAAGAAAAAGAGGGCCGCGACATTCCGAACAATTTATGTATATTTTTGTGAAAAATTTGCAGAAACTGGTTGTAGATCTAAGTTCCTCTAAGAAAAACACTCAATTAAAAAAAAAATCGTCCGAAACGGAGTCCGTGAAGTCAAGATATCAACATTTTAAAATCTACAATTTTGGGGGGCTTTTTTCGCGGATGACGACGCAATTTTTTAATTTATGTAGCATCTAGAGGCCGAATTTTCTAAAACAAATTACAGATCTGAGTTCCTATTTCAAAAATAATTGATTCAAAAAAAAAATCACCCAAATCGGAGCTCTGGAAGTGAAGATATCGTTGATTTAAAATCAACCATTTTTGGGGTTTTTCGTGACGACGACAAAACTACAGAGTTTATAAATTTTCATAGGGTGATCAGATTGCTACCAGATTAGTTCCATTGGATAGAGGATTTTTAGAGATTTATTTTGGTATCTTATATGTGGTGTTTCCCATGGATATTCACTTTCAATCCCTCATGGCCCTACTACACAAACTAGAAGCCTCCAACACACAATTTCAACGCAATATGGAAGCTATTGAAGAGATCAGACTTGCAACACATGAGAGATATATTAGGAATCTCATGTACATTGACATCACATCAGAATATACTCAAGAAATATATGTTTGGTTTGATTACGAGGAAGATTGTGAGGATTGGTATATGGACAATTGTAATCTCTGGGAGGATAACTACTTTCATCTTTTATTTGATGCCTCTACTCCACCTTATGTAGATCACATTATGGAGAGCAGTCCAAAGCCTTCTATGAATACTACTTTTCAGTATTCTCTAGTACTAGTGTGTTATTCAGATGATTTTTTGGATATGGAGGGATCTATATATTTGGATCCCCATGATCAATGTATCTCTTTGGAGCATCATTTTCAGCTAGTTCTTGACTTCAGATATCTTTCGTGTGGAGTTCACATGAGCACTTGGACATGCAACCCTGGTTTACAATGGTGGTTGGACTACTTCAGCATGGTGGCTTTCATTTCTACATGGGACTCTGGTTCTATAGTCTACTTCAGCACTATGGTCCACACTTATCCATGGGACCTTGATATATGATTGTACACCCTCATAACAAGTGTTGAGGACAATACTTTCATAAGGGGGATGGAATGTTAGCTAGCTAGAGAGGTAGTGGGGGGGTTGGAGGGCCCATAGTTATAACAGTAGAGGCCATTCAATGTAAGATGGACTAGGTCCAATATAGTATTAAATAAGGTCCACTATGGTAGTTATATATAATGAATGTAAGAGGACTTCTTAGAAGGTTCTTGCCCTAGAATGTTCTTAGGTGGTTGGTAGCACTATATAAAGGGGTTCAAACAATGTGATGGGAGATGAAGAGAAGTTTTGTATTTGGAGCGATAACTCAATAGGAGGAATCCCCCTCAAAGAGGCAAGTGAACAAGAGAGGATCCCTTCCATAATAGGATCCATTGTATGGTGTTGCCCTACCTCAAGGGTTTTTTTATAATAAAAGTGTGGTTCTTCTATATTGCTTTGTGGATCTATTGAGATATTTTGTATTAAGGCCTTTGGTACTCAACAAGGTCATACATAACACTCCCCTTTCCCTTTCCACACATTATTCAACATTTCACCTACATCTAACTTAGTGATCTAGGAAATATCACTTGTCTTGGTCTTTGTCAAATGTAACAGAGGATAAAAGTGTCCTCTCATGGTAAACTTAGGCAAAATTTTGAAATTAACCTTTGCTATGTTGTTGTTAGAAGAGAACACAAGATATGTGTCATCTAATGGATTGTAAAGGGGTTAGACCCACCACTATAAAGAACGATCTTGAGTAGTTGGTTTTCCCTATTGAATGTCAATATAGGTTGGAGATAGTTTTGCACTCTCTTGCCAGATTTATTGATGTTTATTAAGCAACTAGGCAAACCACTAATGTATTTATTGACTTGATTAGAAACATAAGGAGAAATGGTCCCACAAAAATGGCCTCCAATAGAGGAAAAAGTATCTAAACAACATGCCATATCCATGTTCAATTTTAAAGAAGGGACAAAATTGCCAATGTTGAGGGTTCGATATTTCAAATACTCTGTGGGGTGGCAGGCACGGGTGGGAGTTTTCATGATCCTAGAGGAAATAATATATCCTACTATGCTTGGGGATTAGGAATGGCCTCAAATAACATTGTAGAAGCCTATGCCCTATATGAAGGACTGTGTATTGCTAAAGAGCGAAATATCTCTAGAATATTGGTTTTTGGAGATTCTACGATGGTAGTTTGAGCAATTCACAAGAGGAGTCAGTCATATAACAATGTTTTTAAATGTGTTATCTCTCGCATTTTGTCTTTAGTTGATGGTTTCACGACTTCAAACTTTACCACATTAAAAGGGACCTTAACCCCTTAGCAGATCAATGGGCAAGGATGTTAGAAAATAATAGGTGTGCTCATTTAACCATAGACAATATAGCAATATTGTCACCCAACCATAGGCCAAAGCCACCCTCGAGCACCTTAACCTTGACATAGAATAATTCCAGAAGAAAACCCTAGGCCTAATATCCAATCAATGTATCGTACCTCTCTCTAGAGCTAGCACACAAGGCAGAAAGTCCAAATCATAACCAATAGAAAGTCCAAGCCTAAACTGAGAATATAGGTTGTAGTAGCTGCAGCTGCAACTACTGTCCAAACTCGTGCACTTACTCGGTTTCTGTAGTGCGCACTCTTACATTTCTACAGTTGCGAGATGTATGCATCAAATGAGATTTGGGGTCTTGTATTTATACTGATTCTCCTTAGTTGTCTGGGTCGACTTCTCATTCTGGAGGCTAAAAAATCAATATTAAATATTTCCTTTAGCCGACTTGTCTTCTAGGGTTATGTCCAAAGCTTTAGGGTTTATTCTGGCTTCCCAAAATATTCTATTCTTGTCAGGGTTACACATGGAGGTTAATACCTCCCGAAGCTACCATAATATGAACACTCCCTCCTAGTTAGGAAGGTATTGAAAGCAATGGCCTTGAGCACAAACATACCATTCAATTGGTAGCATCATCGTAGCTATACATGCTATCTCATGATTAGATCACGAGCACCCTCATCATTATCAATATCATCTGATAACATCAACTGCATCATCTCTCGAAGCCATACTCCATCTGAGTAATTATAATAAAGAGCAAAAGATCTCTAGAATATTGGTTTTTGGAGATTATATGATGGTAGTTTGAGCAATTAACAAGAGGAGTCAGTGATATAACAATGTTTTTAAATGTGTTATCTTTCGCATTTTGTCTCTGGTTGATGGTTTCATGACTTTAGACTTTACCACATTAAAAGGGACCTTAACTCCTTAGCGGATCAATGGGAAAGGCTAGGTGCTATATTGAAATGTGGAGAAATTAATATAAATGGGGTTGGGGGGTCATGGATATCCCTTAATTGTGCCTCCCCTCCTTCGTGTGAACAATTGGCTATGGAGAGTCTCTTCGATCATTGTGCTCTCCCTCCCACACATTTGTGCATTTATTTCACCTGTGTGAGCATTCATTTTGGTATGTGCCTCAAGTTTTTATGCAGCATGCAAGTTTCAGTCATGGATCATTCTCCGTTGGTTTTCATAAGGGTATCCATCCGAGGTTGAGCTTTGAGCTTTGGGTTTCTGCTCCAATTAGTCGAAAAAAGTGAGTGGGTGTCTTCATTGTTATGGACGCTGGTGGTTGAATTTCTGGTTCAGGTTACAGAGGATAAGGCTCGTTCTTCATCGACTTTGTGTGTTGAATTCTACAGGTTCTTCTGTGATTTTTAATCATTGGTATTTGATTCTGATAGGGCAGGTTATCATCCCCATGTCCTTTTTCTTTGCCAATTTATCAACTCTACACTTGTTATTTGTGGATTTGGGTTTGGAATCTCTAAGGGTCAGAGGATTTTCTGGTCACTGTGGATATTAATGGAGCCCTCTTGGAGAAATTTTAAAAAGATTCTCAGGTAACTCAAAGAAATCTCCAAGGCCAATTGTTCTACACTTCATCAGCTCTCCGACAAAATGGGGGATTTTGAAATTGCTTTGGCCTCCTTGAAACAACGAATGGAAGTGATGGAGATTGAATTCCAATAGTTCAAGACACAGGTTTACCCTCAACACTTGACCTCTACATCAATTAATCATGAAATTTTATCTCCTCAGGAAAGAAACACTATTAATGGCACTAAAGCTCGAGGCATGAGACCTATGGATATTGAGGATGGACCTCTACAATAGGGAAGGGCCCCAAATATCCATGATTCTGCTTCTTCTTATTAGTAGATGTTTTTTAAAGTCCAATGGTTATTAATCCAATATATCAAAGATGTAATCAACATAGAAACTCAAGGAATTAAGTTGGAGAGTCTTAAAATTTGATATAATAGTTATAGAAATATGTACAGGCTGCAAGCCATTTTTGGATAGCTTGTATGATTGTTGCTTGCCTCGACACAACCTTATTTTAATATAAATATATGTCAATTTATTTAAAAATAATAATTTCAAATACCCTGACATCACTCGCTATCTTTATGATCAATTCATCATGGCATATGGGAGGTTGCCATGGAATGACGAGGTACCACATTATTTTTCTAGGTTTATTTATGCTAAGTTATTTTATAGAACATGAAGCACAACTACACAATCTTTCCATCTAAATACTATGATGTTGGAAAATGTTAGAAACATAATAAAAAAGGTGTCTTTCAGGATCCCGATTTACCTTGTCCTCCACCTCCCCTAGTATCTAGCCCACTACGGGTGGTAGTTTTACCTTCATAGATGATTAGTCTCTGTGTGTTTCAAAGATTTAGCATAATGGTGAATTATGTTTTCACATACCTCTGTGAATTCTATGTCATCTATACAAATTGGACAAAAGCATCACTGATTATGTGATATACTTAACCCCAAAACTATAGATCAATCACATAAAATGTAGTGCAAAACCAAAGAACACAAGAGAAAATAGACAAACCCTCAGAAATATCTCTTGATAATAAAAAAATAGAGAGCTATGTTCACTTGCCTCTTCAAGGGGACAACCTCCCAGAGAAAAGTTCCAAATACAATAATTAAAAAAACAAAAAACAATACATAACCTTTTACTCAATATATAGCTATCCATAGAGAATCTTAACTACTTACACACCCATGTATTATGAAGAATGACTAAATAATTTGGGCCTTATTAATAAAAAGGACCTGTTATCACATAATTTGTAGTTTGGGCAAAGCCCAACCCAAACATCGAGTGTGACACGACTGGGAACACCTATCACTTTCACCTCAATAAATGTCCCCCTCGTTTTAGTGTATGACAAGTCCAACACAAGGGAGGATTCTCGGTGACCCTAGGGGGATTGCAATGGGATAAGCAAAGAGATTGGAGGATGCCCCTATAGGTCAAGGTCAAGGATGAAAATGAGGCTTGAGAAAAAGGTCTTATGAGTTGGTAAATGGCTGTCAAGGTTGCGCACCTGCAAAACAATGTTATACATGCCCAAAACAAGACAATATATGATGATTAAAGTCTCAAAATCAATGGGGAATCAACAAGAAACCTTGTTGTCCCAAAATTGCAACAATATGGAAATATATATCAATAGTAAATAAGTAATGACAACTACAAATTGAACCATCAAAATCAAGTGTATGATGTTAGAAAATAAAGCTATCAATTAGTAGACAATCTTCCAATAATTAAACCAAGACTTTGATAGCAAAAGAGGGTTTTTATTAAGTGTTATCAACAAGATTTTATAACAGCCTTATGGCTGTAGCAAAATTTTGCTACAAAAACAAGTTCTAGCCACTAAAATCAACAAGCAATCCACCCAAACAATAGCCTTTAAGCATGAGATCAATTATGACAGCTTGCAAGTGAATTTCAGCGACAAAAAAGTGAGAAAGAGAGTGAAAGTGAGTAATTTTGCCACAACCATGTTGGTTGTAGCTATATGTTTATTGCAACAACTATATCACTTGGCTATGTTGAAATTAGTTCAGAAAATCACTATATTATACCCAGATTTCAGCCTCCAATTAAGTCATAACAACCAAGCATTAAATCTTTTACTAGCTGCACTTAATGAGTAGAAACACTAAATAAAGTAGTTCTGAAACTAAATCTGCAACGGAATCATATACTAACAGTGGACACAATATCCATAATGCACCATGAAAAATTCTGGGTAAAACCCAAGAAGAATAACACAAAAATTTGTGACAATTTGAGGAGATTTATTTATTAAGCTCCAGAGAAAGATACTGAGATTACAATAGCCATTTACAACAATGATATAACAACAACCAACTCAGAAAACTGTGCCCCTTCTACACCTTGAAAAACTGTCCACGAATTCTAGAAATCCTTGCCAAGTTTCAGACAAAAAAAAGACTGCATTAAATTTCTGTTACAATGCTGAACTGTACAGCCTGTACTTCAACATTAACTTTCATGAACAGTGGGCATGGATTTCAATGCCAACAGTAAAGGAAAACTTAGATATTAACTCAACAATTTGCCTTGAAATCAGAGCCTCGATTTCAGTGCATACCTCTGCTGTTCCTCTAACAAATCCACACAGTACAGATTCCTTTCTCTGTTGTACGATCCTGTTCTATATCAACTGCAAATTTCTTGGGATGCATGCCCTATTCCTCTCCTAAAAGATGTGCCTCCCCTGCTGCCCTTCTCCTTTCTCCATGCTCAAGAAATCTCTTGGGATGAGTGACCCTTCACCTTCCACAACTCTCTCCTCAAAGTGTGCACGCTCCTCTCCTAATGAGATGCTTTTATCAATTTCAAATTGTAACTCCTCTAACCCTTGATCTCCCTCAAGTGACTCTTCACTTACCCTTGAGATCAACGGTCACGATTTAATCATTCGTTGAGGTCAACTTAATTAATAAAGTGACCCATAACAACATAAAGTCAATTTTACATTTCGAAATTAAAAGACTCAACTTTATAAAATCACTTTATAATTATAAAGTCACTTTGTAATTATAAAGTCACTAGGAGATAATTTGGTTGGTCACTTCCGCATGTTGAGCGCTGCTAATGTAGAAGTACCTCCAAGCTACCAAATCTCAACACTCCCTCTTAGCTAGAGGTACTTCTAGTATCACCACCAGAATCCATCTCCATCTCATCAACTGCCATAGTTGATCCCTCTGAACTAGAAGTCTCTGCTCCCTCTGAACATGAAGCCACTACTCCCACTGTAATGGAAGCCTCTGCTGCTACCTCCATTGTAACACGAACTGAAGACATGCTCCTAGGAGACTGCACACTCTCCTGAGCATCCATCTGTGTCGACTCATGCTTGTTGAGTCCTTTCAGAGTCCCGAAAGAAGACTGAGTGCCATGTATTAACTCTCTCTCTCGTGCTACCTGCCAACTCTCCGACACAGAATCTGAGTCCAGAAATCCGCTGGACCCCAACAAAGGTATACCCAACAACCTATACAATCCCTCATACTTGACACCAAGCATCACTACTGTGTCAGCAGTTGCTCCCACAGGATATAAAATCACATGTCCACTGTGGAAAACAACTCCAAATACACTCTCATCCACTGAGAGCAATTAACTGTCAACTATGGAATATATAACACCTCGCCAACCTCCAAAAGACCTCTTGACTCTAGTTGGAATCTCACCCTTCCAACCCCCTTTACTGCAAGTTGTGGTCCGGCTCCACATTTCACTCTATAGTCCGAGTCTATCTCTGTAAGATCGAGGAAAACTGACCTCAACCCGGTCATGTGCCGAGAGGCACCACTGTCCACAAACCACGACTCATTGTCCTCGAACACTAGGCATCCACTGCCCATGGGACCAACCATGAGAGAGAACTCCTTCTCAAATTTCTCAGCAAAATCTGCAACCTGAGCTGATGCTGCCACCTCTGGTTCTGGTTTCTTCTTCTTCTTATTCGGACATTGACTAGCATAGTGGCCATTCTTGTGACATGCAAAGAATTTCACCTTGCTCATGTCCTTCTTCTTCTCATTTCCCTTTACCACAAGAACAACGTTCTTGTCGTCTGCACCATCCAATACATTTTCCTGAGACCCCTCCCGAATCTCTTCATGTGTAAAATCATCCCACAATCTGCTCCAATCAAGGAGCTTCTCTCTCCCCACCACACACTTGAAGAAAACCTCCTACTCCTTGGTGAAGCCTTTGAGGGTTATCTAAACCAACTCTGAGTCAGGAATGACTTTTCCAACAACTGCCAACTCATCCTTCACCTGTGCAACCCAGGTGAGGTAGGTGGCCACACTCTCTCCTTTGACCATCCTAGCTCCATGGAGCTTGTCCTGGAGAGCCATTTTCTGGTTCTCGTTCTTAGCCTCATACAATTCTTTCAGTGCATCCCACATTTCTTTGGTTGTCTTCTTCTCAGCCAAGTGTGGAATAAGGTGGTCTTTGACCCCGTCCAAGATGATTCTCTGAGTCTTGGCTTCCTTCACCTCATGAACATCAAGAGCTATGGGATCTGAAGTAGGTACAGGCACAATAGTGTTCACAAATGACCACAATTTGTTCTCCTTGAGAACACTGCTGATTCTAACCTTCCACTGCAGGTAGTTGAAGACCCCCTCCAATCTATCTTCAAATCTGATGCTGGAAGTCATCTTTGTCCACCTGACAAAGAACCTTTTTTTGACTTCTTCAAGCAAATGTACCAACAAATCACTTGCTGTCCCAAGTGCCAAAATTCTACCCACTGAACTTCAGAGCACCTGCTCTGATACCATGTTGAAATTAGTTCAGAAAATCACTATATTATACCCAGATTTCAGCCTCCAATTAAGTCATAACAATGAAGCATTAAATCTTTTACTAGCTGCGCTTAATGAGTAGAAACACTAAATAAAGTAGTTCTGAAACTAAATCTGCAGCGAAATCATTTACTAACATTGGACAAAATATCCATAATGCACCATGAAAAATTATGGGTAAAACCCAAGAAGAATAACACAAAAATTTGTGACAATTTGAGGAGATTTATTTATTAATCTCCAGAGAAAGATACTGAGATTACAACAGTCATTTACAACAATGATATAACAACAACCAACTCAGAAAACTGTGCCCCTTCTACACCCAGAAAAACTGTCCACGAATTCTAGAAATCCTTTCCAAGTTTCAGACAAAAAAAAAACTGCATTAAATTTCTGTTACAATGTTGATCTGTACAACCTATACTTCAACATTAACTTTCATGAACAATAGGCACAAATTTCAATGGCAACAATAAAGGAAAAATTAGATATTAACTCAGAAATTTGCCTTGAAATCAGAGTCTCTATTTCAATGCATACCTCTGCTATTCCTCTAACAAATCCGTACAGTACGGATTCCTTTCTCTGTTATACGGTCCTGTTCTATATCAGCTGCAACTTTATTGGGATGAGTTCCCTCTTCCTCTCCTGAAAGATGCACCTCCCCTGCTTCCCTTCTCCTTTCTCCACGCTCAAGAAATCTCTTGGGATGAGTGACCCTTCACCTCCCACAACTCTCTCCTCAAAGTGTGCGCCCTTCTCTCCTAATGAGCTGCTTTTATCAATTTTGAATTGTAACTCCTCTAACCCTTGATCTCCCTCAAGTAACTCTTCACTTACCCTTGAGATCAATGGTCACGATTTAATCATTCGTTGAGGTCACTTTAATTAATAAAGTGACCCATAACATCATAAAGTCAATTTTACATTTCAAAATTAAAAGACTCAACTTTATAAAATCACTTTATAAAGTCACTAGGAGATAATTTGCTTGGTCACCTCCGCATGTTGAGCGCTGCCAATGTAGAAGTACCTTCAAGCTACCAAATCTCAACAGGCTAATCAAGACACCCTTAGGGCACAATATAACTTAAAGCATGTAGAATTAAATTCCAAACTTGAACAATTCAATCTCCTTGAAATCACGTTTACCAATGCACAATATTCAATCTCCAATGAAAAATATTAGTGCCTTATCTATGGGGTTATGGAGTCTCTTGTTTATGAAGAAGGTTTATAACTCCTCCAGGGTTGTAAGCCCTTTTACTCCCTAGAGTAAACAAAGCTTAGCAAGGTAAATATACAAGGGTGTAAGCCATTTTACTTCTTGTAGCAACCTTTTAAATAGTCTTTTCAATGACAATAAAAGAGAGATAATTGATGGAGGGTGTATTCCTTATACTCCTCCGAGGGTTTAACAAAATAACCTTGAAATCAATAAGAAACACATACAATTACAAAAATTCTTTACCTAAACGAAGAGATATCATGAAAAACCCTTACTTATCAAGATATTCCAACCAATTGCCAAGAAACAAACATCCAAGAGAAGTCATTAGCCTTCCTCCAATCAATAGAAAAGTAGAGGATCCAATTGCACAAGAGACAAGATAGAGTGAATTGCCCAAGTAGGGCGAAAATTTCAGCCAGGAGTTATGTAATTCTCAAGTGAGTTATGTATCAAATGAAAGTGAGATGACCTCTATTTATATGAGGTCATCTAAAACCAATTTTTCCACATGAGAAAGTCAAGACCAAGCCAACCCATTTATTTGCCTTTACAATTTACAAAAATTAATATAACATAAAGTAAATCCCTTAGACAGGTGATGTCATACCCTAAAAGGGTGACGCTAGGCCTCAAAAGTGAGATGTTGAGCCTCTAGATGCAATTTGTTGGGCCTCCAAAGGCCAAGTGTCCATCTCTCATGCTCTGGAGTGTCATGTCATGCATCTTCCTTCTTCAAACCACATCATCTCCCTTCTGGAACCATCAAGCCCATCAAAAACCTAGCCTCCACATGACATCAAGGCCTGGAAGGTGATGTCTTGGGCCTCCAAAGGCCAATGTCCAAGTGCAAGGGGCTATGATGTCATCACCTAGTGTTTTCCAAGTGCCTCCAAAGGTAACACCCAACATCTCAAGTGTGCAATGGCTCTGGGGCCCTCTGTCCATCTTGTGGGGTATGGCATCCATCCTTGGGATTTTCAACCCCCCATGAAGTTCGAAATGGCACAATTCCTCCATGAAATATCTTACACCTGGAAAGTTCCTACAAAGACAAACAAGTATGCCCTCCAAGGGTCCACAAGTCACATGTATCATGCCAAGTAAGCCACATTTAATAAAAGAACCACCCAAACATGTGCATTAAATCCCCCCTTTTCAAACTAAACAAATGCTCAAAGACCTTATACAATTTTCCAAATTTAGGTATGGGAGGGTTGTCATGGTTCCCTACTGGGTAGATCAATCCCCCAAGTCAAGGAGTGTTTCCAAAGAATACCCTCTCTAAGTCATGTAGTGAATATGAGGTGGATGGGGGTGTGAGTTTTGGGCATGGGGTTCTTCACATACAAGGGCTTGTATTGTCTCATTTATGGGTGCCTTTGTAGAGGGTGTGTTGCATCCTCGTTTGCAATACAACATTTTTCCAATCCCTTTATTTTCCATTAATTGATTATGGTCCAAAACATTGAGTGCTATGTGCAATGGAAAGTAAGGAGCACTACAATGCCACTTGAAGCTAAGAACACATTGAGTGACATGCGCAAGGAAAGTAAAAGACACTGCAAATGCATTCCCTCAACAAGCGAGACATTTATTAATCATGTGTTTCCTTTTTTTTCAAAAGGTCCTTGAATATTTTGTGGAGAAGTGTTCCATTGATCTCGGGACCTTAGGGTGAGCATCTAGAGGATAATTTATGGCTTTTATCTTTTGCCAACTACAACACCTCTGGGCCTTTAGCCCCTTCTTTCCATGAAATAATGTACAATCCCTTCTTGGGGTCAATAATCCCAAAAACCCAAAAGATGAGGAAACAAAAGTTAAGAAGTGTGAAAAATGATAAGTATGTACAGGAATGGTTCAATGACCTTTCAAGGAGACCCCCTAGTAGAAACCATTTTCACGAGGGTGACCCACTTACTAGGAAACCATACCAACCACCAAGGTGAAATTCGGTAAAAGGCATAATTTCCAACCAAATGTTCTCATAATCAATAAGGGACTCTTTGCAACATGCTCAAATGCTTCAGTGATCAAAACGACACTTACCACAAGATCAGACTTGTTACCTCATGGAACAATACTTGTTGCCCTCTATGGGACAATTTGGTGTAGTGGACGTTGTTGTTGTCGATCAAATGGATATGTGTGGTGAGAGGAGGGGATCTATCTACTCATTTATCTCTCGACACTTCATGTCTTCAACCTGTGGGCCTTAAGACATCATCTCCTTAGTTACCTCTATCCTGGGGGGGTAACATGATCATTTTTACAATGAGTGACTATTAACTAACTATTTAATGGGACTTATTCAAGGAATGTGGCCTCATACATTAATAAAATATCTAAGTAAAGGGGTTAAGGTTGGATGAACATGCCCTCCCCCTTCAAAATCAATGTTTTCCTCAAGGCCGAAAATGAGGAAATTGTTGTAGAATCAATGCCAATTCTCATGTAGAATCTTATGGTTGCATATCTTTCCACTAGATCAATACTTCTTTGTTTGTTTGTTGGTGCTATTGACGCTCTCTAGTATCCAATACTGCTTCTAGCTAGAGCCAAATGGAACCTTCTTCATCAAGTTATGGTATGTTGGTCTGCACTTTGCAATTTGATCCCACAACCTTCTTCAAACAAGACACATGAAATACTAGATGAATCTTAGAGTGGGATAGGAAAGACAACTTGTAGGTGACCTGACCAATGCGTTGTATGTTTTGATAGAGACCATAGAGCTTAGGCACTAGCTTCCAGGGAAATTTATCTTTAAGTGATGTATGTTTATAAGGTTGTAGGTGAAGAAACACTTGATTCCCTTATGCAAAAGAACATTAGGGTCTATGTTGATCAACTTGTTATTTCATTCGGTTTGCACCATAACCAAGTTGCCCTTGAGGATATGGATAATGGCTTCTTTGGTGTGAAGCATTCTATCTACTGCATGAACCTTGGAGGTGCCTGGTGCGTAGAAAGCCACTGACAAGGGGTTTCGTCCATAAACAACTTCACATGGTGCCATTTTGGTAGCTCCATGATAAGTGGTATTGTACCACCATTCAACAAGAGGAAGCCATTGTTCCCATTCATGCAACTTTTCGAAAGCAAAGCACCTCGAATAGGTTTCGAAGGACATGTTGACCACTTTTCTTTGACCATCATTTTGAGGATGATATGCACTACTCATATTCAGTTGTGTACCTTGAAGTTTAAATAGATCCTACCAAAATTTGTTGGTGAATGTGGGGTCCCAATACGAGACAATGTGATCTAGATTGGATCATTATATTATTTGTCATCTATCTTGATGCTTTTAGAGTGGAAAAAATTGGAGGAATCAACTTGTAGGGTCATTTTAGTGGCAGGTCCCAGTTTGGAAAATAGGGATCCAAAACCTTCTAGAGCCATTTTGAGGCATTAAATGTCAATTTTGGGGTTTTGGTATCTGAAACTCATACCCACCCCCGTATAGGTATTCTACACTCTGATACCTTTCCAATATTATAGATCATGTATCAATCAAAGTTTGTATGAAAAAGTTATGCCTCTCGCAAGTTGACCTATTGTGTTGACCACCATGGTACGAGAGGATGCCACATCATCCCCCATTACTCATGCATATGGGGCTAACCATGTGAAGAATTTCAACAAGATTCTAGAAGGTTCAAAACCCTTCGACAATTGAGGGTTGAGGAAGTCAAAAACCTATCCCTAGATGGCTATTGGGTTATGTTAAATACTAGGCCAATATGAGGACAAGGGGTTCCATTCTATGTTATTTTATTTTGTTCCATAGCATAACAAAACAACTGGTAGTGGGGAATTAGAGAGCATAACAAAGGGGGTTGATGTTCTGTAGTATCCTAATAGGCCACATGTCTCAGGTAACTCCATAGAGAGTGCCTTCTCTGTTGTACTTGCATTATTTCCATACTAGAGGAAAGAGAGCAGAGCAACCTCACCTTCTATATGGGTTTTCTCTCATAAGGGTTTCCCAGAGAAAATATTTGTGTTATCTTGTGGATGGTGTATAATTGTATTTTACTATTCTCTATTTTCCGCATTTTATCTATTTCATGCATAAGCAAAAAATTAATAACTAAATATTCTGGAATCTAAAAGGAATTTAACCTTCATAGTGTAGATTTCAGTTTTATTTATCAGATCTGTTGGCACGAACTGTTCTAGTGGAATATACACGATAGTTTACATATCACAATGGAAATGGGCATACCATGTAGCTTAAATATCTGATCCATGAAGGCCTAAGCGACTAAGGAAGGAGTGAAAGGATCAACTAGGGCACAAAAATGAGCAACTTTTGAAAGACAATTAACAACCGTCATGCCAACTGATTTGTTTCCCACTTTTGGGAGTCTCACGAAAAAATCCATTGAAATGTCTATCTAGATTTGTGTTGGGATTGGTAGTGGTTCCAATGCCCCTAGTATATTAACCATCTTTCCCTTGTTTCCATGGCAAGCGTCACATGATGCTATGAAATCTTGGATATCTATTTTCATGTCATCCGGGAAGAATGAACACTTGTTCTTTCATAAGATTTATGAAATCCAGAGTGACCTGCTATTGATGATGAATGTAGCTCCTCTAAGACTCGTTGTTTTAGGGTCGAATATTTTTCCAGAGCAGTGCACCCTTTATACCACAATGTATCTTGTTTCCGTGTATAACTTTTAGGTGGGCTGGGATACATCAATGGGAAGGTGTGCTAACTCTTTAGTACTCCTAAAAGATCTGATTAGGTTTCTAAGTGTTTCAATACCATTAATGTAAATGTTAATGTGAGTGTTCGCATCTCAATTTCAATACCATTAATGTCAATGTTAATGTCGGTGTTTGCATTTTGCATACCATTAATGTTAATGTCATTTTCAATTTTAGTGTTTGCATTTAGGATACCGTTAATGTTAATGTCAATGTCAATATCAGTGTTTTCATCTCTAGTTGGTTGTTGGGGGACAAGGCTGGGGATTTTTGTAGTTACTGGTGATGGTCTAGGTTCTAATCATGGGCATGATCCATGTCAACAAAATTTAAACGCTGGATTTAAACAATTATAAAAGAATATTATTTTCATTATACATTCATAGAATTTAACAAGCATAAATAACATAGTAAAAAAAAACCTATTTTAAATTTGAATAAATGACAGTGAAAATCCCTCTACAACCCCTGAAAAGACTAAATGGTAGTGATGTGAACCTCCCTCGTCCGCATTGTGATCAAATCTGAGGTCTCCTATGTTGGTAAATATGCCTTCTTCTTCTCCAAAATGCACCTTGCGGTTTCAAGGAAATAGGGTAAAAAATAGGAACCCACGACTTGTTCTTTTTATTCATGCACACAGGAATACATGTGCTGATATGTTTCTTTAATTACCTTGTTAATGTATGACATTGAAAAAAATGTCGTTTTCAATTTATCAATGTCGAATCTTAAATTGGAATCTTATCATTTTTATGTTTTGGAACTAAGCACCCATGTTTTTTTGTTTGTTTTTGAAATAATGCATCTCGCAAATGCATATGTCATCATATTATATATTGAATCATGTTTTAGTCATTGTGTGAAGATCTTACTCGGTTCTAGAATAGTATTAGAATATACTTAAATATTTTTTTTGTTTGTTTTTGAAATAATGCATCTCGCAAATGCATATGTCATCATATTATATATTGAATCATGTTTTAGTCATTGTGTGAAGATCTTACTCGGTTCTAGAATAGTATTAGAATATACTTAAATATGGGATGTAGTAGGTACTATTTCTAAGACTTTATATTTTATTTGAACTTTTAGGCAAAAGATTGTTAAATTGCTCATGTAGGGAGCATTGGAAAATGAGGGAAATAACCTTTTTAAATCATGTTATTTTGGAAATTTTGACTGGTAATGAAGCTTGGAAAAATGTTTTTAAGTAGGAATTTAAGTAAGATGATAACGAATACTTAATTAAAAAATGATAATTGGCTCCAAAATTCCCTAGGAAAATTCTCAAAATCATTCATGAATCGGTCTCTGGATGTGGTTAGAATGTTGAAATGTAGGCCTACACTGGCCCAACATTCTAAAAAACACTCATGAAAACCATGGCATCATAATAGATGTTTTTAGTAACATTTAATAAGTGAAAATAGTGTTTGTATGCTTATAGTAATCAATGCCAAATGATTATGAGAATTCTTTGGAAAAGGATAGTTCATACTAGTGGGAACTAGCATCACGCTTTTAGTTATTGCTCATTGTGCAAGATTTATATTCAAATCCTCAAAATCAAGGAGTGTGTGCTCAATGCACAAAATCGTCAAAACATTATTACATTACACATTATAATGACGTCCCTTTGTACCATTAAAGACAATTGCTCCAAATTTTGTCTATACAAAAATTTCTTATATGAAAAACTTACTAAACCTCATGGTATATCGTTGTTGAAATTTGTATTCCTAACTAATATGAACAAAGAGACAAATTCCTAGCCCAACTTGATCATGTGTTCACATTTCAAAATAACAATTTACAACATAAGGTAACTTGATTCATTGAGTCAAGTACCACCTAATCCAAGCCTATTATGCTAAGATTCTTCTATTACTATCTTATGTGTACAACGACTTTGCAACGCAACATTCTCTCCATGGGAGTTGCAATCAAAGTTTTTTGGGCTAGAAATAGATTTTGAGGTGTGAAACTTTGATCATTAACCTACATATATAACAACGATGCATAATATGCCTCTAATTATTTGTTTGTACATCATGTGCATAAATATTGTGTAGCTTCAAAGTGCTTTCAAACATTTATCTTATTTTGCATCTCCTCCTCACCCCCACCTTCAATTGTTGTGAACGAGGTCAGAGCAAAATAATAAGGTAGCTGTAATCACAACAAAGTGTTGTAATTGAAACAAAGAAATGATGAGATAAAAAAGGAAGCTCATAAATCAAACTACAATATCCAACAACTTTGGCTCATGCTAGGTCAAGTTAACTCTCCTTCATAGCATAGCAACAACTTGGGAGTTTATCTCTTGTCTAATATGGATGGATATCTTAGTTTCCTAGTAGATAGTGTTACCCCCCCCCCCCGGATAGGGGTAACTAAGGAGATGATGCCTCGAGGCTCACAAGTTGAAGACATGGAGTGTCGAGAGCCAGATGAGCACGAAAATTCCCTCCTATCACCACACATCACCATTAATGATTGWCAACAACAACATCCACCACACCAGCATGGCCCAAAAAATACAATAGGTCTTACTTGATGAGGTAACAAGTACGTTCTCACAGTAAGTGTCAATTTAATGATTGAAGCATTTGAACATGTTGCAAAGAGTCCTTTCTTGATTATGAGAACATTTGCTTGGAAATTATACCTTTTGCCTCATTTCACCTTTGTGGTTGACATGGTTTCCTAGTAAGTGGGTCACCCTCGGAAAAAGGGTTTCCAATAGGGAGTCTCCTTGAAAGGTCATTGTACCATTCCTACACATACTTACCACTTTACACACTTATTCCCTTTTGTTTCCTCATCTTTTGGGTTTTCAGGCTTATTGACCCCAAGAAGGGCTTGCACCTCATTTCATGGGAAGAAGGGGCTAAAGGCCCATAGGTGTTGTAGCTGGAAAAAGTTAGAAGCCATAAATAATCCTTCTAGATGCTCGCCCTAAGGTCTTGAGAGAAATGAAATGCTTCTCCATAAAAAATGAAGGACCTTTAAAATGAAAAACACATAATTAATAATTGTCACGTTTGTTAGGGGAATGAATTTGTGGTGTCTTTTGATTTCTAGTGCACGTGTCACTCAATGTGTTCCTAACTTCAAATGGAATTGGGGAGCTCCTTACTTTCCATTGCATATAACACTCAATGTTTTGGACCACAATAAATTAATGGCAAATAAAGAGCTTGGAAAAAGGTTGCATTACAAACAAGGGATGCAACACACCCTCTACAAAGGAACCCATAAATGAGACAATATGAGCCTTTGTATGTCAAGAAACCCCATGCCGAAAAGTCTTACCCCCATCCACTTCATATTCATTTACATCACTTAGAGAGGGTCTTCTTGGGAAACACTCCTTGACTTGGGGATTGATCCACCCAATAGGGCACCATGACAACCCTCCCATACTTAAATTTGGCAAATCTTATAAGGTCTTTAAGCATTTGTCTAGTTTGAAAAGGGGGGAGTTGATGCACATGTTTGGGTGGTTCCTTTATTAAATGTGTCTTACTTGGCATGATACATGTGACTTGTGGACCCTTGGAGGGTATACTTGTTTGTCATTGTAGGACCTTTCCAGGTGAAATCTATTCCATGGAGGATTGTGCCATTTTCACCTTCATGGGGGGTTGAAGACCCCAAGGATGGACACCATACCCCACAGGATGGAAAGAGGACCCCAAAGCTTTTGTGCACATGAGGTGATGAATGTTGCCTTTGGAGGCACCTTGACAACACTAGAGGATGACATTGTATCCTTTTTCACTTGGACGATGGCCTTTGGAGGCCTAGTAAGTCACCTTCTAAGTCTTGACGTCATGTGGAGGCTATGGTTTTGGTGGGCTTGATGGTATCAGACATGATGTGATTTGTTTGAAGGAAGAGGAGGCATGGCATGAAACTCTAGCACATGAGAGAGTGACACATGGCCTTTGGAGGCCCAACGACTTGCATCTTGAGGCTCAATGTCTCACTTAGAGGCTCAATGTCACCCTTCTAGGGCACGACATCACAATTTTGAGGGTTTTACTTTATGTAAATTTCATTTTTTTAATTTGTAATGGAAAATAAAGGGGGTCAACCTCCTTTTAATTTGTAATAGAAAATAAAGGGGGTTGACCCCCTATTAATTTGTTGTTGACATTTTATGTGGACAAAATTGGTTTAGATGGCCTCATATAAATAGAGGCAATCTCATTTTCATTTTATATATAACTCACTTGAGAATTACATAACTCTTGGCTGAAATTTTCTCCCTTCTTGGGTAAGTCACTATTTCTTGTCTCTTGTGCAAATGGATGCTTTACTTGTCTATTGGTGGAGGAAGGGCTAGCGACTTCTCTTGGATGCTTTCTCTTGGAAATTGAATGGAATGTCTTTGATAAGTAAGGGATTTTCATTCTATCTCTTGGATTAGGTAAGGAATTTATGCAATTGTATGTGTTTCATCTTGATTTCAAGGTTATTTTTTCAAACCCTTTAAGGCTTTTAAAAGATTGCTACAAGGAGTAAAAGGGCTTACACCCTTGTAGCTTAACATTTATAAGGTTTGTTTTATCTAGGGAGTAAAAAGGCTTACACCCCTAGAAGAGTAATAAATCCTATATTTTCAACAAGAGACTCCATTACCCAATAGATAAGACATTAATCTTTGCGTTGGAGATTGAATATTATTGCATTGGTAAACGTGATTTCAAAGAGATTGAATTGTTCAGGTTTGGAATTAAATTTTACATGCTCTAATCCATCTTGTGGCTTAAGGGAATCTTGATTTTCCAAGTAATTAAGTTTTTGTAATAAGCATTAAGCTACATCATTATCAAATTTACTCTCTCTCACTCTTTTACAACCTTTTTACCACTAAAATTTACTTGCAAGCTGTCATAATTGATCTATTGTCTAAGGGTTATTGTTTGGGTGGATTGTCTGTTGATTTTAATGGCTAGAAGTTCTTGTTGTAGAAATTTTTTTCTACAACCATAAGGATATTACATAAATTTGTTAATAACACTTAATAACATCCCTCTCTTGCTATCAAAGTCTTGGTTTAATTATTGGAAGATTGTCTCCTAATTGTTAGCTTATTTTCCAAACATCATATACTTGATTTTGATGGTTTAATTTGCAGCTATCATAACTTCATTACTGCTGAAATATATTTCCATATTGTTGCAATTTCGGGACAACAAGGTTCCTTGTTGATTCCTCATTGGTTTTGAGGCTTCTATCATCATATGTTGTCTTGTTTGGGCAGGTCTAACGTTGCTTTGTAGGTACACGACTTGGAAACCATTTACCAACCTCGAAGACTCTTTCTCCAAGCCTCATCCTTATCCTTGACCTTGACCTATAGGGTTACCCTTTGAGCTCTTCCTTTCTCCCATCACAATACCCTAGGGTCACTCGAGAATCCTCCCTTGTGTTGTACTTGTCCTTCACTAAAAAGAGGAGGAAAACTATTGAGGTGAAAGTGATAGGTGTTCCCTATTATGTCACACACTTGGTGTTTGGGTTGGGCTTTTCCCAAACTACATTCTGTGCGATAAAAAATTTGGTGTCATTTCCGGGGAGGATTTTGAATCCTTTATGACCCATAATGACACTTGGGAATCCTCTCCCAAATCCTTTATCCAAAGATTTCCTGGTGACTCCATCGAGGAAATTTACCCTCACAATTTTGATGAACTCTGTTAGCGATAATTCTTGTCTTGGGCTCGAGAGCATTCGGGTCTACAAGTTACACGAGAAGCGCCTGAGTGCAGCATGGAAAAATCTCACTTTTTTGACTTCCAATCAAGCGAGCAGGCAAAGTATGTCGTCAACGACCAGGATCCATGTATAGAGCAAATCAATGATCGACGGGTAATCGCGGTTAGCAGAGTTATGCCAGGATTAGCGCAATGGATAGCGCTTATATATCACCAAAAAAAAAGGATCTCAACCATCCATCCCGGAGGAGTACGTGGCGCACAATCGGGCTCCATCACCTCCTCGCCCTTCGTGACTTTAAAGAACGAGGTTTAGCCTCCTCCTAGTCACGAGACGCGAAGTGCCGAAGGCATCCAGGACTCGGGCCCACAGTCTTGCCGAGGTGATCAGAGCCGTCCATCCCAGAGGAATACGTGGCACACGATCGGGCTCCATCGCCTCCTCACCCTTCGTGACTTTGAAGAATGAGGACCAACCTCCTCCTAGTCGCGAGACGCGAAGTGCCGAAAGCATTTAGGACCCGGGCCCACAGTATTGCCGAGAAGATCTCAGCCGTCCATCCAAGGGGACGCGTGGTGCATGATCAAGCCATGTCATTGTTTCGCCTATCATAACTTTGAAGCATGAGGAGCAGTCTCCTCCCATCCACGAGACGCGAAGTGCCGAAGGCATCCAGGACTCGGGCCCACAGTCTTGCCGAGGTGATCAAAGTCGTCCATCTCGGAGGAATACGTGGCGCACGATCGGGCTCCATCACCTCCTCTCCCTTCGTGACTTTGAAGAACGAGGACCAGCCTCTTCCCAGCCGCGAGACACAAAGCACCGAAAGCATTTAGGACCCGGACCCACAGTATTGCCGAGAAGATCTCAGCCTTCCATCCAAGGGGACGCGTGGTGCATGATCAAGCCATGTCGTTGTTTCGCCTATCGTAACTTTGAAGCATGAGGAGCAACCTCCTCCCATCCATGAAACGCGAAATGCCGAAAGCGCCTTTGAAGATAGGCACAGGGTCACAGCCCGTGGTCACTTGGGGGTGATAGAAAGAACTGTGCAAAGGGCCGAAGCGCCGGGTTTAGCTACAGAAAGGATCACTGTGTTCTCCAGGTGCTAGTTCAACTTGATCTCAATCTTGATACCTGCTCGAAATGAATGAAGAAGAGAGAGGGTGGTTGAAACTTCACCTCACTCATTAATTGCAAGGTATGGATGTCCCGGTAGGAAGTCTGCCCGAGATGGTCCTCTGTACTGGTTTTCCCACAGAATCCATGCCGATGTCCTCGACTCACCAGGGAAGTCTGCGCGTGCTAATTCAACATTTAAGGGCTCAACTACCCCTTAGCATGAGCCATGCAGAGTAAAGGTGGCGTATGACAGAGGAGTGCAGGCCATATTTGATTGAAGAGACGCCCCATCCTGAAAGTCCAAGACGCCTCTGTTGGGCAAATGTCTTAGGAGTATATATACTTAGTTTTGATATTTTTCAAAGGATCGATGGTTGAGAAGAGCTCCCAGTTGTAATGTTTTAATGAAGCACTGATACTTTGGTTATGTACAGACTTCTGAGACTTCTTGCCTTATGAATGCCAACTTATTTTACATCTTTGTTATACTGTGTTAGAACAGCTCGAAATTGGAGGATCCAGTCGAGTTGTAGTTGTTATAGGATGATGTTGTAATAGATCACTGTAATAGTTACATTGTCTCTGATCAATCCTTGTGATTTTTCTTAATGCTGAGTGACTTGGAATTGGAGGATCCAGTCAAGTCCCCCTTCCAATTTCTTGAGACCTTGAACCAAGAGGATCTTGCATTTAGAGTCCTTCCTCTGCAAACCGCCAGAAGCCTGTTGCCTAAAGTTGTTTGTTCACCTTTCTTATTAAGTCTTCCACCTGCTCAGCTTTTGATCAACCCACTGGCTGAAGTTAGATCAAGACCTCCTTTGTCCCATACATGCTAGACCCAGTCCCTGAGTTAGAATTATACTTCCTTGAGTCTTTACCTCCATTTGATCATCCTTTTAAAACTATCGTGACATAAAACTGATGGGTGTCAGGCTCTGCTCCTGCAAGCAATCTAGGAGTGACTTCCGACGCTAACATTTCTGGCGTCGTCGCCAGGGATGAAGTTGAATATTTTCCCCGGGATTGAATGACAACGATCAGCTGATTCTGAAGGTGCATCAGCTATCATAACTATTGAGATTGCTACTATGCACCTGGCGACTCCATTGTGACGACTCCACCGGAGCGAACCCACTGTTTTAATTGTGGCTTCCAGAGGCAGACATACGCGGTCACATCCACAGCTGCCTCTAGATACACCTGTAACTGATCCGGAGGTGGTTCTCAGAAAAGGAAAGGCCCCTGAAGAAGAAGCTTCCACCATCGAAACAGGTAATCCGCCATTTCCTTCTGTAAGAACTCCTTTTTCTCCTCCTCAGTTTCTTGATAGACCTCCTTCAGAGGTTTCTCGTTTCCTGAATTTTGGGAGTGTTCCTGCTGAGTTTTCCCCTCCTTGTCTGGGACTAGAGGGAGAAATCCTTGTCACTCCCATCTCCTTTGAAGTTGTTTATCGGCAAAGACCCGTGACTGCAGAGGATTTTCCCACTCCTGCACGAAGAAAAGCGCCTGCCGACTTGGGTTCGTTAGCCTTCTCCTTAAATCCTCTCTTGTTCCCCACTCCATTCCGAGACTCATTCCCGGTAGCCCCTTCACGAAATCCTTCTCCTCCCAGCTCTCCCCCACCTAATATTCATATGGCTAGTGCTAATCCCCCTCTGAATAGAATGGACACCATAGTCGCTGCTAGATATGCCCCCTTAGTCCTACCCCATCCTATGAATCCTCTTCCTGCTGGGGATTACTTGAAATACATGCCCAAGTTCACTGGGGAAGGAGACATAACTGCGGAAGAGCATTTGTCTGCTTTCTACAGTTATGCAGACAATCTAAACATTGGAAATGAAGATGTCTGGATGAGAGTCTTCGTTTAGATCCTGGATGGCGAGGTGAGGAAATGGTTCAGGGGACTGGCCCCCGAATCTATTGCTGATATTGAAGCCCTGGATAATGTTTTCCTGAGGCAGTGGGGAGATAGGAAGGATTTCATGTATTACATGATAGAGTTTGGGTTTTTGAAGAAAATGGAAGGAGAATCTGTCTCTGACTTCTTCAAAAGATTCAATAAGATGTATAACAAGATTCCTGCAGAGGTAAAGCCCTCAGAAGCCTCTGCCCGAATTTCCTATGCTGGTGCATTTGACCCTGATTTCTGCCTTTTATTGAGAGAAAGAAGAGCCACCTCCTTAGCTCAAATGCAAGATGCAGCCATAGAAGTAGAATCCAACATATTAGCAGCTGATAGACTGAGGAACAAGGCCGATGCAGACAGAAGAAGGGGAAAGTCCGAAGCCTCAACTTCTGGCCCATCGTTGCCACACACTCAAGTGGATGAATTGACCAAGATGATGAAGTTTATGTTTGAAGAGATGGAGAGACTGAAGGTGGAGAGGAGGCAAGCATACAAGGGCCCTCAGAGCACTGAGAACAAAGGAGGTTTTCGGAGGCCAAACAACTTTACTCCCTCGAATGTGGAAAAGGAAAGAGGAAGAGACAGAGAAGACCAGAGAATTCAGGCTCCTTTTCAGAACAATTTCGTGGCAAAAGAGGAAGAAGGGGAGACATACGAGCTTGATCCTAAAACCCATTTCTTCGGAGAAACTCCTCCTTTTCCTCATCTCACTCAAGCAGCTTACGAGGAATATCTCATGGATAGTCAGCTAAATGAATTGAGCAAGGGAGACAAGGCTAGTGGCGGCCGTGGCAGGTATGACCTGAGGTCTGACAAAAGGAAAACAACACCTGATATTCTTGAGCAGTCCACTAGAACGGAGAAACCTGCTAATGAAGTAGCAGACGACCACAGAGGTAAGAAGGCTCAACCCCTCTTGCCCATTGTCCACAATCATGTTCTTGAAACTAGATAAATCCCAAAGCTTACATCTTCTTTTAGTTTCGAACATGAGATTCAAAAGATCAGAATCCCTGTACCCCTCACTGAGCTAATTAAACATGGGGAATTTAAAAAACGCTTCTCTGAGCTTTTACAATCCAAAGCCTCATTCCTTCCCACAGACTCCATAAACCTCCAGAATGAAAAGCCTGCAGTTATTCTAGGCCCTATGGTAGAAGACAGAGATGACTCATCCCCTCCTTTCTACACCTCTCTGAACATACATGATAAAGTACTGCATAACTGCTTGATGGATTCAAGGGCTTCTCACAACCTCATGCTCAAAACCGTCATGGAGGAGTTAGGGCTAGAAGTTACTCGAGCCTATCAGAACCTCTATTCTTTTGACTCCAGGAGATTTCAGTGTCTTGGAGTTATTAAGGACCTGGTTGTGATCTTATTTCAGCTGCCCATGAAAAGTGTGGTCATGGATATTGTAGTGGCCGATGTTCCCCCCAAGTTCGGTATGCTGTTATCAAGATCTTGGATAAAAAGACTGGGGGGAACCCTGCAGATGGACCTCACATATGCTACTATCCTAGTGTTTGGAGGAGAGCATAGAAGACTATATAGGGAAGCCCAACTGGCCTACATAATCAGTGATGAAGTCAACCCTACCAATCATCCTATCTTTTCCTTGGACACTGATTTAGGCTCCAGTTTACTACAACTCACCCATGCCCCCGAGCCTCCTCTGACACTCAGAAAGCAGCCCACTTCTTCCCATGAATTTCCTCCCTCCATCACTCCAATCTGGAAAATGTTTTTTGATGGAGCCTGTTCCCGAGAAGGCGTTGGTGCTGGGGTGTTTTTTGTGTCCCCTTCTCAAGAAAGCATATCCCTGTCATATAAGATGGAATTTGAAACCACCAATAATGTGGTAGAGTATGAAGCTCTTATCCTAGGATTAAGAGTCGCAAGGGAAATGGGAATTCAGGAGGTGGTAGTTTTCGGAGATGCTGAGTTGGTAGTCCAGCAGATCAGAAGCTCTTATCAGGCCAAGCACCCTCGAATTAGGAGTTACAGAAATGAGGTATGGGACCTAATTGAAAGTCTCTTCTCAGCGTTTAACATTTCTTTCATCCCAAGAGAGGAGAACACAGTGGTTGATTCCTTGGCTACATCGGCAAGCAATTTCAAGGTACCCCTGCCGCCCCAGCTAAGATATGATGTAGAAGTAAAATACAGGCCCTCCATACCTGACAACGTCCAACATTGGAAGGTGTTTGAGGATGATCTCGAGATCAAAAGGTTCCTGGAGACTATCAAAGAATTTTCAGAGATGCATATTGACCAAGATTATGTCTCTGAAGAAAAGCTTGAGGGGGGTAAGTTGCTGAGTAAACTAGCAAAGCATGGCATTATTCAGCTGCCTAGCAATCACATCCCGAGGGGACTAGTCCCATTAGAAAGATTGTTCGATGGGAATGATGTGGCAATAAAGGGTAGAGTTTCAGGTGATGATGCTGACACAACTGAGTGCAACATTGGCACACCAGAGGAGCCTAAGTTTGTCAAGCTGTCAAGGAGTTTGACCAAGGAGAAGAGAGTTGAATATACCGAGCTGCTGAGAGAGTTTGCTGATGTGTTTTCATGGAACTACGAAGACCTCAAGACATATGACACATCAGTCATTGAACACAAGATCCCGCTGAAGGAAGAGGCTAAGCCGTTCAAGCAGAAGCTGAGACCGATAAATCCCATGTTGCTACTTGTCATGGAGAAAGAAGTGAAGATGCAACTAGATGCCCAAATCATTGTCCCCTTGAGATATTCCGATTGGGTGGCCAATTTGGTCCTGGTAAGGAAGAAAAGTGGGGAAATCAGACTATGTGTTGATTTCAGGAACCTGAACAGGAGCTTAAGGAAAGACAATTATCCCCTGCCCAACATGGAGCACATATTGCAGAAGGTCACTAGCGCATCTAGAATATCCATGATTGATGGCTTCTCTGGCTACAATCAGATATCAGTCATGCCTGAGGACAGAGAGAAGACAGCCTTCACCACTCCTTGGGGCACATTCATGTATGCCAAAATGCCTTTTGGATTGATGAATGCAGGGGCAACATTTCAACAAGCTATGGATATAGCCTTCATTGGGGAGAAAGATCAGTTTGTAGTGATCTATTTAGATGACATCACAATCTTCTCTAGGTTAGACAAGGAGCAATGCTGCCACTTGAGAAAGGTTTTCATGAAGTGTTGGAGGTATGGCTTATCCTTAAACCCCAAGAAATCCTTGTTTTCTATGAAGGAGGGGAAGTTGTTGGGCCATATAGTATCAGCAGAGGGGGTGAGAGTTGATCCTAGCAGGGTAGAGGCAATTCAGACCTTGTCATTTCCCAGATCTAAGAAGGAAGTTCAGGCCTTTTTGGGAAAGATAAATTTTCTGAGGAGATTCGTCTCAAATTTTGCTGAATTGGTGAAACATATCACAGCCATACTCAGGAAGGGAAATGAAGTGAAGTGGACTGCTGATCCCAGGGAATCTTTTATTCAAATAAAGAAGGCATTGACTGAGGCACCTATGTTGATCAGTCCTGATTATTCCAAAGATTTCCTGATTTTTTCTTTTGCTTCCTGTGATACAGTAGCAACAGTCTTATTGTAGAAAAATGAGGAAGGACGAGAGCAACCCATTGCCTTCTTCAGCAAGGCGCTGAGAGATGCAGAAGTCCGATACGAGATCATGGAAAAACAGGCCTATGCATTGGTGAAAGCTCTCAAAGCTTTCAGAGTCTATGTCTTGCACTCGAAAATCACTGCATACGTTCCTTCGGCCTCTGTGAAAGACATTCTTATACAGCCTGACATAGACGGAAGAAGAGGTAAGTGTATTGCCAAGATCTTAGAATTTGGTCTGGAGATTAAGCCCACCAAGTTGATAAAGGGGCAAGGTTTGGCCAAGTTGCTGGCTGAATCTAATTGCAAAGCCTTAGGGATTAGCTTCATCAATGAGCAAGCTGAGTCATCCGACAAGAATTTTCAGGGTGCCTTGTCCCTAGCAACATGCTCTTGGTACAAGGATATCTTGTACTTTCTGCAAGAATTAAAGCCCCCCGATAGAATGGGAAAAGGCAAAGCAAGGGCTCTAAAGCTCAAGGCGGTCAGGTATTGCCTCATTGATCAAGCCTTATACTGGAAAGACCCTCTAGGGGTATTTCTGAGATGCCTGGACCCACAAGAGGCCCAGAAGGTTACGTTTGATTTTCATAGCAGCCTTTGTGGAGGTCATCATTTCTGGAAGACCACAACTCACAAGATACTCCGAGCCGGGTATTACTGGCCCACTTTATTCCCCAATGTTTGCAGGGAGATCAGAGCTTGCATCAAATGCCAAAGGTTCTCAGGAAAGCAATAGCTCAAATCACTTCCATTAAAACCCATAGTAGCTTCGACACCTTTTCAGCAGTGGGGGTTGGACTTCATCGGAGAAATTCATCCTCCCTCAAGTGGTCAGCATAGATGGATCCTGACTGCAACAGATTATTTCACCAAGTGGATAGAAGTTGTCCCCACCAGAAGCGCATCACACAAAGTAATTATTAGCTTCCTGGAGGATATCATAGCCCGATTTGGCTGTCCCAGCAAGATCGTCACCGATAATGCTGCTTCTTTCAAATCTGAACCTCTAATTAAGTTCTGTGAGCAGTTCCAGATCTCGCTAATTCACTCCACCCCTTACTATCCCCAGGGCAATGGTTTAGCGGAATCCTCTAACAAAAGCTTGATAAAGATCATTAAAATATTGTTAGAGGACAACAAAAGAGCCTGGGATTCAAAGTTGAAATTTTCTCTGTGGGCCGATTGTGTTACAACGAAGAAGTCTCTGGGAACTTCGCCGTTTCAACTAGTCTATGGAGCAGAGGTGGTTTTCCCTACTCAGCTCGCCTTACCTGTGGCAAAGTTCTTTCAAGACTACGAGGGAGAACCAGATCATATGATTAGAAGAATTCATCAGATAGTGGAAGCACAACAGATCAGAGAACAAGTGAGGGACGCAGCTTACAGTCATCAGCAGAAGATCAAACAGGCTTTTGACAGAAAGGTCAAGAAAAATGAGTTCAAGATCAGGGACTTGGTATTTAAGTGGGATGCACCCAGACAGGATAAAGGCAAGCACAACAAGTTCGACACTCTCTGGATCGACCCCTTTAAAATCTCTGAGATTTTCCCCAACAACACATATGGGTTGCAAGATCTGGAGGGTGAAGAGGTTTTCAACAGCCCAGTGAATGGGCATTTTCTGAAAAAATGTTTTATTTGAGCCTTAGACGGCTCCTCTATTTGTAAATATTGTCTTTTAGTCCTTTGTGTATTTTATTTTTACATGTTTTCGACTTAATAGGTGACTCCATAGCCCAATAGCAAGGCACTGAAGCCGCGGAAGGAGTTCTTAGAGCATCACAGGGATGACTCTATCCCCCATGGAGCCTAATGTTAGCGATAATTCTTGTCTTGGGCTCGAGAGCATTCGGGTCTACAAGTTACATGAGAAGCGCCCGGGCGTAGCATGGAAAAATCTCGTTTTTTTGACTTCCAATCAAGCAAGCGGGCAAAGTATGTCGTCAACGGCTAGTATCCATGTATAGAGCAGATCAATGATTGGCGGGTAATTGCGGTTAGCAAAGTCACACCAGGATTAGCGCAATGGATAGCGCTTATATATCACCCAAAAAAAAGATCTCAGCCGTCCATTCCGGAGGAGTACGTGGCGCACGATCGGGCTCCATCACCTCCTCGCCATTCGTGACTTTGAAGAACGAGGACCAGCCTCCTCCTAGTCGCGAGACGCGAAGTGCTGAAGGCATCCAGGACTCAGGCCCACAGTCTTGCCGAGGTGATCAGAGCCGTCCATCCCGGAGAAATATGTGGCGCACGATCGGGCTTCATCACCTTCTCGCCCTTCGTGACTTTGAAGAACGAGGACCAGCCTTTTCCTAGTCGCGAGACACGAAGTGCCAAAAGCATTTAGGACCCGATCCCATAGTATTGTCGAGAAGATCTCAGCTGTCCATCCAAGGGGACGTGTGGTGCATGATCAAGCCATATCGTTGTTTCGCCTATCGTAACTTTGAAGCATGAGGAGCAGCCTCCTCCCATCCACGAGACGCGAAGTGCCGAAGGCATCCAGGAATTGGGCCCACAGTCTTGCCAAGGTGATTAGAGCCATCCATTCCGAAGGAATACGTGGCGCACGATCGGGCTCCATCACCTCCTCACCCTTCGTGACTTTGAAGAATGAGGACCAGCCTCTTCCCAGCCGCAAGACGCGAAGAGCCGAAAGCATTTAGGACCCGGGCCCACAGTATTGCCGAGAAGATCTTAGCCTTCCATCCAAGGGGACGCGTGGTGCATGATCAAGCCATGTCGTTGTTTCGCCTATCGTAACTTTGAAGCATGAGGAGCAACCTCCTCCCATCCACGAAACGCGAAATGCCGAAAGTGCCTTTGAAGATAGGCACAGGGTCACAGCCCGTGGTCACTTGGGGGTGATAGAAAGAACTGTGCCAAGGGCCGAAGCACTGGGTTTAGCTGCACAAAGGATCACTGTGTTCTCCAGGTGCCAGTTCAACTTGATCTCAATCCTGATACCTACTCGAAATGAATGAAGAAGAGAGAGGGTGGTTGAAACCTCGCCTCACTCATTAATTGCAAGGTATGGATGTCCCGGCAGGAAGTTTTCCCAAGATGTTCCTCTGTACTGGTTTTCCCACAGAAGCCATGCCGATGTCCTCGACTCACCAGGGAAGTCTGCGCACGCTAATTTGACATTTGAGGGCTCAACTACCCCTTAGCATGAGCCATGCAGAGTAAAGGTGGCGTATGATAGAGGAGTGCAGGCCAGATTTGATTGAAGAGACGCCCCATTCTGAAAGTCTAAGACGCCTCTGTTGGGCAAATGTTTTAGGAGTATATATAATTAGTTTTGATATTTTTCAAAGGATCGATGGTTGAGCAGAGCTCTCGGTTGTAATTTTTTAATGAAGCACTGATACTCTGGTTATGTACAGACTTCTGATACTTCTTGCCTTATGAATGCCAACTTCTTTTACATCTTTGTTATACTGTGTTATAACAGCTCGGAATTGGAGGATCCAATCGAGTTGTAGCTGTTATAGGATGATGTTGTAATAGATCACTGTAATAGTTACGTTGTCTTTGATCAGTCCTTGTGATTTTTCTTAACACTGAGTGACTTGGAATTGGAGGATCCAGTCAAGTCCCCCTTTCAGTTTCTTGAGACCCTGAACCAAGAGGATCTTGCATTCAGAGTCTTTCCTCTGCAAACCGCTGGAAGCCTGTTGCCTAAAGTTGTTTGTTCACCTTTC
>JZKD02S0091229.1:149888-168769 GCA_000966675.3 Picea glauca | reverse complement strand
CCTTTGTCCCATACATGCTAGACCCAGTCCCTGAGTTAGAATGATACTTCCTTGAGTCTTTACCTCCATTTGATCATCCTTTTAAAACTATCGTGACATAAAACTGATGGGTGTCGGGCTCTGCTCCTGCAAGCAATACAGGAGTGACTTCCGACGCTAACAAACTCCATATAAGTTTATCTAGAAACTCCATTGAGGGAAGATAACCTCTTCAATCGTGATGAGCCTTGAGCTCTTTTAACATTTCCACTGAGGTGTCATTCCAAGTAATGGAACCATGGCACCTTGGCATACACATGAAGTATATCCTTCCCTTGATATCCATGATATTCCTGGGCATCCAAATCATTATCCCCGAGAATGGAATTGTAATTGTCCAAAGTTTAATGGTGATTGAGCCCTAGTAGTCACCCATGTTGCAAATTATATGAAATATGCTTCAACATTGAATGTGTTACATGATGATATACTAATGCGATTGTTTGTAACATCTCTAGAGATAAAAGAAAATACTTGGATCATGAATTCATGCAATCGGAGGAGCATACTTTCCTCCACAAGGCTTGTTGAGAAGTTTCTTAGCTGTTGGGGCCGAGCCACTCAGTTTGTAAGATACTTTCCAAGAGCTCAAGGACACTCTTTACATGGAAGGTTTTATAGTGGATGATGAGACAATAATTGAAGAATGTAAAACTGAAAAGGAACATCATCCACTCTCTGCAAAATAAGTGCTTAAAGAACATGTCCATGAAGAAAGTTTCCAAGAAGAAGAAGGTTCTGGTGAAGTGCAACATGTTGAGAACCCATATGAGACATTGGTATCCGTTCTCCTGCTTGACAAAGATGAAGTTGTTTAGCCTTGATTTCCTCCTGTGCATGAAGATGAAGAAGTGATTAGTCCCAATGATACATATGATTTCGTGGAGGACCTCTCCGGCATGGTTGATCAACACATTGATGATTTCATACATATTGGGAGGCGTAGATGGAACATAGTTTGTTTCATTTTTATGGAGATCCCATTTACAACATGGAAGGTATTTTTTGAATGAAAATTGAATATGTGTTACAATCAGATGATCTGATTATTCAACTACTTGACGATGATATGGTTGCAGATAATTTTCAACCACTTAGGGATGGCTTGTTATAGGGTACTCATAATGTTTTTCAGTCATGCCTTAGGAGTTGTGATGCATATCCTTTTGAGCATTCCGATTGATTGTATGTTGAATATCTTCCACCATACTTGCATTCAAATTTGGATGGATATGAGACCTTGGTCAACCCAAAACAATCAGAGATTCACACTACCGAGCAACATTGTTTTCATCCTGGGAATTTTTGTAGGGATTTGCAGATGAAGAGGCAACAATTTTAAAGTAGTGGGAAGATTTATTTCTTTGGACATGAGGCTATCCCTTACCTCTTATCTTCTTCTTTGGGAAGTAGTGATCATGTGAGTGAGGAAAAAGATGAGCCATCATTTATATATGGTATCCTTATTTAGATATGGGAGGATCAAGATTGTGGCCATTCTTTCTAGTGGGCTTGTCTCCCTCCCACCCACCTCCATGAGTTGCTTTATTTGATTTATTATATGCTTGTTCATATTCATGATTATTATGTGCTTATTTTGTCCGTAATATTTTTTATAATTAAGCACAGGGGGAAGCACTTGGGTGAGACGATGAACAGGTGGTTGCACTGGTTGTACAATTTCACCTAACATCTGATGAGACATGATCTCCATGGGCCTTGGGCCCTAGGTAAGTTAGAAGGTCATTTGTTTTCTTTCATTTTCATTTGTGTGTTCATCCTAGTGTAGTTTCATTTGCTTTCATGCTTTATTTTACATATTGTTTATTGCATTTATGCATAGTTTTTGTGATGAATTTTCCCTAATCATATTGCATATTAGTTAGAGGTTTTTGAGAAATGAAAATGTTTGATGAATTTAAAGGAATAATTGTCAATTTTGAATTTTTGAAGTTTTGATTATATGAATAAAGGGTGAGCAAGCCACCCCTCGATGCCCTAATTTTTTTCTTGAGTATGTGTAGGCACAAATTTTACTAGGAGATGTTGAGGTTCTCATATACTATATGACGGGCACATGTCCCCATGTAGGAGCCAAATGTTACCCCCCTCGGGATAGGGGTAACTAAGGAGATGATGTCTCGAGGACCGCGGGTTGAATACATGGAGTGACGAGAGACAAATGAGAAAGCAAAGCCCCTTCTCTCACCACACATCGCCATTGATCGACAATAGTAGTGTCCGCCACACCAACATAGCCTAGAAAGAAAAACAAGTCTTGCTTCATGAGATAACAAGTCTGATCTCATGGTAAGTGTCATTTTAATGATTAAATCAGTTGAACATGTTGAAAAGAGTCCTTTCTTGATTATGAAAATGTTTTCTTGGAAATTATACCTTTGCCTCATTTCACCTTGGTGGTTAACAAGGTTTCCTAGTAAGTGGGTCACCCTCAGGAAAAGGGTTGCTACTAGGGGGTCTCCTTAAAGGGTCATCATACCATTCCCACACATGCTTACCACTTTCCACTCTTCTTCCCTTTCATTTCTTCATCTTTCGGGTTTTCAAGCTTATTGACCCCAAGAAGGGATTGTACCTCATTTCATGGAAGAAATGGCTAAAGGCCCAAAGGCGTTGTAGCTAGAAAAAGTTAAAAGCCATAAATAAACCTTCTAGATGCTCGCCCTAAGGTCCTGAGAGAAATGACACATTTCTCCATAAAAAATGAAGGACCTTTAAAAGGGAAAACACATAATTAACAAATGTCCCACTTGTTGGGGGAATGCATTTGCGGTGTCTTTTAATTTCTAGTGCATGTGGCACTCAATGTGTTCATGAATTCAAGTGGCATTGTGGTGCTCCTTATTTTCCATGAACTCAAAGTTTTGGGCAAAAATAAATTAATGGAAAATAAAGGGCTTGGAAAAAGGTTGCACTGTAAACGAGGGATGAAACACACCCTCTACAAAGGCACCCATAAATGAGACAATATGAACCTTTGTATGTCGATAAACCCCATGCCCAAAATTCTTACCCCCATCCACCTCATATTCATCTACATGACTTAGAGAGGGTCTTTTTGGGAAACACTCCTTGACTTGGGGATTGCTATACCCAATAGGGCACCATGACAACCCTCCCATACTTAAATTTGGAAAATCTTATAAGGTCTTTGAGCATTTGTCTAGTTTATAAAGGGGGGACTTGATGCACTTGTTTGGGTGGTTCCTTTATTAAATGTGGCTTACTTGGAATGATACATGTGACTTGTGGACCCTTGGATGGCATACTTGTTTATATTTGCAGGACATTTCCAGGTGAAATCTATTCCATGGAGGATTGTGCCATTTTGACCTTCATGGGGGGTTGAATACCCCAAGGATGAACGATATATCCCACGGGATGGGCAAAGGACCCCTGAGCTATTGTGCACATGAGGTGATGAACATTTCCTTTGGAGGCACCTTGAAAACACTAGTGGATGACATTGTATTCCTTTGCACTTGGACGATGGCCTTTGGAGGCCTAGGGAGTGACCTTCTAAGCCTTGACATCATGTGGAGACTAGGGTTTTGGTGGGCTTGATGGTACCAGACATGATGTGATGTGTTTGAAGGAAGAGGAGGCATGACATGACACTCTAGCACATGAGAAAGTGACACATGGCCTTTGGAGGCCCAATGACTTGCATCTTGAGCCTCAACGTCTCAGTTAGAGGCTCAATGTCACCCTTCTAGGGCACTACGTCACACTTTTGAGGGTTTTACTTTATGTAAATTTCATTTTGTAATTTGTAAAGGAAAATAAAGGGGATCAGCCCCATTTTAATTTGTTGTTGACATTTTGTGTGGACAAAATTGGTTTAAATGGCTTCATATAAATACAGTCCATCTCATTTTCATTTTAAATATAACTCACTTAAGAATTACATAACTCTTGGTTGAAATGTTCTTCCTACTTGGGCAATTCACTATCTCTCGTCTCTTGTGCAAATGGATGCTTTACTTGTCTATTGGTGGGGGAAAGGCTAGTGACTTATCTTGGATGGTTTCTCTTGGAAATTGAATGGAATGTCTTTGATAAGTAAGGGTTTTTCATGCTATCTCTTGGATTAGGTAAGGAATTTATGCAATTGTATATGTTTCTTTTTGATTTCAAGGTTATTTTTTCAAACCCTTGGAGGAGTATAAGGGCATACACCCTCCATCAAGGAATTCTTATTTTTATTCTTATTGAAAAGGATTTTAAAGGGTTGCTACAAGGAGTAAAACACCTTATACCCTTGTAGATCAACCTTGCTAAGGTTTGTTTTATATAGGGAGTAAAAAGGATTACACCCCTATAAGAGTAATAAACCCTAGATTTTCAACAAGAGACTCCATTACCCAATAGATAAGACACTAGTGTTTGCATTGGAGATTGAATATTATTGCATTGGTAAACATGATTTCAAAGAGATTGAATTGTTCAAGTTTGGAATTAAAGTTTACATGTGATAAGCCATATTTTTCCTTAAGGGCATCTTTATTTGCCAAGTAATTAAGTTGTTGTAATAAACATTAAGCTACAACCATTAGGGCTGCAACAAATTTACTCTCTCTCACTCTTTTACAACTTTTCTACTGCTGAAATTTACTTACAAGATGTCATAATTGATCTATTTTCTAAAGGCTATTGTTTGAGTGGATTGCTTGTTGATTTTAGTGGCTAGTACTTGTTGTTGTAGCAAAAGTTTGCTACATCCATAAGATTGTTACAAAACATCATTGGAAGATTGTCTCATGATTGCTAGCTTATTTTCCAAACATCATATACTTGATTTTGATGGTTTAATTTGCAGTTGTCATAACTATACTACTTCAATTTCGGGACAACAAGGTTCCTTGTTGATTCCCCATTGATTTTGAGGCTTCTATCATCATATATTGTCTTTTTTGGGTAGGTCTAATGTTGTTTTGCAGGTACACAACCTTGCCAACCCCCAAGACTCTTTCTCCAAGCCTCATTCTTATCCTCGAACTTGACCTATAGGGGTACCTTTCTAGCTCTTCCTTTCTCCCATTGCAATCCCCCTAGGGTCACCTGAGAAGCCTCCCTTGTGTTGGACTTGTCCTTCACTAAATTGGGGGGGACATCTATTGAGGTGACAATGATAGGTGTTCTCATTTGTGTCACACACTTGGCATTTGGGTTAGGATTTTCCAAAACTACAATACGTGCGATAACAAATAGCTAATGGCTAAGAACAACTTAAACATCATGAAGAGTATGGGTTCAAGTTTTTTGGGTTCATACAACTATAAAAGAGGATTTTGAAGGGAATGAATGTACCTTGTTGAACTCAACATCCAAAAAGATCAACTAATAGGCAATATCATGGAATACAATTCCCACAAGGACACAACCTATAACTCGTAGATACACATTAATTAAACGAACAACCGACCAAGGTAGGATTATAATTACAAATTTTATTAGGACCCAATTACTAGTTGTTCCTCCCAACCCCATATTTTGGATTTATATATGTTTAGTTCACGAATAGAGATGAAACTAGTTTCGGTATTAATAATAATATATGTAAATGTTGTTTGTAAATTGTGAGAATCTACTTTAGATGTTTTGTCAATATTTTATATTATTTTAAGACTTATTTTTTCATATATATTTTGTCCATTTGAAAATGACTGATTATGCTAAAGGTTCGATCTATGATCCTTTTGTATAAAGACTTTTCCATTAAGGTCATATAAGGTCATATAAAGTCATGCCTTTTTATTTACTCCATATACTTCATAATCAATCAACCCTTAGTTATCACAAAGTTATTTAGGAATTGGGGGCATTCCATTAAGGCTTTAAAACGTTTCATTCTAAGTCAATCCTCCATCTCCTTATTAATTTTGATGTACTCCTTATATCCCATTATCAATCAATCCCTAGTTAACAAAGAGTTATTTAGGCAATGGGGGCATTTGCAAGGCTTTGAAAGTCTCCACTTTAAGTCAGTCTTCCATTTATTTATTAATGTTTAGTTCATATAGTGAATTCAACCCTCCATCTCTTTACCAACTCTTAGCTAACAAACAAGTATTGATTTAACATCAACCCTCATTCCCCTTAAAAACCCTCAATGAACAAAATCAACCATATAACACCTTAACTACAGAACATGGAATCATCACTAATAACATTTTTTAGAAATAAAGCATTAAAAAACCCCATTAGAAATGAAAATGCTCAAAGTAATATTAGACATGGAAAATACTTAAAAGAGTTTTGTATAGTTACAATAGGAGTTTTTAGCAATTGTTCACCCTTACACATTCATTTGTTGCCAACATAATAATTTATTCAATAAAATAACTGAAAGGTGATACAACGCGAGGATCACTGAAAGGTAGAAAAAGGCACGTGGGAATTAAGCATCATGGTATGGATAACATTGATGCATATTGTATAACATGTAAACATTTACACAATAATGTTGATGAGTTATATAACTAGAATCTATATGTGATGTTAGATTTATGACATGTGACAATTATAAAGTTGTGTCACTTGTCAACATATGACTTATAATAAACCACTAGATCTTGTACAATGAATATTTATCCTAATCAATGACATGCTAGTTTTCATGTCCCCACAGTGTTCTTTCTTGAATCTTGCGATCATGTATCTCTTGAGGGCGTGCAACACCGCGACGTTTTTCACTTGGTTTCTTGGCAACACTAAGGACACTTCATCCAGACTATGCCTCTTCACCTAGAGCGTACCCATACTCTGTTCTAGGCTATGGGAAAGTCATACACTTACTCTAATGCAACTCTTGTATACTTAGACAATTTGTTAACAATATTAACACTCAGTCATTTAATCATACATCCATGAAACAAATAGAACACTTTTGAAACAAACAAGACACACACAAGTATAGTGTAGGTGCCACAAAATGTGCCTAATACCTGACTAAGTCTCATTATTGCGAAACAATTACAATATGAGCACTAACGGCTCGGTTTACAACTTGGGAAGAATCACACAACTCGCCTCACCTCACCAAGATACTCATGCACAAATTCATCACACCAAGACTCACCCGTCATAACAACTTTCACAACTCATGTGAAGCACCCAAAACGTGCGTCCACCATAGACTCATTGTCTCTACTCTATCACAAGACTTTGCATAGACCTGTGGTTTTGTATTGTGGCATGCCTCCCTCAGAATTGCGACAAGACTTCCCCAAACTCAACACAAAAGAAGGTTGCCCCAACTCTATCCACATAATCACCTCAAGGCAGCACAATTCCTCCCATGTGGAGCAACTTGGCTCCTTGAGGGAGGGAGCCCCTCTTCATCCAAGTCTGCCTCAAAATCACATAGTTGATCTTGCTCTCCTTGTTGTGCAAATCTGCCTTCCTTGGTTTTTCACCCTTGTTCTCTTATATGGAATCTAAAGTTCACCCATTGTGAATCATCGCATCCTTTAGGTATGTCATGCCCCTTCGCAAACCATCATGCCCCTTCACGGACCTGGTGAACCCAAATGAACTTATGCGTCCATCAATCATCTCATCCCTTGGGACCAACACACCCCAACCTTGGTGCGCTCCTCATGTCAATGTGTCCCAACCTTTTTGGTGTGCCCCTTCTCTTGGTTGCTTCTACCCCATGCCTTTCCTCATGCTTGGGCATGCTCCTTGGCACGTTTGCATACCCAAGGCACTCACTTGCCCAACTAGTGAAATTGTTAAGTGTCGAAGCAACCCCAAGTTTCGTCTCCTTGAGGACTTGGGCGAGGGTCTTCACGCCCTTCTATCCAAAGACCTTACACTAATGATAATAAATGAATATAAATGTGAGCACACCTACATAACTAAGGTTTAAATAGATACAATCTAAAAGTTGAGGTCGAGCCATTGTGAAAAATTCAATTCATAAAATATAATTTATCCAAAATAAATAACACTTCTGTTTATTTATATATGAAAAGGGTTAAAGGAAATAAGTTAACCAACCAAACATATATGTTGAAATTATTTATTCTAATTATACAAATAGATTCAACCATTTCAAAATTCCATATTATACTTAATTATGCAATCTATATATTTCAATTTGCAATTTCATAGAATAAATTTTTTTATTATAAGAAATCTTTAAAAATATCTCCAATTTGACCTCTCATTTAAATGGGAAAAAATAAATAATAATGACATGGATCTGCTCAAGGTTAAAGCCTTAGTTGTAGATACATGGAAAAGTGGTTTTGTTAGTAATAAAAAGGCACATGCTTCCCCCTTATTATGTCCCTACTATAACAGGGACATTATGTTTTGGGTGATTTGCATTATGTCATTGCACGGTTTTTGAGGTGCTAAAACATGGTTTAAGGTAAAGTTTTATTGCGTGACGTTGGCATCGGGTACATGATCTAGGGAGTGGCGACGATATGTCGTCATGCCATTAATGACATTTCCATTAGGTACAAGAGCTAGTGGGTGGTCAGAACAGGTGGTTGGGTTCGTCAGAACAGGTCAGGTAGGTGGATATTCTTGATCTGTAGGAAATCATCATCGTGCAATGTAGAGGGTGATATAACACCAAAGGATTCATTAGAAAATTTATGGTTTCGAGGTTTGGTTATTATAATCGGCCTGCAATTATAGAGAAAATGTTTTTAGCAGTGATGGTTTCCCTGCTGCTGTTCTGCGCTGGTATGGGGACAATGGTGTCCATCTATCTCTGTATCATTTGGTACGTTTCTTTGCACAAAAGGCGACAACAATGACCATTAGAGGAGAACAACAAGCTTCCCAAGAAGCAAGGTCTTTCAGAGTCTGACCTCGAGTGGATGCCCACCATAGAATGTCAGAAAGAAGGAAAATAATAGACTCTAGGGTGCGGAGATGGGGAAGGCAAGTGTGCATAGGTTTCAATAGCGCATACATGCTTCTTTGAGATTCTTCCATTGTTATTATTCTTAACAATCAAAATATTTGAATTACGAAGTGGGGGTTTTATTATATAGAGAGATTGCATTATCATCAATGATGGAAACAACACCACCACAGTTTCCACATCTGTCTTCGCTCTATGTGGGGGATCTCGACCCTCAGGTCACAGACGCCTAGCTCGCCCAGTTATTCATTCCTCTACGAATGGTGACCTATTCTTCTTGGCTAGATTTTGCTTCTATTTCCTCCTTGGTTGGCTTCTGCTTTTATTACCTCCTCGCTTCCACCCTCTGTGAACTGTTAGAATAAAAAAGATGTGTTCGTTTTCACCATAGACAATATAGCAATATTGTCACCCAACCATAGGCACGCAGCCACCCCCGAGCACCTTAACCTTGATAGATAGAATAATTCTGGAAGCAAACCCTAGAACTAATAGCCAACCAAGATAGAATATATTTCTCCAAAGCTAGCGTACCAAGAAAAAATTCCAAACTAAAACCAAAGCAGAAAATTCAAACCATAACGAAAGACTAAGTCACTACCGTAACAATTGTAGTTCTCCTCCATTCATGTGCACCACTTTTTCTTATGCAGTTGTGAGGGTGAGTGTGTCAAATGATCTCTAACACCCTCTTATTTATAGTCCTCCAAGTGACCTAACTGGGTCGACTTCTACTTCTGGAGGATAATAACTCAATATTAATTATTCTCTTGAGTCAACTTGTCTTCTAGGGTTATTATCCAATGTTTTAGGGTTTGTTTTGCTGCCCGGAATATTCTAGTCTTATCAAAGGTTACACATAGAGGTTAATACCTCTCGCAACTACCATAATATCAACACTCCCTCCTAGCTAGGGAGGTATTAAAGGCAATGGTATTGAGCACAAACATATCATTCAACTGGTAGAAACAACATAGCCACACATGCTATCTCATGATCACATCACGAGCACCATCACCACTATCAATATCATATGATAACATCAAATACATCATCTCTCGAGGCCATACTCCATCTGAGTAATCGAGCATGATGTTGAATATGTCACTTAATCAACATAGTGATACAAGGACCATTCTTCTAATCTAGACATACGTCCTGGAAGAATAGTTGTCCCAATATATGCTGAAAGCCCCACAATGGGCTACAAGGATCATTCTTTTAATCTAGACCTAGGTCCTAGAAGAATGCCAGTCCTCCTAGATGTTGAAATCCACCCTATGGGCTATAAAGACCATTTCCTACAAGAATGTCAATCTCAGACTATTTTCTAATCGGTTCATATATACCATAAAGATCAATCTCTACCCATATGCCTTAGAAAATATAGGTCATGAACCATTTTCCTAATTGGGCCATAATATGTGCCTTATGAAAAATACCAGTCCATGATATGTCAACAATCTGTCAACCTGGACCAATCTCCACAGAGAGAATGTCTTTCCACCAGCACACTGACTATCCATCTAGCTGGAAATCATCTCCAACACTAGTGGTAGTCTCCATGGAAATTAGATAGTAGCATACACCTGCTACAATGCCATCCAATAAAACACAATTGTGTCTATTCATAGTAGTATACAACTACTATCCAATGGTACACAACCACTCCTAGTAACACACAACTACTAACCAGTGGCACATAGTCACTACCAGTGGATCACATCCACCATAGTAGCATACAACTACTGTCCAGAGACATACAGTCTCTACAACATTCATATCATCTAATATCAACCTACATAAACAATATCATGATAAATCCTAATTCATCTGGGCCATTCTTCCACTCACATTTGTGAGATATGGAAGAGCATCTGCCCTCAGAAATTTAAACATCAACCATGGGCTATCTGGACTATTCTTTCCAAGCATAGAAGAATAATTTTCCCTGATTTCTGAACCTTGACCATTCAACCTAACTGGGCCATTCTTCCAGCACTAATCACAATGCAACCCGAAGAGAATGAGTTTTCCCCAGGGAATGATTGCCCTAATTGTTGAACCTGAACCATTCAACCTAACTGGGCCATTCTTCCGACACTAATCACAGTGCAACCTGGAGAGAATGAGTATGCCCTAGGGAATGATTGTCTGGACCATTTCATACAGAAATGCCTGTCCTGCACCAAACTCCTGCGTCAAACCATTCTTTGAAACTGCTCACAACTATGAACTTTGAAAGAATGACTGCCCAGAGAGGCATACCATTTTGCTTGAGAACTTCTCAGAGTGACTACCAAGGAGAATGATTGTCCTAGACCATTCTCCCACACTAGCCACAAGGGGAATTGTTGTCTATGGTACATCAACAATTTGTCGGACCATTTTTGTTATGAAAATGGTTGTCCGTTCTGGACCATTTTTCGAACTGGAAAATGATTGTCCGTTAGAAATATTGGACCACTTTCCAGATTGGAAAGTGATTTCCCAACCTGGACCATTTTCCAAACTGGAAAATGACTTTCCATCAAGAATCTTGGACCACTTTTCGGACTGGAAAGTGACTTCCCAACCTGGACCATTTTCCAAACTGGAAAATGACTATCCATATATCAATAACATATCAGGGCTACATCCCAACCTAGGGAGTAATCACTTCCCTTTCCAATAAGGAAGTCATCTCCACGAGTCCCAGCTTTTCTTTTAAGTATGCACAATTTTCATCTTGGACAAAGGCTTTACCAAAATATCTGTAACCTGCTCATCTGTGGAGATATACTCGATAACTACTTCTCCCCTCTAGACTTTATCACTGAGAAAATAGTACTTGATCTCAATGTTCTTTGACCTTTCATGGAACATCAGGTTCTCTGAGAGCTTCACACAGCTCTGGTTATCACAATATATCACGTTTGAATCCAACACCTGATCAAACTTTCTAGAAACCAGTTTACATAGCCACATTAATTCCATACAAGCATCACAAGATGCAATATGCTCTGATTCTATAGTGCCAAGTGCAACATATTTTTGTTTCTTTCTAGCCCATGATATCATGGCAAAGCTCAAACTGAAACATATCCAACAAGTACTTCTTCTGTTATATGCACTCCCTACCCAATCTAAATTGATAAATCCATGCAATTGTATATCATAACTCAAATGTCTCACGAAGACATTTCAAGGCATGCTTTGCAATTATTCAATTCTCATGGCTAGGTTCCACTTGGAACTATTTTCACAACAAATAAAATATGAATATTCTCCAAATACATCAACGAGCCATTCAATTGTCGATACATGGATGAATTTGTTGGATCAGAGTCTCTCAACTTCTTCAAATATGTCATCATGGGAGTTTTCCATGGATTTGCAATCCATCATCCCGTACTTCTGAAGAACCATTTCCATACACTTCCTTTGTCATAGGAAGTTTTCACCACGCTTATGTTGTACATGACAGGCTCGGCGCCAAGTTGCTTGAATCCATACAAGGTCTTCTTGTATCTGCATACATGGGTTTCTTTCTGGTATACCTCAAAACCTTAAGGTTTCTCTACACATGCTTCTTCTTCAATTACTCTGATGAGAAGAATAGTCCTTTCATCCATCTAATGTAAACTCCAACCCATGGATACTGCAAGAGATATAATGGCTTAGGTAGATGTATATCTGGTCACTGAAACAAGTTGTTATCATAGTCCTCTCCCTCCTTCTCGGAGAACCCTCTAGCCCTGAATCTTTGCCTTGTATATATCAAAGCTTCCATTTATAATTATTCATGGATTCTTCAATGGATCATATCGTTGGGGATTAGCTCCCTCCTAATCTCGGCTTCATGCCTGAATGAGCAATATCTAGAAATTCCTTGTTTTTATTCTGAGACTGCATGTTTCTAGAATTCTGCAATCAATTACCTCCATCTAAGAGAGTCCATGCTTATGTCTGTTGCATCTCTCTTTGTTTTCTGCAAAGTGTTACAAGCATGTTCTATTTTCCTTTTGATTTACTGACTTCCTCTGAGTCTCTTTAGGTTTGTTTCTATCTATTCTGATTATTACCCATCTGGTAGTTTTTGCGAGCATTGTGTCATCCTTATAAACTTCTTCTATGAAAACTTTCACAAAGATTATTCATCAAAGGTTTGCCAACATATTTCAAAAGGGTACCTGCTCGGAACAAGAGAAGAAACAAAAGAAAGATCCAAGACAATATGTTTATTGTAGTAAATCGAAACAAGAATAAGGACAAGGATAGAGGCAATTGCTACAAGTTTGGAAATATATTTTCACGATAGCCTTCATGAGATAACTTTCCTAGAGTCTTGCTATTGTTCCACTTGGATTTCTTTTCTTCTAAGACAAGTATCATTTCCGACCTGTCCCTTATACTTAAAACAATATGCTCTCTTGACAGAAAACTGAGTTGGAGAATACGATCTCAACCTTATAATATCTTGACTAAAGTCATCTTATAATGCCATAACAGTTAGAGACATATCAAGTTAAACCTAGAGAGTGTGTTGATCTTCTGAATATACTAAATCCAAGATCACTGCTTTGGAAAAGATCCCTTGTACATTCCCTGCAAACACACTCGTGCTAATGATACAAATTAAAAGAACATGTATAGGTACATACCTTTGTTACCCAACTGTGATGGTAAACCTTAGAATGACTTAGTTGGACCAAAAGTTTAGTTGCTAGAGGATTGATAAACATCACGATGTTCCTTTCAATAGATCTCTCTTGGGCACATCATACACTTTCTTCATGCTAGGTCTTATGTCTTCATGACTGCCACGTTCTGAGGTTCCTTCTCTTTCCTTGCTTCAAATTGTGGTTCCATGATCTTGCCTTTCACGATATCCGACACTTTATTCTTGGCAAGGATGAGGTCAATCCTTGTCTTCTATGCTCTAAAGTTAGAAACCCCTTCTAACTTGTTTTTTGACTTCATAGAGTAAGTCATGATAACTTTGACTTGGTCAACCTTTGACTTTGATTTGTTCAACTTTTGACTTTCACCAACAATTCAAACTTGAGGTCTTGGCTTGTTGAGAGTACTAGGAGGTGCACTAGGCTAGGGCGCACTAGGTTATCTAGGAATTAGGTCAAGTGCTTCACTTAAGATGCCTCAACACGAGGGTTAGGGTTTCATTGCTACAACAAAACTCTAACTGGAACTGCAATTGTAACTGAGGAAATCCTCCCAATCTACCTTTCAGTGGTTAGACTGTCCGAAGATAGTGTGGGCCCATAACCTGTTAGAATAAAAGAGATGTGCTTGTTTTCACCATAGACAATATAGCAATATTGTCACCCAACCATAGGCACACAGCCACCCACGAACACCTTAACCTTGACAGACAAAATAATTCTGGAAGCAAACCCTAGAACCAATAGCCAACCAAGATAGTGTATCTTTCTCTAAAGCTAGCATACAAAGCAGAAAGTCCAAACTAAAACCAAAGCAGAAAATCCAAACCATAACCCAAGACTAAAACACTACTGCAATAGTTGCAATTCTCCTCCAGTCATGTGCACCACTTGTCCTTATGTAGTTGTGAGAGTGAGTGTGTCAAATGAGCTCTAGCACCCTCTTATTTATAGTCCTCCAAGTGACCTAACTAGGCCGACGTCTACTTCTGGAGGATAATAACTAAATATTAATTATTCTCTTGAGACAACTTATCTTCTAGGGTTATTATCCAACATTTTATGGTTTCTCTTGCTTCCCAAAATATTCTAGTCTTGTCAAATGTTACACGTAGAGGTTAATACCTCTTGCAAATACCATAATATCAACACGAACTACCTTGAGTTTCACTTCTATTTCTTCTTGGATGGCTTCATAGATACCTATATTCACTTATGTAGCTTGATGTTTCTAGGAACGTAGATAAATAAATAAATAAGAACGTGGTTGGTTCTACTTCTTTGATATGCTAAAATAAGGAGATACATGATAGGTGCATAGTTGTTAGCATGTCAAACTTTCATGGATGTAGACACCTTGGTGTACATGATACATCGTCTGATGTTTGTCATATGCTGAATTTCGTTTGAATTTTAGCTCTCCATGTTTTATTTTGCAATTTCGTTCAATAATAACTACATGACCTATTTCAAGATCTTTGGCTATGTAATATTTTAAAATTTCATATGAATTTTAGCCATACAATTTTAAGTTTGGAAGTTCATATAATAACAACTACAACGGGTCCATTTGAACAACTTGGAATTTCAGTTCAAGATTTTGGAGTTTTGGCATGTGGCGATGTAATAATTTGTCATGAAAGTTAAAAGGTCTCACTACAAAAGAATTTTAGCATGATATATTATGGCTACATCACTTTATGCAAATAATTTTAGGGTGATATATTATGGCTATGTCAACATCTTGGAATTTGGCTTCTGCCTGTCTAATAATTTGTGCTTCTATTTCCTCCTTGGATGGCTTCCACCCTCTGCAAACTACCTCTCCTATTTCCTCCTTGGCTAGCTTTCACCCTCTGGAAACTATCGCTCGCTCATGATGCCATCCATATCTAGACTTCGTTCTTTGTATACTCTTTGTACACTTTGTCATCAAAGTGAGCACAAGGATCAACCAATCTTACTTTGCATTCGATGCAACCTCTATCAATCTTACTTTGCATACGATGCACCCTACATAATTGCTCTCAGACTTGTCGGTGCACCACCTTGTTCCTTAATTTGCAGAACCTGAACAACAGGTCAGGTTTGCATTGGAACATTTTGTGCTTTAAAGAACTAATACAAATGTGCAACTCTCTCTGCAACGTCTTCTATTTATGTTTTTGAAAGCTTTTTACTTAGAAGTTTTCAATCATTGTAGTGGGAGAAGCTAATTTTCCATTACAAATGGTAGCTAACTAACATGAATCTATTTTTCTCTTAAATTATATAACTGCATATATTTGAACTTAATTGTATGCAAAAGATTATCAAATTCTTGGTTTTCAATTTAGTGTTTATTTATAGCACATTTAGTTTGCTACTTCCAAGAAATTTGATATATCTACACATATAGTATGTTAGATTAAAGCCTCAAATTGAACTATCGGATTTGATATTTTTAGTTTAGTTGTTTTTTATTAAATGGGTGTGCTGTGATAGAGAAATTAAATGTATTTTTCATATATTTATTTTGTACATGAGCGAAGGTTGTTCAGACTACGTCTATTACGGCAAATCGAATTGTTGGCATCTCAAGATTTCCAAAGTATGTGGAGACCTATTCAACCTGGGAAGGTGTTTTCTATGAATGGAACTGATTTTTGGTAGAAGATGCCAAGTGTATTGCATGCAAATAATTGGTTTGTGGAATTGTATTTCAATATATTTAATTGATTAAAAATTGTGATTTAGTATATTTATATGTTACTTTTCCATCAAGTGAATTTATAGTAAACATCGTGCACACTAATGCATGATACACAATATATTCAAAGTCGTATCTATTTTTGTATTGATGGCTTAGTATTATGTGTTATATATCAAGTGAATAATTTAGATTATACATGGTGCATATCAATACATGATACACAATATATATTTAAAATATGTTTTGTTGTTAGCATAGAAGCAGTTTAAGTGATTTTCTACTTCAATGTTAATTGAAATAATAAAGAAGGGAAAAAATATCTTGTTATTTAAACTTAGGTTTTGTTTCGATTTAAAGAAAGTTAGGAACTTTGCAATGTATTTTATAATCTGAATTAGGGAAGAAATAAATACTTGAATACAATCAAGTGGCAATAGACCATGCAAATACTAAAAGATGACATTCACAATGCTCTGGCATATGTGGCTTGTTTGGTGGTTGTTGGGGAGAAGCAATATAGCACATAAGTGCAAAACTTTCATCCTACACTTCTATTTGTAGCTAAACATGTGGATAAGGCACCTGGCAATATTAAAAACGACGTTTTCAATTTCAAAAAGTATGCTTAAAAATTGACCAAGTAAGAGACGATGATAGGTGATTACACATGACAAAACATTTACTAACGTACACGCTACCTTGTAGGAGTAGATTGTGATGGACAACATAGGGTTACTTTTGACTTGAAAATTTTAGTTGAAGACGCAAGTAACCTTTTGTTAATTATTGTATATAAAGAAATATAAAAAATAATTGGTCATTTATTAAATGTCATTATGTAAAAATTTAAAAATTAGTATTGATGTACTAATAGTCATTGTCATAGCGTAAGATGGATATATATTAGTATATAATAAAAGAATGTTAAATATTTTATGTTTTTTTCATTTGTCATAGTGTGTGTAAGATGGATATATATTAGTATATAATAAAAGAATGTTAAATATTTTATGTTTTTAATTTTTTAATTTTTCATTATTAAAATGTGATCAAATAATCTTTTTTGAAATTGTAATTTTGGATTGATAAAACCTTTATATATTCTCATTGTAATTGGATTATGCGATGTTAATATCTGATATTTGTAATTTCATCAATCTAAAATGACTTATGTTGGATTTCAAGTCAAAATTGTTGGTTCTTTGTTGTTCTAAGTAATTGAAGAAAGAAAAATTGATCGTGTTCAGGCTACTAGATATATCATATCATAGGGTTTAGCTCACATGGTTGGGCAGCATTATTTTTATCTTTCCCACCCAGGTTCAATTCTTACTAGTGACATGTTGGTCCATTGTGATAAGGTTAGAAGGGTAGACACCTCGTGGATAGAGATCCACTCCAATGTGCCTCGCGATGCCTCGACCCTTGCTAACTCACAAATTGGTATATCCGACTTGTAGGTGTTGGATATACTCTTGGATAGTGACAACCAATAGGGTGTTGGATGTGCATTCTACAACTTAGCTCTAAGTGTATGCTTATTCAATGATATATATCATAATGATGTGCATTCTACTACTTGAGTGGAAATGGGTTGATCCATTAACTCTAAGTGTATGCTTATTCAATAATACATTAAACCTAAGTAAAGGTAGGAGTGATCCATAATACATTTATATAATGATGCATTTGATTTTGATCATACATTGAGTATAGATATTAATATAAACTCATCTAAACTTGTGATTAAAGTATATTTCAAAGAATATAAACTTTAAATATACATTTTTACACTATACCACTTCAAAGTATATATTACAACTAATACATAGATTAAGCAATGAAAGTGCATCATTCAAAGGATTTACAACAAAAATATAAAAGTATTATAAACGTTAATTTAATCTTAACTAAGTCATTACCTTAAATCAAATTATTATCAAATTATTATTATTATATTTTATAGTTAATATATTATTATATAAATTTTTTATTTTTAATAAAAAATATTAAATTCCATATATTTATTTTAAGAAAATTAAAAATTTAAATAAAATTAAAAATATAAATAAATAAACAATTTCACCCCTTTCTTTTTAAATTAATATTTATATTATAATTATAAATTTCAATTTCAATTTCTAAATAATATATACGTAACCCAACTAACGTAAATTTTCAACTTACCTATATTTATGATGTGATCGCGAGGACTAAAAACATACCGTCTTCTTTCAAATATCTTGCTAATCAATCAAATTTATTTTCCTTTTTTTAAAGATATTTTCCCAACAGTGATGGAAAACCAATTGACAACTTACCTATATTTATGATGTGATTGCGAGGACTAAAAACATACCGTCTTCTTTCAAATATCTTGCCAATCAATCAAAATTATTTTCCTTTTTTTAAAGATATTTTTCCAACAGTGATGGAAAACCAATTTACTGCAAACATTCATTGCATATATATATATATATATATATATATATATATATATTCCAAATCAATTAAATTTATTTTCTTTTTAATAATATTTTCATAACACTAATAAAAAAAATTAATGGAATTTTAAAATGGG
>JZKD02S0091229.1:110941-137008 GCA_000966675.3 Picea glauca | reverse complement strand
AGAGTCACTAAGAAGTTAAGAAGGGATCTTATTCATCAGGGTGCCATATGCTGAAAAATACCATGGATGGCCTTCAAATCTCGGCTAGGGTTTGTTGAGATCAATTCCCACTTCTAAAATTTTCCCTCCCCTTTTCTATTTTCCCAACTTCTTTTGTCCTTTTCTTTTCCCTCTTCTATAATTACCTGAATTCCCCTTTTCTTTTCTCCCTTCTCTTTTCCCTTTCTAGTTACTATACTTAGTCATTTTTCAGAAACGATGGGTTCCTGGGTTGGTGGACCCATGGATTCTTATCTCCATCAATACTCCCATGTCATGAGTCTGATCGACCGTCGTATTATCCTATACTTAACAATTTTTCAAGTCATGGGTTCAAGCTATCATATTCCAAGTTCCGCGATATCCATTTTGCACCCAAAGATCCATGATCTACATTATAATCATTGAACTTTCCGCAGGTACCGAGCTCCTAAGTTTTTCATTCCTCTTATATTCAAGTTCGACCGATCGCTCCCAACACTTAGCCAATTTTCTATCATTCGCAACTGCAGGCTCATGGGTTCGCGGGTTGGTGGGTTCACAAAAAGTTCCCAAATCCTAATTGGTCTCGTCCACCCCTGCCACCTTCGCGCTTTTCCCAATATGCATTTAGTATGGTTTAATGCTAATAAATCATCATGCAGGCTCTGTAAAGATCGTCATTAATAAACGAAGGGCTCGAGGAGATTTTTCATTAAACTGCATTAAAACACAATTCGCGAAAGATTATATTATCTCTCTCAAGCGCTCATTTCAAATATTATCTAGATCAAAAGAATGCTCTCGTCAACTTATGGCAACAATAGCTTGAAAATAGTTCTACAGAGATACTTTGAACATTTTTGGACGTGAGGACCAAAACTTGTAGTGGTCTAGAGCGTATTCTTACTATTCATCCCCTTCTACTCAGAAGGAAGTGATATGGACATCCAGAATTGCTCGTGCAGGCTGTGTCCCTGAGGTTTTCAAATGTAAGGAACTGGTTTCCTGGTGCGCTGAGAAATACATACCGAGTCAACGGATTATTCAACTTCAAGACCATTCTCTCGTCTCTCTTTCGCCTCAAGTGCTCCGTAAGATGTTGAATCTACCTGAGAAAACACTTACTTTCAAAGGAGAGGATTGCAGGGATTTCTTGAAAAAGCATGACATCGGCCTGGACCTCTTTCCCAAGTTCTTAGAAGATCCCACCATTGTCCCTGAAGACATTACCAAGTTGCAGGTCAACTCGTTCAAAAATCCCTTTCGGGAATTTGCTTGGCTATTCACCAGGGTGACAGGCCAAGAAAGTATCACCGACATTTCCTGTATGATTCTTTATATCGTATATTTTAGAGTCAAAGAACAAGCTATTTTCGATTGGGGAAAATTGATTTCCATTGAAATATCTTCCCAATTGTCACATTACAAAAAGGAAAATAAATTCTTCATGTCTTCTTATTTGGTGTTTGTGATAGCACATTGCTTTCAATTTCCGAAATTGTCTATCTTTAGGAAGGTGAACTGTGAACTTGATCCAGTTACCTTCTAGTACTAAGCGTTGTGGAGACACAAAGCTTCTTTGCATTTTTATGAAGTTTACAACGATTTTGTTTCTGTTTTTAAATATTATTGTTTGGAAAAGACACCCCCCAAATGTCCGACTAGGCAAATAATATCTTGGATAAAAAGGGGACGTTGGAGCAAACATAAAATCACAACGTTTTCTGGATTTTCAGTTCTAAGGAAAATCCTTCCTTTCTTCCATGCCATGTTACTGATAAAATGTTTGTTACAGAAGTCATAAGGCAATATAACTTATGGATGCAATTTTTCCATGAGAAACGGAAAAAGCAATTCATACCCTTGCCTTGGAAAATTGGGGACTTTATATTAAAAAATATAAACAAAATCGATGAATTTGTGAACCACTTCCATAGTGTGAATCTGAAATATGTTGAGAAGATAAAGGGGTTTGACCCTACCGGGATTTTCATGGAACACATTTTGGCAGTAGGATTCAACAATTCATTTATCCATATTGTTCTGAGTGAAGAAGAAGATAATAAATTAGGCGCTACTGCTCACAATGTTAGTGACTTGGAAATGGTACTCAATACCAATGAGTTTTACAAGAAGAAAGGAAAGGGTTCCAGCGAGAAAAGTTCCCAATCCCCAACTGTTACTCCTAAAACTACAACATCTCAGAGCAATGCTCCAGCAACCCACCCATCTAAAATTTTTACCAACACCAATTCCAGCAGTGGAGGAGACAAGAATCCCCCTCCGGGAAAAATTGAAACCTCGCACAAGCTTCCTCTTAGAAAGAAGAGGAAGAATATTGTACAAGAGGAGGAATACCACCACGTAGAAAGTGACATCAACAAATTCTCCCTCAAAGACATGGAGCTCGAGGCAGACATCGAGAAAAAATTTCCTAACATTGATCAACCAGGGAACACGACCCACCAGAATCCATCGTTGGAAATGACTGAGAATGAGACCTTCGATGAAGAATAGTCATTTGTGTTTCAAAGCGTTGTCTTTGACAACGAATCTGAATTATTGATTATTGAGAAAATGGATGTGAAGAATAAGAAAGGGAAATATCGTTCAGAGGTTGACCTAAGAAATATGCGGCCTTCCCATATTTCTAAAATTCCCAGAGCAACCAAAGATGCTCTGGATGACTCCATTGGTGGTCTTGAAGCGAAAAACATGAAATTGAAAGAAAAGATCAAGGAACTGGAAGACACCTTAATGACTCTTCCACTCCTAGAAATTCCTTTGACAATAGTCAAACACACCACACCCGCTGCTAAATTAAAGAGATCTGCAATCCTTCTTACATTAACCAGGAGCTATGTGGAGAAAAATATTAATAATAATAATAATAATCTATTTTTAAGGTCACAACTAAGCCAGCACACCAAATTGGTGTATGAGACCCCCTTGTTTGTGGGACAAGGGACCCCCTCCGCCCAACGATTTGACTGGTAAAGTCTATGAAGGTATACATACCCTACCCCCCTCTGGATTTGAACCTGTGACCTCTTAAGAGGAAACACATGTTCTTAACCATTAAGAAAATAATGGCTTTGATCACATAGGCTTGGGAAACTTCAAAAAATATTGTTTCTTTTGGATCGAGGGTGCATGCCTTCCATGATTATTTGCATGTTGACCTGAGGAATGAACATGGTTTTTACCTTGATTTTGTACTACCCTTTGGAAACAAAGTTTCCAACATGACAGAACTAAGGAGAAGAGAGGAGGATCTTCCCTCTCCAAGTTGGATAAAACAGTTGAGCTTGTGCTGGAAAGAAAAGATAAAAAATTTGAATGATATTGTTCAAATGTGAAACCAAGCCATATCAAGGAGGGAAGAACTATTCAAAATTCTCATGGAGGTATACCTAGTCGGGAGTACTAATGAAGTACAAGACCCCAAACTAATTCTCAACTCGATATTCCTCACAAAACAACAGTTCGAAGAACAAGTTGAGATTTTTAATGGGTTTTCAGTTGAAAATTTCTATGGTATACTTGAATATGATGAGGACAACATAGACAATTGGCTAGTGGACTACTTTGTAAAGAATCAAGACATTGAAGAAGCGTTGCACAATATTTCTCTTGATTTACGAGACTTGAGGGAGAGTTGTTCAACATCAAAATCCGACATGAAATCAACGTGGCACTCATGAAAAGTTATATTGAAGAATGGTTCAAGAAAGCCATCGACCAATTGACCAATGAGGGGCAAGAAGCAGTTGAGACGATTCCTATAACCGTTAATGAAAATGATAAAAGGACATCAAAAAGCAAGTGAAGAGAATGAGATACCATCATAGTAAGTTTACACTGATCATATCTTTCTTTCTTTATCGGTTCCTTCATCCAGTTATTCCACCTCTTTCACTAGAAAGGTCTAACTGAAGACTGGTAACTTCTTGTTTTCTTCTTTCCAAGTCTTGTTGTTCTACTTTTTCCCACCATCCTCCTTCTACGAGATTATTTCTTGTATTTATTTTCTTTATGGTCCGCAGGAGCCCCAATCCCAGTCTTTAAGACAAACACATTTTAAATTTCGAAGAATATGAAGCAGACTATATATTTTTTAGAAATTTCAAGAGAGCTACTTTGGGAACAATCTTGATTGTACTTTGTAACCCTGATTTAAGAATATAAAGTATTTGGGTTTGATATATCATTATATTTATTTGATATTCCCATGTGTCCAATCTGTTAAAGTTCTCTTATGCATGCATACCATCTTCTTTTATTTTTATGTGATCTGAAATCTTTAGTTAAACTATAATGGATGTGAGGAAATTTTCTCTGTGTTTGTTAAATGTACAAAAAGTGTGATTCCTGGTCCTTTCGTAGGAAACTTCATTAAACAAAAACAAAACATTTTCTTTCTTGTTATTTCATATTTCTTTGATTACCACGACGAACTTCTGCAAAGTCCCAAATTCCGAAGAACCAAAGTCCCAAGAAAATCTGAAGTAAAAGAGGAGTACCACCTCTATAAAAACGCAGGGGGATTTATATCCTCGTGAGGTTGTCGTTTCGGCCCTAATTGATTCAAGTGTCAATAGGGTTGTATTGAACCTTTGTAATGGCTCAAATTTCAATAAATTAAATGCATAATAAACACAACAATTTGCAACCATTAACTAATAAAAACAAATATAATTTCATTAGTAATTGCATAATCCACATGAGAAGTGAGTGGGGATAATATTACGTGAGAGTTTCATAAATAAACTTACTTACATCGTTGTGAATGCAGAACCATTGCACTCCAACCTTTGAAACCAACATGCCACAACCAAGTGTAGGGGACAACTCTCCTCCCAACCAACCTTTCAATCATCATGACTCGGAGCCCACCAAGTCCTCAATCAACTACCTATGCCAACTTCCAAGCCTTTCCATCAAATTGCACAAGCCAAAATATGTCACACTTATTTCTCCACCTTCATTGTATAGAATTCATTTTGTCCATCCATGCAAAGAATCTCCATGCTTAGGTTCCAATTTTCATCATGCAATTCTTTTTTATTTTAATGTTTTCTTAATTTAGTTTTTCTATAAATTAGTCTTTACTTATTTTGACCATTTTTATTTTATTAATAAATTATTTTATTTTATTTATTTATTTTGATCTTTTACTTTATTTATTATTAATTTTTTTTTTCTATTTTGATACCACTTTTTTAAAATTATTATTATTATTATTATTTAATAATATGGGGTATTACAACCTTAATGGTCTTTAGGAGTTATGATTATGCTATTATTTGGTTTACCTAGAATAAATTTCACGAGAGTTAGAAGCTAATTCAACAAAGATCAAACAAAGCAATTTTATCAAACCAAAAATCCTTCTATTTTGATGCCTCTAGAGCTTGATTAGTGTTGATTGATGGCACAACCACTCTGTCTAATCACAATCCCATATCATTTAACATATCTTGGGCTGCTTAGGATAAAAGACTGAAATTTCAACTCTACCATTATTGGAGTTGTAGAGATTCTTTGCAGAAGCCTCAACTTATCTATCCATCAAGAGACACTCTTATGAGGTGGGTCTTTTTCATTCCATTAGACAAGGATGTCTACTATCCCCAACCAAACATGTTTTGATTGTTGAGGGTTTGTGATATTTTATCTATTAGAAAAGTTGATGTAGGGATTAACAAAGGTAATTTTTTCCTGTATTCGAGGCCAACCAGTGAGTTAATGACCATTTTGTTGATGATTCTTTCCTGACCATTATTGAGGACCAAACCTCCTGGGATAACATGATGAAGTGTTTTTATAATTTTTGGTCTCACCTCTTATTTTAGCATTCAATGGAATATAACTCTATGTTACCCGCAAAGTTAACGTTTAGTTTTGCACTAGCTCGCTAGTGAAGGTTGGATCAAGGTTTAATGAGACCAATTTTTCATATTTTTAGGCATTCCTTTTGCATTTCAAGCCTCTTCAAAGGATTGGGGGGTGTAGTGGTCCAAATGAAGGAAAATAAAATTGATAAATGGATCACCAAGCCTTTGGATATAACTACTACGCTTCATATATGCACCAAAATTATGGCATTAACCCATGTTTACTATTCATCTTGCTAGATTCCCTACAAGATACCTTATCAATGCCTAGAAAAGGCCCTTCGTATGGGCTAGTGCCTATAATGGAAAATAATTTTATAAAGTCAATGGAAATATCTATTTCATTTCTCATGAACATGGAGGTTTGGGTATCATTAAACCAAATATTAATGGCCAAGTTTTTGGTGCCAAATGGATGGTGTGGGTTGTATCTGGAAAAGAGGTGTGGAAGGTCTTTCTTAAGGATTGTATTAGTCTAGGGGCTCCCTAGAGAAAAATATCCAAGTGGGGTATTTCTTTGTAGACCCTAGTGGTCACTCCTTCTTAGGGTAAGTTTGTTGGTACATTTATTTATTAGATCATATGGAAGGCTTGGGAAGTGGTAAATCCCTTCCTTTCATGGAGAGATCATTCAATGCATTATCAATTTCCTTTTAATGATAATTGTTTATAGTGGTCACCTCTGGTTCTGCACGAGGAAATTTGTTTATCTCAACAAGGCTCTTGTACCTGAGGTTATTTAAATGGGCTATCCAAATGGCTAAAGACTTGATTGATATCAAAACAAGGGGTTGGGTCTCTTGGTGGGAACTTAAATATGAATTCAAGTTCACCAACACAAGAAATATCATCTTGGAATGTAAATCCATGTTGTCCAACACAAGCAAGTTCATCTTGGAAGGTGTTTAGGGCCTTATCTCAAATGACCTTATCCCCAAGTTGGGCCTCTTAGTGCTTAAGGCTTGGTGGAAAGACTAGAAGTGGACTTGATCGACAACATTTACTAGATATAGGCTCACTTTGGGTTACAAATGGATTTATTCTAATCCTGAGTTGGGGGCTCATTTGAACAAGAATTTTCCCCTGAGGCTATTTAAAAGGGCTATCCAAATGGATAAAGACTTGATTGATATTAAAACAAGGGGTTGGGTCTCTTGGTCATAACTTAAATGTGAATTCAAGTTGGCCAACACAAGCAAGCTCATTTTGGAATGTAAATTCAAGTTGTACAACACAAGAAAGTTCATCTTGGAACATGTTTAGGGCCTTATCTGAAATGATCCTATCCCCAAGTTGGACCTCTTAGTGCCTAAGTCTTGGTGGTAAGACTAGAAGTGGACTTGATCGAAAACATTTACTAGATATATGCTCACTTTGGGTTACAAATGTCTTTGTTTTGGGCCTAAGTTGGAGGAGCATATGAACAAGCTTTGGCCCCTAAAATATAAGAAACAAATGTGGAGCTTGTGTAAATTGGCCTTGGAGAAAATGTTGGATCTCTTTTACAAGTGTCTTATTATAGGGAATCTAGGAGGTCCCAAGATTGAACTCATTCGACACAAAGTACTATTCCCCAGGTTTGATCAAGCATCAAATCTTCCACTTAAAGATTCTTCCCCTTGGCATTGGATGTTAGGGGGGAGGGACATTTTTTATCCAATGTTCTTCATAGAATTACATAGGAAATCCCCCTTGGCTTGGGGTATTCTATAAGTGACATTATCAAGCAATGTCACCCTTCTCGATGATTGGTGATCAATGGAGGAACCTCCTTTGCTCTCCCCTTCTTCACCCTTTTATTCAGCTTTGACCTCTAGTTCTAGGACACCTTAACATTTCCTACTACTTGTCATGGTTTTGTTTATGCACTTATTGTGTGCTCTTATTTAGCTAGATACTTTGTTTTTCAATTTTTCAACATTTGATGGACTAGCAATAAGAGATGCTTTCACACTTCCACTCTCTTGTACTTACATTGGATGTATTCTCAAGTTTGACCTACCATTGTGGTCATTTTTTGGACATTAATAAAAATAAGGTTAACATAAGTGTGTGTGAAAGAGCCTCGTTATCCCTAGTGTGGGTGAGATGAGATTTTGAAGCATAATTTCTAGTTTTATTCCCCACCCAATTCTGTGTGAAATTGGGTTAAAATCTTGTCTTAATGATACCTCCTTGCCTCCATCTCATGGAATGTTTCATTGTTAGACAATATTTTCCCACTGCAAGATTTTTAGTGAATTAAGTCCCAAAAAACATCCCCGACACTCCATTGGAATCACCTCCCTTGCAACCAATGGGCCCAAATTTAGATATTACATCTAAATTTTAGTCCACATAAACATCCAAAATAAATTCCTCTAAATTTTTAAAGAACTTTATTAAAGACTCTATTTACTAAGCGAAGAATTCATGAGTTTTATTTTAATATTATTGGATTAATGTGTTGACCAATAATTGATAGGTGAGTTAGGGTTAATTGGTGTGTTCTGTAATACCTTGAAGAAATATGTTGACACATTGAACCATTGATTTCCAACATTTAATAATTAGTCCACATAAACATCCAAAATAATGTCCTCTAACTTTTTACAGAACTTTATTAAAGACTCTATTTAGTAAGTGAAGAATTCATGATTTTTATTTTAAGATTAGTGGATTAATGTGTTGAGTAGTAATTGATAGGTGAGTTAGGGTTAATTGGTGTGTTCTGTGATACCTTGAATAAAGAGGTTGACACAATGAACCATTTATTTCCATCATTTAATAATTTAGTAGAGATAATAGCTAGTAATAATAACAATATTCTATTTTCCGTATTGACATCATCGGTTATGCTCGTCTATTACATTCCCTATTTAAGCATGAACTAAAACAAAAAAAAAATGTGAATCTTTTTTTCTACAATCTTTTCTTTTGTGTTTTTATTTTATTTTAATTTATGCATGTACTTTCCAATGCTCTTATTTATGCATTATTATGTTTTTATCACAGTAAAATATTGAGCATATCAATTGTTATCAGAGTTGCGGCTCACAACCTATAGATGGAATATACATCCCATCTATACTCTCAAATGGCTATGGACCAATGCACTTGGGATTCTATTGCCTCCACAATATCTTACCTTCTTAATTAGGTTATTGCACTCGGGCCTCTACTACCTACACTAGATCTTTATTTATTTTCAGGTTTGGGTCCCTACAAACTCCACTAAACCTCATCTCTAGTGATACTAGCATGGATAAGTCCTAGTGAACTCCACTAGGTATTTTTTAGAGAAACATTACTACACTCAACAATCACATGCCAACATGCTTGGGTTCCACGAAACCTTTGTTGGACCTTTTTTTGTCACTGAACAAGACAATGCCAACACTCAAATCTATCGGTCCAAATGGCACACCGATAATATTTGTCTCTAGATAATGTGGAGGAACATAAGTATACACATCTATTGGGAATACCACACCACAAGCTATTCTCAACAAAATGTATGATGATTCATCAAGCTGTTGTGTTCCCTACCTACTCCAACACAATGCCCTTTTCTACTGGATACCAAGATACAATGACATAAATTCAATGGAATGATGGATGATGATTGTATGGATTCATGGATCTGGAGTACGTAGGCATTTTTCACTAAACAACGAGATATGATAGAAACCAACACGCTAAAACTAACATGAATGCATGTGACAAACCTTGTTATCACTTATTGGTGGACCATGAACTCCTCAACTTCCATTACCATTGTGGAACTCAATGGCTAGACCGTCTAAACCATCAGACCCAACTTAGAGTGGCATGAGATATTTCAAGAGCTCAAGGCATGTTTTTACCCCCCGGGTATCATGAAAAACTATTGGCGCACCAGGTAGATCTCTGAGAATTTCGTGGGTAGATGGTACAATATTACATTGATATTTTCACCAAGTTGTAGCTTCAACTTCGATGTTGTATATGGGGCACTCAAATAATCCCATTTTCAATGAGGGTGGTTGTTTTGACGAGTCAAATTTCTACCTTTTCTGTTCACTTTTTCGAAAATCCGATCATCGAGGTCGTCTACAAATGGGCCAAAACCCCTAGGTAAAGTTCTATGAGAAAAGTTACCAACATTAAGGTGGAAATCTAACTTATGACATAGTTCCTACCAGATTTAGGGGCAATTGGATAAGAGTGGTGATATGAGTGTCCCTCATCCCACAACCTTTATATTTAGGTCCCATATGCAGAACATTTACTTAATTTCAAATTTATATTTGGTATCTTACCTCATAATAACATTGAAGTAGTTATGCTTGAAACTCTTATTTTATATCAAGTGTTCAAACGAACCTTTGATGTGGAGAAAACACTTAACCCTAAGTATCCCTTTTAAAGCTCCCAAACCCTTCTAACTTGCACCCTCATCTTACCAATACCACCTCCCCCTTTAGTTGCGACAAATATTGTTATTTTCACAAGATCATTCAACACTCTTATGATGAATGTTGTGCCCTTCACAAATAGGAAATTTAGGTCCTATTTACATATGAATGACCAGAGAATCCCCCATCCACCAATTCTGACATCATTTCCATTGAGAACCCCACCTCCATAGATCCCAATTTGGTCCTTATATCTTGCAATTACTCTTCCACCTCTCGAGAGATGTTATTCACTCAAAAATATAAAAAAAACATTGTATCATTGTTGCAATGCTTGACAATGGCAGTCAAAATCACTGAGTTATTTTCCAGACTCCTATGGAATCCTTAGCATTCCACTACCCCCATCTCCTACCCTATCGTCTTCATGGTTAATAATGAAGGTCACACAATGCTAGTGTTTTTTTTGCATTATCCTTATCAATTCAATCTCCATGCTTGGTATGATGGCTAGGTTAACACCTACATCCTTACCAAATATGGAAAGTGAATGATCAACCCAGGGTCTTTGTCCCAATCCCGATGTGGTACAAATCTATCCATGTGAATATATGATTTGATATCGAACATGATAGAAACCACTTGATTATCGATCATTGAGGTAAATCGTTAACAAGTTTGAGGGAAATCACCAATGATGTCAATGACTCCCAAGGTACCCTAGTACATTCCAGTGAATATGAATAAATGAGTTGAGGTCGAACATTCGTTGAATCATATGATCAGAGGTCAATGATGTAAAACTATTGTCGGAAGCGAGGAGGCCTTCCATTGAGGCATGCAGGTCCCAAGGTAATAATGGGTTTCTAAGTCTAATTCCTGGATACTGTGTTGAAGTCGACATGAAAAGACTCGTCGAAGGAGGGCCTTTATGTATTCCCCATAATCGACATGAAACTGACACAGGAAAGTGATGTAATATGGTGGATCGAATGAGTATGGAATGACACAGGAAATGGAAACTGATAACACTGCAGATGGATGGTTTGAAGTGAAAATTCCCTTGAACATGATGAGGCACGGCAACAGACTTGGAAACATTGAATTGATGAGTACCAAGAATGTAATGTGACGACAATAAGAGCACTCTTTGACTGAACGAAAAAGTATGGTGACACATGGAATTGGTATGACTCAAAGACAATCATATTACCCAACTGTAAGACGAGACGTAAACAAGTGCCATGTTTAAGGGCGACAATAGCTGCCATAAAGGATTCCCAAAAACTTGACCCACTTCAATTTTCCCCCCACCCAAATAGATGAGTACCTCCTTTTCATTTAACAAGCTTGGGGAGGGTAACACATGCTCGATATAACTCACCTTCGATAAGTTCCTCTTTCTTTATTTAATGAACTGGAAGAAGTAAGGGTTCGTTCCCATGTGGGTCCTTCAATGTGTAGTTTAGCGAGTCCAAAGAAGGAAAAATCAATGGTTTTTCATGTTTAGAGAGTCTGAAAAGAACTTAAAGGCGACTCCATGGAAACCTTTTTCATAAAATTAGTCTCCCAAGCCCGAAAAAAGTGTAAAAAAATACAGGGGAGAACTCTTCTAATCATGCTTGATTAGAGTTTTCATTTTTTGTAATTATTCTTGTGAGGCCAAAAAAGAGATAAAATATCACTTGAGAGATGCCCTTTCAAACCTTTTAACGAGTGTGAAAGGAAGAAAGATCACTCGAAAATCTTTTCATGTTTAGAGAGTCTGAAAATATATTAAAGGAGACTCCAAAGAGTTCATTTTTCGTATAGATTTTATGAGTCTGAAAAAGAGACAAAAGTGTACTCGGCAACCTATTCTCATGTATTTATGAGAATGAGAAAGAATAAAGACTAATCTCGGTAAATTATTCTCATGTATTTACAGGCACGAGAAAGAACAAAGACTAAGCTCGTTCTAGAAAAAGACTACTACGTTAGGATGGGAATGACCTTCGAACGAGGATCACTCCTAACAACATGTCTCTCTAGAGGTAGTTTGTCGCCAACTTATTTGGCAGAAGTTGGTGGTTTTTCTCCAGCATGATGTCCATCAGCTAGAGACTTGCCCCCCAAGCATTCTTTCCTCTGACAATTCTTCTTATTTCCTCATTTAGGTTTCTGGTTACTAATGGAAACATTTTCACTAAGCGGAGGAAAAAAAGGTTCAAGTACTCGATCCAGAGTGAGAATCGATTGTAATTGAGGGGGGTTTATTTCATTTTTTAATGAGCTTGACAGAGACAATGAATGATGCTCGTTGAGACTAGGTACTACCAAAGGATGAGATGAATCGAAGGATTGTCGTACCTGAATCGAAATCATGTTTAAGGTGGCAACCTACATGATGGGAGGAGAAGGAAAAGGAAAACCCCCCATGAGTGAGGAATCCTTGAGAATACCTACACCTACACTCTCAAAATGATTATGTCCTAGAAAAGGGACATTATTTGTTGTGACATTGTTGAGATATGGAGTTGTATACTCAATTTGGTCAACAATGATAATCTTTCCTTGATGGGGAAATCGTAAGATACGAGACACCGAAGATGCGACGACAATCATCGCATAAAACCAACTACGACCAAGTAACAAATTATGATCTAGGTGCACGTCGACTACTTCGATATAAACTAAAAAAATCTTACCCTTTAAAGTCACAATGAAATATTGCAAGAGTCTGTGAGGTTGGAAACCATGTCCATCAAACGCTTTTAGGGTGGTAGGGGACAGGGTAAGTGTAGGAGAACCAAGGGTTCTCCAACAAGGCAAAGACATGACACAAGTCGAGGCTCCCTCTTCCAAAACAATATGATGGATGTTCTTTCCACCAACCAAAACTTGAATTTGGAATGCTAATTGGTGGGAGAATTTCTCCTTAAAATAATCCAAGTTAAACATAATCAGGTTCGACTCCTTAGGATCCATGGCTTCAATGGCTAACATCAGGGTTCTACGTTGACTTGGACAGTGTTGTAGAACTTCGAGGGTTGACATAGAACAAGGCACTTGCACCAAATCTTCAATTGTGTTGTAGTTTTGGGCAGTGCAGGAATTTGGATTAAATGTCACTTTTTGAATTACACTCTTAGGTGGGCGCAATGCGACGTCAAAAATCAGCTTCTCTACCTGAAGAGGATTGGAAGATGGAGGAGGAGTATAATTAGAAGGATGGTCGACAACATTTCCTTTAGTCTGATCACCTGGAGGAGTGTCATAGCTATTTTCACAAGTTGTGACATTAACATTCCTAAACATGTAAACCTCAGAGGTGCTCCTGGAAGCATCCCCATGGTGGTAATGACCCAGGTCGCCTCCTTGCAGAGGGACAAGGTTTTGTGCAACCAAATGTTGCTTGTTATGACCCAAGGGGGGAATATATATGGATAAATGTATATGATATGACCCCAAGATATGGGCCTAAATGTACATGTAATGTGTAAATACATATGTAATAGGGTTGGCCTAGTGATAAAGGGGCCTCATGTGCAAGTGTGAATAGCTATATATAAGAGATTATGTATTCATTATTGAGAGGGGAATTGTGAAGTATGAAAGGTATTTGGTTATTTGGAGGGGGTTCCCCTATTATTTAAGGATTTATTGTGTAACTTATCTACATTGGATTTGTTCTCCATGTTGAAATTTTGTACATGGTGTGTACTTCTTTTATTTTTTGATATTTTGATCATTTTGGATCATAACAATTGGTTTCATCAAGGTCTTGGGGTTTCACTGCTACATCTGAGACACCTTGGAATTTTCTCTATAACTTTTTTTTATATGATATTTCAGAAGGAACCCCTTGGAGGATATTTAATATATGGATCAAGGTACGTGGGGTTCAAATTTCATCTCCTGAGGCCTTATAATTTTGAAGACATAGCCTTTGTAAGATAGGGTTTTGGAATCATCATGAATTTAATCATCTCATAATTTTTTCTATAAACTTTTTTCTGTAATGTTTCAGACCCTGGAATCTGGAGGATATTCATAGAAATTATCAAGGTATATGTGATAAAAATTTTAGCTTCTGGGTCATCCTAATTTTGTAGATACACCCTGTGTAAGAGAGGGTATCTGACTAGTCTCAAACAGGTGTTCCGGGTAAAACAACCATAACTTCTTCCTAGAGAATATGAATTGAGTGAGACCAGTTGAATTGAATACAACACAGGCCATAGTATTTATGGTACAATTTTCAGAATTTTATATCAATTATTGTGCATGGGGAATGTTGTACAAGTTCTCTCTACCGAAAAGTCCAAAAATTAGCAAGGTGTGGGGAAGTTATCATAACTTCCACTTGGCACATCCAATTTTTGTCAGACCTATGACATTGCAGAGAATAAATTTCAAAGTACTACAAGTCACAATTTCAGACTGACAAGGGCCGAAATTGCAGAGATACATCATAAGTAAGGTCGGCCAGGAGGATAGAGGGTTTCAAAGGTATGTTCACTTAAAACTATCATAACTTTTGACTGGAATGTCTGATTGAGTTGATTCAAAATCCATTGGAAAGATAACACATAGAAGAGAATATTGGAACAAATATTATAACTATTTGAGACATTTATCCTTAATATAAAGAGGTTGGAAGTCAAGGATTTGGGTTAGACTTCAATTAAGAATCAATGGAAATACCTAAATTTACAGGAGATGAAGATAAAGATGAAATCAATCCTATGGAATGGTTGAGGTCGATAAAAGAATATAATATGACTCCTAGGAAAACAAGAGAATTTTTTTTTGATGAAGCTTGGAAGTGGTGGATGAGTGTTGATCAAAATACTATATGGAATTGCACATGGGAAGAATTTGAAAAACTCTTCTAAGATAAATGGATTAGGGATACAAAAATGGAGTAAATGTATAGAATTCAAGATGAATTAAAAGAAGCAAAGGAAGAGATTAAGAATAAGGGTGAGGAGCTATCTAAGATAATATCCCTTAATGAATCACTCATTAAGGAGGTTAAGAACCTGAATCAAGAAAAGACTAGAAAAGGCAAGTGGGAAAAAGATGAATCAAGAGAAGATTTGAATAGAAAGATCAAGAGATATGTACATTATGAAGCCATAATAAAAAACTATTGGATGAGGTTAAGAGATTGAAAGAAGAAAATATGAATTGTCAAAATAAATAAGAAAGAAGAATATTGGCTGAAGAATCTACCAAAATACTGCAAGAGGAAATTTGCAAGAAGGTTGAGGAATCTTTAAATACAGATGAGGTAAAGTAAAAAATGCAAGCCAGAATTGAAGAAGGATGTCAGAATTTGTTAGATGGGATCACATTGCAGCTTCAAAAGGAGAAAGAATACAAGATTCAAGAAGGTCAACAAAAGATACTTGAAGAAGTTGAACTCCATCTAGATGATGTACATGCCAAATATGATGGTATTATCTCGAAGGCTAGAGTAATCAAAGACCAAGCAAAGATGATTGAGGATTCCATTGTCATTGAAAAGAAGATAGATGAAATGCATGTGCAAAGTGAAGGAAGACCATCAAATGTGAAACCGTATCGACACCCTCATTACCAAGAAACATTTCAAGGAAGACAAGAAGGACGATATCAACATTATGAAGGAAGAATATGGAATACTTGTCAATATTCATGGAGCAAGGGATCACCAAACTACTCTTCAACAAGATATTATCAGACACCAACAATGACTACAAATTGGAGAAGCTTCAACAAAAATACATGGAATCTAAGGAAAGAAAATTATTCAACAACTAGACACCAATGATTAAGAATGACAATAATTTATATTGGATGGATAGATCATCAATAATGGACTAAAGAAAGCAGGAACATAAGAAAATCATATTACTTGGTTTCATCACATGTGAAGCCTTTAAATGCAAAGCTTTGATGACAAAGCGTTTTGAAGGAGGGTACTATGTTATGACCCAAGGGGGGAATATATATGGATAAATGTATATGATATGACCCCAAGGGGGGGGGCATATATGGGCCTAAATGTACATGTAATGTGTAAATACATATGTAATAGGGTTTGCCTAGTGATACATGGGCCTCATGTGCAAGTGTGAATATCTATATATAAGAGATCATGTATTCATTATTGAGAGGGGAATTGTGAAGTATCAAAGGTATTTGGTTATTTGGAGGGGGTTCCCATATTCCATAAGGAGTTATTGTGTAACTTATCTACATTGGAGTTGTGCTCCACGTTGACATTTTCTACATGGTGTGTACTTCTGTTATTTTTTGATATTTTGAGCATTTTCGATCATAACATTCTTGTTGAACCGATTGGGAGGTACCCTTCAAATATTTAGTGACAACTTCATGTTGAGGGAAATCTTTCATGTAGTGGTATTCCTCACAAATCATACGAGGAGATTTAGGAACCTTGTAGATTGAGTATCAATAGACTTAAGATTATCCAACTCATTAGAAGGTTTCTTCGATTTTCCCTTGTGTTTCTTCTTACCTCATGGTTGTTGAGATGAACTAGATTGGACCTCATTCACCTTGGAGGTTTGATTAAGAGAAGAATTAGTTGTGGTGTTTGGAACAAAACTAGATTCCAGAGCAGGTCTTGATGGATCATTCGACGAACAAGGAGCATTAAGGATCAGATCGTAAAGTGTGTCTGACTAGGAATAAACCAAGTTCAAATACTATGCATGATTGATAGCCTGCTCCTCAGTAACTGCGTTTCCCATAGCACATCACAGGCGATGGGAGGCAAGAGCGACTTTGTAAACCAATCTGTGAGGAGTTGGTCCAGAATTGGAGCTTTAATCAATTGTCTATGTCGTCTCCACTCATGAATATGATCATAGATGTGGGTGGAAGAGGATTGTTGGAGAGAGGTCAAAAGTCTTGTGCCGGTCTCGTATCGTATAGGCAACTAAAAATGCGTCACGAAAGCCATGGAAAGAAAATTAAAGTCGGCAAAAGAGTTACACAAAAGTTCAATGTACCATTTTGTTGGCGCACATGTAAGTGTTCTCTGAAAAATTCTAAGACGAATGGATTAGTCCATCAAAGAGTTGGAAGAAAACCATAAGTGGAAATTCATAACATGATTGTTAGGATCTTCCCCAGGTTTTCTGTCAAATTTCAGAATTTCGGATGGTAATTTGGAAGGGATGGTGGGCCAAAATGGGGCATGAAGGATGGGATCGTTTGTTAAACATGACATATCTGATAGATCTAACGTAGCCAAGAATGTTAGTTTTCGGTTAGGTTGTTGATACTGGTGATAACCATATTTCATGGGAACATTAGTAGGACCGTATCTAGGTTATGGTGAGATGACAAAACTAGATGGTCCTCCCATATAAGGTGGTTGTCCGGGTTGTCCACCTATGTAAGGTGGTTGTCATGTTTGTCCACCCGTGTACTGTGATTAAACAGATGGACCTCCTACATACTATGATTGACCGATTGGTCCCCCGATGTGATGTGGTTGGACGGATGGGCTTCCCATATATTGTGATTGAAGGACTAATATTGCATCAGAATCATGGGGTTAACAGATTGATAGGGCATATTTCCTTGCGGAATAATGCTCGTTGGATTGGGTTGAGTCCATAAAGGATTAACAACTCTTAGATATGGATGTCCAGGATACAATTCAATGGTATTAGGGATAGAAGGAATTGCATGAGTGGTTTTCCCCCATGATTTTTTATGTTGCAACCATGTAGGTTTCCCTCCAGTAAAAAGTTACCCTGCAACTAAAGGTTTCCCCCCAACTGAAGCTTGGCCTCCCATTGAAGATTGACCTCCAATGTAAGGAGTACTAATTTGTGATGTGTGAGATGGTGGTTGAGTAGCTTGTGTAACCATGGTTGTGTGAAGAATTGATTGATGGCCATTCGACCGGTGGGACAACCAAGTAAGACTAGCATGGATAAGCCCTAGTGAAATTAACTAGGTATTTTTCAGAGAAACATTACTACACTTAGCAGTCACATGCCAACATGCTAGGGTTCCATGAAACCTTTGTTGGACCTCTTTTTTTTCGCTGAACATGACAATGCCAACACTCAAATCTATCGATCCAAATGGAACACCAACAATATTTTTCTCTAGATAATGTGGAGTAACATAAGTATAAACATCTATTGGGCATGTCACAACATAGGCTATTCTCAAAAAAATGTATGATGATTCATCAACCTGTTGCGTTCCACACCTACTCCAACACCATGCCATTTTCTACTGGATACCAAGATACATCGACATAAATTCAATGGAATGATGGATGATGATTGTATGGATTCTTGGATCCGGAGTATGTAGTCCTTTTTCACTAGAAAACGAGATATGATAGAAACCAAAACGCTTAAACTCGCACGAATGCATGTGACAAACCTTGTTATCACTTATTGGTGGACCACAAACTCCTCAACTTCCACTATCATTGTGGAACTCAATGGATAGACCCTATAAACCATTGGACCCAACTTAGAGTGGAATGAGATATTTCAAGAGCTCAAGGCGTGTTTTTACCCCTCAGGTATCATGAAAAACTATTGGTGCACTAGGTAGGTCTCAGAGAATTTCGTGGGTAGATGGTACAACATTACGTTGATATTTTCACCAAGTTGCAGCTTGAACTTCGATGTTGTATATGGGGTACTCAAATAATCCCATTTTCAATGAGGGTGGTTGTTTTGACGAATAAAATTTATAACTTTTCTGTTCACTTTTTTGAAAATCCAATCATCGAGGTTGTCTACAAATGGGCCAAATCCCTAGGTAAATTTCTAGCAAAGTTCCCAACATTAATGTGGAAATCTAACTTTTGACATAGTTCCTACCAGATTTAGGGGCAATTGGATAAGAGTGGTGATATGCGTGTCCCTTATCGCACACCCTTTAGATTTAGGTCCCATATGTAGAATATTTACTTAATTTCAAATTTATGTTAGGTATCTTACCTCATTATAAAAAATTTCAAGGCACAATAGGGCCGATTATTACAAAGCTCAAATCGGTTTCTCCACCCCCTCTTCATCATCCCCACATCTCTTTTCTAACAACATCGATGTCAAACAAGTCACCACAAGCAAGTCTATGAACCCTTATGTGATTCCCCTCATGAAGGAAGACAATGCTTCTCAGTGCATGCCTCTAGTGATTCAACCACTCTAAGATTCCTATACCGAGGTATTTGCGGAACCTCACAAACTTCCTACTTCCTACTCCATCCAACACTCCATTGATCTTATCCCTAGGTCCTCTCTTTGTAACACCCCATTGTATCACCTCTCTCCAATGGAAGAAACTGAATTGAAGCATAGATTCAACAACTTCTCAAGGAAGGAAGCATACAACCTAACAATGGATGGATATATATTGGAAGGATATATAGTACATTGGTGTTGAACAAATGTATAGTGTATTAGTGATTTTGATTATACAAGGTATATATAAACACATTGGTGCTTCATTATGTATGTGAAGTACGAAGAAAATAAAAAATAAAAAATCAACATCTATATTTTTTAATTATAATAAATCTTTGCTAAAAACTATGCAAAAATAGTCCAAGGGGTTAGTTCAACTAGTTGTCACTGTTGAATATTGATTAGATTCGAAAGATATCCTTATCATATTTGACCAAGACAAACCCTAAAGAATGTTATTATATTATATTTATTAAGACAAACCTATTGTGACTTTGTAAAAGTCAGCCCTATTGTGCCTTGACAATTAAATGTAATTTAATTGGGTAAATATAGAGGTCGGCCCAAACCCTAATTTAGGGAGTGTTACGGAAATATTCCCATGTGGACAAGTGAACTTTCCCTTGGATTATTGACCCCTATACCAAGACAAAAACAATCATTTGGACACTACCATTCCTATAAACTCATTTTTCTTATCGAAAAAGAGAGGAGAAGGTAAAGTAGGATGTACTTTGTTTACGACGTTTGTCCTAGATGCTCCTATCCACAAGCTTGATCCAATTCCTGGCGCAAATAATACCTACAATGAACAACAACAAACAAGAGAATTCCTTCTACTCTAATGGATTAGGAAAATAAAATTCATCTATGCAAAGTAAATTAAACATAGACAAGAACATGAAACCACATACTTGAAGGAAATATGCCAAGTATATTAAATAAGAACAAAGAAAACTTACAAACCACAAACGATGTCAGTTGAAACTCCTCCAAGCTCTCCTTGTCCAACCCTTGCAACAATCCCACGATCATAAGTATGATATCTCCAAGCTACCAACCTACCTCCCTTCACCATGGAAAGCCATCATTATATAGGATTTGGAGGCTCAACCACCATGGAGAAGATCACTCACTAGATCCACTAAAATGGGATCTCTAATATTTTTAGGGAGAAAATATCTCTCAAAGATTTTAGGGAGAAAATATCCCGCAATGATTTTAAGGAGGAAATATCTCTCAAGATCCACCAAATTAGAATTTTGGTTTGAGAAAATATCTCAACCATCCATGAGATTCTCAACCTCTCCTTGAGATTAGGAAACTAAATGTGAGGTGGATTCTCACACTAAATTAATTTCCTTTTTATGAATATTAATAAATAACTCACGTGCACATAATATGTTGACCATCATATGATATATTTTTCCTCCTCATTGACTAGGAATTGTGACAAATGCTATTTCATGGTGTCAAGGTGTATGCATATGACATGTTTACGACACTTAGAAAGGTACATATGACACTTAGCAAGGTGCATATGACACTTTTATGACACTTGCAACACTTAGGGTGAGGTTTTCCCCCATGTTTTTTTATGTTGCAATCATGTAGGTTTACCTCTAGTAAAAATTTACTCTACAACTGAAGGTTTCCCCCCAGCTGAAGGTTGGCCTCCCATTGAAGATTGACCTTCAATGTAGGGAGTACTAATTTGTAATGTGTGATATGGAGGTTGATTAGCTTGTGTAACTGTGGTTGTGTGAACGACTTGACTGCTAGCCATTCGACCAATGGGACGACCAAGTAAAGCACTTGGCATGTGCATCTGTGAAAAAAATGAAGCAAGAATATTACTTGACTCATGTGCAAGATGAGATGAATGCGCAAGTGGTTGAGTCAGGGTCACTTGGGCCATCGATATTTTTGGTAAAGAATAAGCACCAACAATAAAAACTATGGGAGTTGTAATGGTGTAATGGTGGAATCAGGTGGTAAATAGTAAGAAGAAAAGGCATCATGATATATCGTAGATGGTGGATCAATGAGTGGTAGGCTGAGCATATCATTAAAAAGTGGATTTGATTAATATGCAAGGCTTTCTTCGAAGGTTGTGACCGCTTCTTTAACGTGTTGTCCACTTCCAAGAGCGACGCTCCCGGTTTCAGAAGTGTGATCTATGATCATTGCTTCGTAAGAAATATTGTGTTGAGGTTACTGAGTGGTAGGTTCCATACCTTGTATACTATGATAAATATGATCCTAAGGCCAACTATGAAAGAGAAAGAAACACACTCCTATGAAAACTAAAATAAATCAACCAAGCAACAACAAATTTAAGGATCTTTTGAAGATGGGATATCAAGCCGCCAACAAAGAAGTGAGAAGCAATTACCCCGACCTCCACATAACAACCCTTATCGGTGCAAGAAACCCTCTCTTTCACAAGATCACCCTCCAAGGGTATTAAGAGTGTGATATGACATCTGCCACAGGTACTGTGCGAATCCCCCCACACTCACCTCTATAGGTACCTAGGAAAGGCCACTAAGGTTACCAACTCACAGTCAGCCTCCAGGGGGTACAATCGACAGTCGAGACTGAATGTATAGGTAGGATATCAATATCTGAAGCTCTTAGAGAGAACTGAAGACAAGTGGGACGATAGGAATCTAGAGGACCCTGAATGTATTTGGAGTTCACGAAGCACCGAGACCAAATGAAACCAGTGGTTTCTCAAGAATAACCCCCAATATACGATCTGTCCACTACGATTGGTTAAGATTTAGAGGGGTAATCTTCGTTGCTCTCCCACACACGACCTTGTGTTTATCCCTTGTGTGAGAGGGGGTTCCTGGCTGTGCTTATACGAAAGTTGGATTTATATGCTCTTTAGTGTTCTATAGTCTATTTAGTAGTCTTGGAAAATTTACTCACTTCCCTAGTCCAAAGACCCTAATCTTAAGCTATTGTTGGTGTGCTAAGAACAAAAAATATTCGAGTTGGTTTTGTTAGCACATGGTAGGTTTTAATGGATTTTAATTCAAAGGGTTCATGGAGATGAAACAGATGATGTGTAAGAGACTCGACTCCAATAGAATGCAAAAGAATGATATGTGGTTCTTTCTTTCGATGAATTCTACTTATGGGAAGGACAAGAGTTCCATTCTTCTTAATCACAAGCAAGCACTCAAAACAATGCAAATTTCAATTTATAGGATCAATATGATGCCAAAATACCAAGAAAATGTCTCCAAAAACCGAAATGCACATGCAAAAATATCTCTTTTTCGAAACATAAACCAAATCAAACTTCCTAATGAATGCAAAGTTTCTTTTTTTGATTAATTGTGGAAGGAGATATGCAAACTTTTCGCTTCTTAACTTTCAGATGAAAGAGATATAAGTTTAAGACAATGAATTATGAGGAAAAAAAGCAATGAAACAAAGTCCACTCAAAGTGATGAGAACTGAAAGAAAACAAGTAGGAGATAATCTGTTCAATCAAGAACTCAATGATGCAAAAGAGAAAGAAGACAAACACTCACGAAAATCCTCAAACGATGAGCAAAAAAAAACAAAAATCAAGCTAGGTTGTCATAAGAGTCCTAATAATCCATAAAAGTGAGATATTTCAAATGAAGACAATAAGGCTCAATACCAAGTAACCTTTGCAAACATTAGTTGATGAACAATCCTAAACAGTGAAGCAATATGAAAGATTTACGAGATGAAGATCAAATAAACTCAAAAGGAAAAAAGAACAAAGGGATCTTGTTAACCCAAGGGGACCAAAACTAAGAGAAAATTTGAAAACTCTAAGGATAAACATAAATGAATGATAAATTTCCAACTCTTAGCAAAACAAAGTCAATAGTATCCAAACATCTCAGAGAAAAAATCCCCTCAGGATCAGACTGGAAATAAAATGAGCAGAAAGGGGAAACAAAACCTAGAAAAGGAGATCAACGCTCTTTTTTCCAAAGGGACATAGTTCTATAGTGATCTATTATACACTACAACAGAGCATTGATCCTATATAAACACTTTGGTGTACACAGTAGAGGAGCATTGCCCTTCCCAAAAACTCATAAAAAAGGCTAAAAACTCGGAAAACCTTTCCAATGAAATCTTCAATGAAGAAGAGAGAAAGGGAAGTAGATCAGAAACAAACAACAAATAAGATCTAAAGGTTGGAAAAATCTCATACGATCTAAGGAAACACAAGTCAATGTCCTTCCCCAGTGGAGTCGCCAATTTCAGTTACATAAATATTCCGCTATAGATAGGTGAACTTTCCCTTGGATTATTGACCCCTATACTAAGACATAAACAATCATTTGGACACTACCATTCCTATAAACTCATTTTTATTATCGAAAAAGAGAGGAGAAGGTAAATTAGGATGTAATTTGTTTACGACGTTTGTCCGAGATGCTCCTATCTACAAGCTTGATCCAATTCCTAGCGTAAATCAATACCTACAATGAACAACAAGAAACAAGTGACTTCCTTCTACTCTAATGGATTAGGCAAAGCAAATTCATCTATGCAAATTAAATTAAACATAGACAAGCACATGAAACCACATAGTTGAAGGAAATAGGCCAAGTATATTAAATGATAACAAAGAAAACTTACAGACCATGAATGATTCCAGTTGCAACTCCTCCAAGTTCTCCTCGTCCAACCCTTGCAAGAATTCGATGATCATAAGTCTGATATATTTAAGCTACCTCCCTTCACCATGGAAATCCCTCATTATATAGGATTTGGATGATTAACCACCATGGGTAAGATCACTCACTAGATCCACTAAAATGGGATCTCTAAGATTTTTAGGGAGAAAATATCTCTCAAGGATTTTAGGGAGAAAATATCTCTCAAGGATTTTAAGGAGGAAATATCTCTCAAGATCCACCAAATTAGGATTTTGGTTTAAGAAAATATCTCAACCATCCATGAGATTCTCAACCTCTCCTTTAGATTAGGAAACTAAATGTGAGGTGAATTATCACACTAAATCAATTTCCTTTTTATGAATATTAATAAATAATTCATGTGGACATAGTGTTTTGACCTTCATATGATGTATTTTTCCTCCTCATTGACTATGGATTGGGACAAATGTTCTTTAATGGTGTCAAGGTGTATGCATATGACACTTTTATGACACTTAGCAAGGTGCATATGACACTTTTACGACACTTAGGGTGAGGTAATTAAGTGTGGCATTTTGATGTGTAACAAGGAGGCCAAAATACTATTTATAAGGAGGGATATAACCTCACTTTCTCACTCACTCAATGAGATTTTCAACAAGAAAGAAAAGTGCACAAGTCTTGGAGGAGTAACTGTTGCAACTGGGGGCGACATCATAGAAGGGTTTTTGGTCTATCTCTTGGTATCTCTTGGTTAAGTGGTGCGCTACTCTTCTTAGTGAAGGAGTAGAGGAGGATCTTTTGCTTTCTTAGTTATCTCTTGAGAGAGGAGTATTGTTCTTGGTTGTCTAATCTATATTGAGGAAGTTTGTTGGGTTTTATCCCCCTAGAGGGTTTCCTAGGATAATCTTTGTGTCTCTCTTGTCTCTGTGATTGTATCTCTTTCAATGATCTTATATATGCAAATAATGTGCTAGATGATTGTAATAATAAATAAGAAAAGTAACTGGTAGCTGGTAAAATAAAAACATGGTATCAGAGCAATCCTAAAACAAACCAACTCATAGTTTATAAGAAGTGTCTAGCCTCAGCGCACCCTCTTCAAAATTCAATTTTCAGTGTTGTAGTTGTTGCAGAATTAAGGCTTCTATATAAAACCTAAGTGTGACATTTTCTTTGTTTGAGGAGGACATTGGAGAAAGTAACCACACTAGGAATTCACCCTAGGAGGGTGCATCTACTCCCTAGATCAGAATTCCAAAATTTGAAGTTTGAGAAATTAGGGTTTCCTCATAAAACCCTAAGTTGCAGTTGCAATTGCAGTTGTAGTGTCGGTTCCTTCGTGTCAGTTCCTTCTTGCCAGTTGCAGCACCAATTGTAGTGCCTGCACCAGTTGCAATACCAGTTGAAGTGGAATTTTTTATGAAGTGTTGGGAATGATTTTTATTGTCCTATTCGCCTAACCCTGGAAAATCTCCAACTAACTTTAGATTACAAGTTGCAACACCTTTGAAGTTTTAAAGGCTTGTTATTGCTTATCGTTATTGTTGGATGGTGCCACTATCTATCGATACTGTCAGAGGTATGTAATTACACATGTTTAAATTGTATCATTATTCTAAAGGGTATTTGTAGGAGAAAGGATCTTTTGTCTAAACAACAATCGTAGATCTAGAAGGATCTCAAATCCAACACATTCATAAGAACAATGGACCCCATGTTTGATTCATTTGATATGCCTCTATTTGTTATGTCATGATTGTGATCTTATGAACATATAGGTTATATTTTGATATGTTGAATTTATAACTATCATACTAATCATTGGTCAAAATTAAAGTCAAAGTATTAGATTGATTAAGGTTGAGATTATAGAGTTTATTCTCTAACT
>JZKD02S0091229.1:82940-102161 GCA_000966675.3 Picea glauca | reverse complement strand
GCTTGAAAGCAAACTACACATTGAATTCTTATTCAAGAAATCATTCACAACATGAGTAAGGCTTAGAAACATTAAGAATTCTACTTAACTATGGAATTCATATAACTACAACAAATAATAAACTCATCTACATCAAGATCTAATCTAAAACATGTATCAAAGATTACTTGAAAAGAACATAAAGGAAGAGTGTACTAGTTTGGCAAAGGGGGGCCTCCAATGCTTCACTTGTACACTTGAGTTGTCTCAACTAAGAAAGAGCTCCAGCAGCATTCACATCATCATATCATAGGCATTATCAAGAACAAAACACAGAATTGATCTCAAGATTGCAAATTCCAAAGTTTCTTCATTCACATTCAAGGTTGTCATACTAGTCTATGCTTTAGAGTATTTATACAAGAGTTTTAAAACTAATAGTGCTAATAAATCTCATAAAGATCATGATCAGATCCATAATATATTCTAGGAAGTTCAAATTCCCCCTTCAGATCCATAATATATGACCAAATCCCACGAAAATCTAAAACTGTCCATGATTTAAGGCTAAAACAGGGTATTTTCTGCTGAAGTGGCCCTGTTTGACTAGCGTTGACCAGACACCTGGAAGGCTCAGATATTGAAGATGATAGCTCATCATCCATCCTTGTACATCAAGGATCATGACCCAAGTCTCATATTTTTCCCAGGTGTCCTGCAAGTACACGAACCTAGGAGCAATTACGGGATTTAGTCAAATCCTGTAATTTCTGATAAATTTTCAATTTTAATGCCAAAAATTAGAAAACTCAATTCTTAAGCTAAAGAATGATAAATATACCTTGCATAAGCTGTTTTATGGAAAATATGGAATGAAATGGAGGCAAAATGGATGGTTATAGAGGCAAAAGTGTAGTTTATAGAGTAACAAGGAAGCATAAAAATGTACTCAACAGTGATCCAGAGTGTTGAGGGAGTGACAAAGGATCGAGTCTATTTAGAGGGAGGAAAAGTTAACAATTAAGAATGAGGATTTCGTTGTCATTAAGTCACTCCTATTCAAGGAAGATGACGATGTGGTAGAATAAATGGGAAAGTGGGACAAGCAAAACCAACAATAGATAAAGCGAAAGTTTTTTTTCCCATGTGCCCCTTCGAGATGACAATGTGATTGAGTGCATGGTTGTGAAGAAGAAGAAACAAAACCTTCTTATTAAGTACATGGGTGAGGATTTCATGGAGGATCATTCCAAGGCCAAGGAAATTCTTAATATTTAGCGATAAGGCATGCTGACAAAGCTTATCGATCATCGGTTGTTTTTCCAAATGTTTTTCTTAACTTCTATTAAATATACAATATGGACCTTAGGTGATTCTTGAGGTTGACACAGTGTTATAATTAATACATCCACCAAGGTTATTTCTTGTTGAATAGGGAAAATGGGCACTAGGAAGGTATGATCGTAGAGCTTGGCAGTCCTAATTATGCCAAAGTAGGGGCCAAGATGATGGACTTGGAAGGGACCAAAGTTGATGTGCCTGGTGCCACTGGTAAGGGCCCCAGTTATAGATATTTCAGGGCTATGAAATTCCTCCCCATCCTCAAAGAGCTATTTGATAAGCCCCTCGAGGCGAAGAAGAGGAGGTGTTGGTATATGATTTAAAATAAAATTGACACCAGTTCATATTATGGCTACAGGAATGATGAGGACGGTATCTTGGAGAAAGTCAACGACCTGCGAAGGAGGAGTGCGAGGAAGAGCATTAGGGAATTGGTAGAGGATCGAGTCCATGTGCAAAATTATGAGAGGCATCGAAGAGTGATTTCTTCTGCAAAGAATAACCTTCACAAAACTTTAATTGTGGAAGTTTGCATACGTACTTTGTCAATTAAATTGTTTCTTGATGCACTTTTACATAACAACCACACCGATGCGCTTTCAATGGCATTGGTGTGATATAAATAGTATAATGCACATATATATTGTGTTTTTTCAAATCATGTTGATGTTGTTGTTGTTTGATTTATAAAATGTATTATAAGTACTCTAATGATTTATTTGTTTTTAAACTAAATTTAAGATGTATCACTCATTAGAATTTAGATTTCCCATATAATGTTTAACTTTAGTTTTATGAAATCGTTTACTTTGGATAGCAATTGAAAAAACTTGTAACTATTAATGTTTGTTACGAGGAAAATCTCTCTATGGCTAGGGATAAACCACAACAGACGAAAATGACTGCAAAAATCAACTCTAATCTCAAGTATGCTATATAAGAAAATACACTAACAAGGCAAGATAAGAGGCCTACGTTATCCAGACGTTCGATGAAGTCCATCGTTGAACACTCGACTCAAATAAAATGCATGCAACTAGTCCTCAACAACCAAGCAACACAAGCATATGGTGACAATAAATGATGTTAGCACATTCAATAGCATAATTCATCAACATTCATAAAAAATACGCCCTTGGAATAATAATTCAAACATTTGCGAGATATTAATTGGACAAGAAAATAATATTTCTATTAAGATATAATCAACAAAAGTGAATAAGTTACAGACTTTTGTGTCATCACAGTTCGGAACCGAGAAACCAAGTTCCTTCTAGTTGGGCCTCCACCAAAGGCAAGCTCATATAAGAGAGAAAATGAAGTTCTCAATCTGTAAGGGAAGAGCTTGGGGAATGAAAAATGTGTTCAAACTTAAAGGACAAAGGGATGCAGACTCAATGTGAAGTGAATAATTTCTCCAAAGTAACTTTTCTCTCAAAGGTGAATTATTTCTCCTCTTTTTCCATAGCTCATATTTGGCCCATTTATAGCCTTCAAGTGGAACTGAAGGGCCGAGTCAAAACATTTCTAGTATATGGAAGGCCAAGGATCATTGATATCATGATGTGACATGGAAACCTGACACCATTTTTCAATTTTGGGGACATTTACCGATGTACGCAGGATGTAGTGGTGCAACCTACATATATGCATGTTGTATAGTAGGCAGGGCGCATATATGTGGAAAAATATTGTCTTTAGCTCTGGGATTTGCAAAAAGGGGACTTCAAGTCTACATAGGGAAATGGAAAAAATCCCTCTGTGCAAGATTCCATGGGGTGAGGCAAATCTTGCTATAACAGATGCCCTCGAATGTGTGAGGTCAGAGGAGTATCTGTGATGGCCGAAATACATTATAAAAACCCAGAAGTGGAGTAATGGGGACCCAACTAGAAGAACTAGTTTCTCATTACAATCTGTACTGAATTTGCCTACATGGATGCCAATTTGAATTACACTGCAAATCCATGTGAAAATATACCAAAGAACTATCCATGGCCATGAATAGGCAAATATAAATGTGGTTACATGCCAAAGGCTTTCATAGTCACGAAAAAGGACCAGTAAAACCAATCTCAAAATAAATCTGAAGATATTTGTATACAATGGATTATAATCTGATCTCCCATGATCGTTGAAGTCACACAGGTACTGGTCCAATGAAAAGGTAGAAACAACTCAGGAAAGTTGCGGCTACAAACTGATGTCTTCAAGCATTCTACACAATTTGCCAAAGGTGCAATTCCACATGGTGTGAGTAAAGGAGTTTAGGTCGAACACAATGAGACTTCATTTGATTATCAGTCATTGAGGTATATCGTTAACAAACGCGAGACAACCTATCGATGATGAAAGTAGGTATCAAGGAATTGAGTACATTCTTACAAGTGTGAATAAAGGAGTTGGGGTCAAACACTTGAAGAATCCATCGATCAAGAGACATTGATGTATTCCCAACTATTGATGGCTAGAACACCTGCCACTAATGACTGCAAGCCTCTAGGTACTCATAGGACTCTAAGTCTCGTCTCTGGAATAGATGAGATGAATTCGATGGAAGGAGATCATTAAGGCATCTCTCATCATTCAACACGAGGTACAAAGCAAGAGCTTGATGATTTGGGGGAATTCAAACGAAGAACGTGTTCACGAACCAACGACCCTGTGCGTCTTTCACGCATGCCATGTGTTAGTGGTACACAAAAAAGACCCTCTTAATAGCAGCCAATGAGGAAAATTGTTGTCAAAGGAGAGGAAACCACCAATAAGGCTAATGGCATCTAAGACACTGCATGAATCCCAATGTGTGAATAGATTTCTTATCTTCGAACACAAGGGAAACAACCCAGTCAACGACCAATGATGAAATGTCGACTTTTGATTTCAAGGTTATCTACCAATGAGGAAAGTAGGACAAGGGTGCGCAGTAGAACTACAACTTCATGTGATTCTGAGACAAACTGAGGGTATGACCGACATGCAAAGTCAAGAGTTCTGAGGAATGTTCGACACAGGTTGATAGACATCCTTTTAACAAGAACATGAGACATATGGAAGACTCTGGTAGCATAGAATCAATGGTGAAACCATGAGATGCAGGAGGCATCAATCAAAATCTCCATAGGGACCGGAAAAGTAACCGGTCAGGGGAGTAAACTCTTTGTAATGAGCTCAACTTCCTAAGGTCATGCTAAACCCAAAATTGTGATGACAAGTGGACTCACAAATTTTGTTCTCTGTTCAAAGGCATCACGACTGCGGCCAATATAAGATAATACTCCCTTTCCGCTCATCTTTTTTTATTTTTTCATAGTCAAATGAATGTTATGATACAGAGGAGGAAATGAGTGTCGCAAGTAAACAAAACTAGTTCCAGCAGTGGAACATACCTATGCTCAATGCAAGGAGGTGCATGCGGGAGATGGACACTTGGGGGAATGTTCCCTCCTAGGTATAGGGTGTCAAGTTCCAAAGGATATAAATGAGGCTTTGTTTGGTTGAGGATGAAAAACTGTAGAGGCAAATGATTTATAATGCAAAGTGAGAACAGACAATAGGCTCAATACTGCAAGCAAGGGCATGAGATGCAATCACAACTTAACGCAAAAAAATTTCCTTTTTCATAATCTCAGTCTATTTGGTTTGGAAAAAGGGATGAAACTTGTTCCAAATATACATCCTTTCAAATCCAATTTACGAGTGTAAAAGAGACAAGTTCACTCGGAAATATTTTCTCTTTTTGAAAATGAATCGGAAAAGAGCTTAAATCAAACTAGCTTTGGAGTCCTATAGGTACAGGTCAGCATGTTTATGAGTTATAAATGAGGTTCAACATAAATTCACGTATTAGCTATAAGTGACTCTCGGTCCTACGAAAAAAATCTATGCATGGGCACCAAATGAAGCAGAGGATCTAACTAGGGTACCCATGTTTGGTAAGTCTCTACCATTTGATAATGACGCTTCTAGTAGCAGATAGAAATTTCTGGGTCGCTAAAAAATAGGTTTGTACCTAAGGCATATGAGTGACAGTTATAGGACAATGCAAGTGTGTATGCTGGAATGGATAACTATCCTATATGCTGGGTAGCGAAAATACCTGTCCGCAGTTACAAACGGTCAACATAATGCTAAAAACCGCAAGAATCCCTAGCGAAAACTACAAAAACCAGCTCAATCCACTGTTGTATTAGTCCCTTAGGCGTAAATACTATCTGAAACTATGAAAAGTTCGTAATAATTGCTATAAATGGTAATAAAAACTAAATTTTATTATGTCATTTGACTTTTTTACCCAAATAGTGGATTTTGGACCAAATTACCTCCGATCTTCAACTGGTGATTGCGGGAGTGATGAGTGAGGGAATTAACGACCGTTTGGACCAAGTAATTCCTCTTCCCCTCCTCATTCTTTCTAGTGGATTACATTTTGTATTTAGGTTTGAATTTTTAAGTTATCTAGGGCACAAATTAAAAGTTTAGGTGTACGTGGGCTACCATTCATCAGTTCGTGTATACGCGTGATTATACACAGTTGTCTAAAATACAACCAGCTTATACTCAGCCCTATACACAACTGTGAATGCTGCAGCCCGCATATATGTCCGTAAATAATGTTTTTTATGGTTGCTAACTCAAAAAGTGATGTTTCTTTTGCAGGATGGTGCTAGAGTGGAGGGAAAGGGAACATGGGGAGGTAGATGTTGTCTTGGAAAGAGATCTGGAGGCCCAAATGGCCTTGAAAAGATGTGGGTTGTATAATTTTCGGGCACTCAAAGGGATGAGGGCCCAAGTGAGGTTGCTACAGTTTCTTGTGGATTACTGGGAACCAGAAAGTGAGAGCTTCAAACTTGATGGGCAACCATTAAGGATTGAAGTCGAGCATATTTATTTCTTGACGGGGTTGTCGCATCGGGGTGAGGTGGTGAACCTTAAAGCCCAGGGAGCTAGGAGCGGTATGAAGATAGAAGAATACATAGACGCTCACTGTGTTACAGGGACCAAGAAGGTCGAGAGTCAATTCCCCATCCAAGCGATAAACAATCTAAGCCTCATGATTGTTTTCCTCATTTTGAACTAGATCACAGGATTAGCTTTGTTGCACCAGGCATTGAGGCCACTTATGTTCTACTCCATAGAGTGTTTGAGACCCACGGTGTACGATTGGTGCACCTCGCTACTTGCTAACATGAAGAGCTAGTTGATAGAATGCAAATAGGGTGATAAGAGGAACTTCGGGTTTGGTTCCATCTTGTGTATCTTTTTCTTCGAGTAGGTTCCTAGTTTGGGACCAAGAGTTGAGATTATTCCTCGAGGACCTTACGATCTAGCCATGGCACGGTGGACCGATGTGATGAGACGACAGGGGGAAGTAGGGTGCCCACACCCTAGAACGATGACTTCTTTTATTGGTGGAGACGACAGGTCATTTCTCTGGATGACTACCCCTATGCAGGGATCGACTTTAGAGGGGACCCTGACATGCCATTGCCACCAGGGACCGCCTATAGGGACATAGGTATGTCAAAGTTTTTAAATAATTTTTTTTTTTTTGTATTTTTGTATAGGAAAACAAAAATATTTTTGGATGATATTTAATTACTAACTAGACATGTATGTGACATAGACATAGGTCCGCGACAGCTGGACAGGATTCCACGACATCTTCGGAGGCACTGGGGAGATGAAGCAGCAAAAGGAGAAGCAGAGAGAGTCCTTCAAAACATGCAGGGAAACCTGTCTTGTTTGACACAAAGGATTCTGATAGTTCAGGTAGAGGATTTGTCGGAGGCTATGCAACGACAGGTGGTTGGCATGCCCATAGCTTGGGTGCGACTCTTTTGGTGTATCACAAATTTCGTAGTTTTTTTATCATGACACACATCTGATGCCACAATCGTAGATTTCATGTATTTTGTATTATTGGATGTATATATGTATTGAGGGTGTTGGCCCCAATTTTGTACTATAAACATCATATTTTTTGAAATATATATAAAACATGGTTCTTTGGCTTTGCTTATGTTACAATGTGTACATTGATGAGAACGTTTTCTTTTCTTTATTTATGTGACAAATGCCAATATAAAAAGAAATTAACATAAGCATCAGATACATAATAAAAACCCTAGGTATGTGATGATAAGTAATAAAATCAAAATGTCGTTCTAAAAGGCGTAGCTATAGGAATTGTCAGAGTAACATAGGGTCGCTTACATGGTAACTGTCGTTCAACTGACATACTAGTAATTGGGAATCTAGGCGAACCTCTAAAGAGTGAATACCATGTGAAAAGTCATTGCACAAAATTTCTATAAGGACACTATATTCGGCCACATTATTCATGGATGGCACTAGGAATATGCCACCTAAAGACCCTGGTAGACCCTCGGGTGAGTAAACCACCCAAGCGACAGAAGCCAAGTTCTGTGTATGACGATTGGCTCCATCTGTGAATCCTAGGTGGACTGAAGACTCCGTTGACATCTTCCAACCAAGGGAAAACTTGATAACCAAGTTGAAGACAAAAGTAAAGGGAAAAGATATATACACTAAATTACATTAGTATACAAAGAGTTACGCCCAAGCTTGGTGCTCAAGTGTAATATCTTTTCAAGTAGAGACTGATAATACTAGAAGTCAATCTCCGATTGAAAATAGGGTAAGCCCAGTACCCATCAGATTTTTATGTCACAAGTTGGTTTTAAAGCGGTCAAATGGGCACAGATTCAAGATGATATCGTTTTAACTCAGAAAACTGGACTGGTATGCACATACAGGTGAGGTCTAGAATCAACTTCAGTCAGTAAGTTGGAGTAAGGGAGATTAGAGGGAAGAATTTGGTGAGGAGAGTGTAGAGGTCTGGTGTGGACATCAGGTCTTTCAGTAGCCTAAGGAGGAAAAACTTAAACGCAAGATCCTCTTGAATTCAAATCTCAAAGAAACTGAAAGAAATTATAACAACACTATAATGTAATATTCATCATAATACAATTATAACAATCCATGTGAAGCAGTAATTCATGAACTCTCTCAGTATCATAGGCAAATAATATGGAGCAAGAAAGCTGACTTAAATTAACCTAGATGTCTCAAAAAACAAATACATAACCATAGAACCAATGTTCTTCATAAAAATATTACAATAACAGGGATCCTAGCTCAACCATTCGACCTTTACAAAATATAGAAACTATGTATATATACTCAAAACTGTTGCAACTACCAGGAGCGTGATTGGACCCTTGCCTTCAAAGTTTCCAGTCGGTGCCCACTCTGTAAAACTATGTAGGCATCCTTATGTCAGACGTGAGACAGGTGCAGTTAGGCGTTTTACAGGAAATCTATCCAGGAGGAAGCTTCGGGTGGACAATTTTCCTTTATGGCTGATCTCTGCAACGCCTTCCATTTATGGGGTGAGACGAGGTCTCAATTTCTGACCCCATCTTCAATAACTTCCTCCATTGGGATCAGGATGAGGCCTGACACCCATGAATGTTTCCAGGCAGTACTCACGACTTCTTCAAGTCAATCCTGACGCCTCAAAGTTCTGCAAATCTTCCCATGTGACCAATACGGGCGATGTAGGTGCTAAGCTCCTTCTTCATCACCCCTTCATGCTTGTGACCTCGAGATATGACCTGGAACTATTGCACGATTGCGAGCGCTACTAAGGGTGGTCTGAAAGCAAACTGCTTTTGTCCCTACAAGTCATTGTGAATCTCCAAGTGTCCCTTTCCAAAAACCACGGTTTCGATTGTGACCCACCCTTGAAAATTTAAAACGTGTGCACCTTTCGACCCCGCAATGGAGTGTGACTGTTGAACTTTTGATTTGAGATGAGGCTCTCTGATCAATGGCTCAGCTCTGGCGCTTTTTAGATTCACGGCTCGGATCTATTTCGGGTCTTCTGCCATTGATTTCAGGCCTAGAATGAGTCACTCTTAGTGTTGTGCTTTGCGCTCATGACTGTGGCCGACGGCCCTTGAAAACTTTATGTGATAACATTTGGCTCCACAAGGGATTGCATGCTTCCTGCGAGCTGTCAAGAACAAGTAGTTCCAATGCCTTAGTTGTTGGGTTATGGAGTCAAGCTCAAAACATTTCATTGAAGGCCGACATGTACACTATTCTACTTATAAAAGGAAAACAAACACACATGCTCTATAAGGAGATTATTTATGTTCAATCCTATACTAACTGATCTTTACAAAGTTCTAGGTGAAAGAAAACTTCAACCATAGCCATTCAAGTGGCTTCCTAACTGGAAGACCATTTACTCTGTCATCGATTGATAATCGATAATGCAATCGTGACAGTGGAACGGTTACATCCTTTAGATTTCCTCCTAATGTTAAGGTCAGGATAAATATGGGTGGCTTCAAAACATGAAGGAAATATAAATCCATGTATTCCTCCACGGGCTCATAGGACAAGCGGAAAAATTCAAAAAAATTGCAACGGGTAGCCTGATTTGTCTTGCAGTTGTTCACACCAGGTTGAATGTCTCTTGAAAGTGCAGGTGGGTGAAAGGCCGGTGCAAACCGACTGATCTTAGGGGATGGCCTCTCACTAGTAAGATATGGACATGATATATGATGCCCCTTTTGCTGCTTCTTTTCTTCTTCATGGCTCTCCCAAGGGTCAGATTCATAATCATCATAAACAAGAATCGTGGGAAAGATCTGCTCTTCAATCTGTTGCTCGGTGTCTTCTGTAGGTCTAGGATGGATGATTTCCTCATAATATTTTTCTTTAGTGAATAGAGGATAAGACTATGTTGTATGCTCTTGGAAATCCTGCATATCTAGCTCATAAACTGATTCATAGTTGCCACACATGGGCTGGCTTCTCCCCAAGCTATCAAAATGTGATGTAGGGCTCTACTGCTCTTCATATGAATACTCATCAAAGTTGGGTGAGTGCAGAACTCCCACATCTTGAAAAACAGGGGCGATCCCATGATCCTTCATTTCAATCCAAGGAGAAAACACATAGTGGGAAATCTCTTGAAGGAAAAGAGAAGAATCTTCTTCCACAACAATCTTCTCTTTTAATTTCGATATGACAGGTTCATCAGGGGAAGAATATAATGGTGCTTTGGCTATGAAATCACCAACACCATCGTCATCAACAGGGTTGTCAAGGAGATCTACTTCAAGGGCTAGAAAATCCTCTGCGCTTTCTTCAAAAGAGCAGTGAACACAATCTGCCTTCAATTTATCCATCCTCACAGAAAGTGACCTCACCAACCACGCCAACTTAGACAGGGAATCTTCTTCCTCCTCACAACCTCCCTCCTCATAGAATTCATAGCTTTCATCCTCACAACTTTCATTCTAACAAATTTTATTTGAAACAGTCATACCTTAAACACAATCTTTATATTATTTACAACAGTTATGACAAATTAACACAGAGGAATAATACCTTTGACAATGCTTATTAAAACCTGCATGAAACTGTTCTAGGGAGGAGATGCTAGTAGGGGGCAAGGATCGATACCACTTATCGGCATGCTCGTCCAATGAGAACACGAACATCTTCATTAATACATCATCACGATGTATCTCCCACTAATTCATGAGTTCATGAAACTCATGAAGATGTTGGAAAGGGTTGTCATCTTTATGTTCTTTAAATATGGGAAAAAAATCAAGCCACTCATCGACAGTAGGAACAACATTTGGAAAACCAGGAACAACAGAGAAATTGAAAGGAGCAACCATTCAAGCAAAAATGGCTTCCATCTCGAACCAGTGGAGTCGCCAATCGATTCTTCAACCATGGAGTCACTAGGTGAATGATACATAGTCTGAGTGTGTCTCGTCTTTGTTCACCATCAAAGACCAGATCTGATCGTTGTGTTCTCCCAGAGGGTTGTAGTTGTAGCCAAAGGCAGCCACACTGAAATAGTGGAGTTGCCAGGTGCAAATACAATCTTCAATGGTTATGATATCTGATGCACCTTAAAAATAAGAAGCTCGTTGTCATTTTACCCAGGGAAATGTCTTCAATTTGTTCCCCAGAAACGGTGCCAAAAATGTTAGCACTAGAAGTCACCCTCTGATTACATAGAGGTTAATCCTAGTACCCATCATATTTTTATGTCACGAGTTGGTTTTAAAATGGTCAAATGGGTGCAGACTCAAGATGATATCATTTTAACTCTGAAAAATGGACCGGTATGCACATGCAGGTGAGGTCCGGAATCAACTTCAGTTAGTAAGTTGGAGTAAGGGTGAGTAGAGGGAATACTTTGGTGAGGAGAGTGTAGAGGTCTGTTGTGGACATCAGGTCTTCCAACAGCCTAAGGAGGAAAAACTTAAACGTAAGATCCTCTTGAATTCAAATCTCAAAGAAACTGAAAGAAATTATAACAACACTATAATTTAATATTCATCATAATACAGTCATAACAATCCATGTGAATTAGTCATTCATGAATTCTCTCAGTGTCAAAGAAAAATAAGATGGAGCAAGAAAGTTGACTTAGATTAACCTAGATGTCTCAAAATACAAATACATAACCAGAGAACCAGTGTTCTTCATAAAAATATTAAAATAGCAGGGAGCCTACCTCAACCATTCGACCTTTACAAAATATAAAAATTGAGTATATATACTCAAAACTGTTGCAACTACCAAAAGCGTGATCGGACCCCTGCCTTCAAATTTTCCAGTCGGCACCCACTTTGTCAGACTGTGTAGGTGTCCTTATGTCAGATGTGAGACATGCGTAGTTAGGCATTTTACAGGAAATCTATCCAGGAGGAAGCTTCAGGTGGACAGTGTACCTTTATGGTTGATCTCTGCAATGCCTTCCATTTATGGGGTGAGACAAGGTCTCAAATACCGACCCCTTCTTTAATAACTTCCTCCATTGGGATCAGAATGAGGCCTGACGCCCATGAATGTTTCTAGGTGGTGCCCACGACTTCTTCAAGTCAATCTTGAGGCCTCGAGGTTCTGCAAATCTTCCCCTGTGACCAATACGGGCATTGTAGGTGCTAAGCTCCTTCTTCATCACCCCTTCATTCTTGTGACCTCGGGCTATGACCTGGTGCTATTGCATGATTACGGGTGCTACCAAGGGTGGTCTGAAAGCAAACCGATTTTGTCCCCGCAATTCATTGTTTACCGCCATGCGTCCCTTTCCAAAAGCCACAATTTCGATTGTGGCCCGCCATTGAAAATTTAAAACATGAGCACCTTCTGACCCTGCAATGGAGTATGATCATTGATCTTTTGATCTAAGATGAGGCTCTCTGATCAACGGCTCAACTCTGGCACTTTTTAGAGTGACGTATCAAATCTATTTCGGGCCTTCGGCCATTTATTTCGGGCCTGGAGTGAGTCGCTCTGAGTGATGTTCTTTGCACTCATGACTGTGGTCAATGAACCTTGAAAATGTCATGTGATAACAAAGCCCATTACTGGGCTCAACCAATATGTTCCCTTCATAATATTCTAATTCATAGGCTCCTTTTTCTAAGGCACGTTGCACGATATAGGGACCGTGCCACATGGGTTTGAACGTGCCTGCCCCCAATGGTTCTTTGGCTTGATCATATAAAAGTACCAAGTCACCCTCAACATAGAACTGAGGACAGATAGACTTATCTTATTGGACCTTGAAACATCTTTTATTCTCTTCGATAGTCATAGAGGCGTCTCGACATTGCTCATCAAGTCTCTTTAGGTGTACGAGGGGTCACTCGAGATCGGAAGTGTTAGGGAGGAGCACAACTGTCAATATAAGAGAAGGGATTTTGCATTCAATAGGTAAGATCGACTCCACACCATGTACTAACTGGAAAGGAGAAAATCTGATGGCAGTATTGACCAAGGTTCAGTATGCCCAAAGTGCAGGATATAGCATAATATGCCAGTCAGATTTGTTTTGGCTGACGGTTTTCTGCAAAATGGTCTTGAGATACTTGTTTACAGCCTCTACTTGTCTGGGGTTATTAAGTGGAAGAATGACCATGATTAAACCCCAGCTTGGATGCTAGTTCTTCCACCATTTCATTCTAAAAGTGACTACCATGATCAATGACAATCTCACTCGGGATTCCAAACCTGGCGATAATTTGATTGAATACGAAGAAGGGGGCAGTATTCCCATTGGATTTAACTGTAGGCATGGCCTAGACCCACTTAGTAAAGTGTTGATTCCCCCTAGCCAAAGTTGGGCTGCAATCCATAAATTCCACCCCCCACTTGGTGAAGGGACCGACGGTAACGACTGGATGGAGAGGGGATGGATGCGAGTGCTTTTTCTGAGTGAAAACCTGGAAAGGGTGACACTTCTTAACTGCTTCAATGCAATCTTTAAATATAGATGGACATAAATAAACAACTCACAAAATTTTTTGGGTTGTCGCAAGCCCGAATAGATGACCACCACAAGCCCCACTATGGCAATCATTTAGAATTGACTCGACTTCTTTGTGAGTTAAAAAATGACGCAAGATATTGTCTATTCCTCAACGATACAAAGTGGCACCAACGATAAGGTAATTCTTAGCTTGGTATCATAAACGTCGTCGGTCATCTCGCGAGAGATGCTGAGGGAACTTCAAAGTTTGAAGATAGAGAATAATGTATCTATACCAGGGCTCATACGATGAGACAAAGAAAATGTGTTCATCCACAAAAGAACCAACATGAATACCATCCTCGTCCAATCGTGGGAAGTTGGATATTAGCTCTTCCAAGACTGGTGATTTATTGGATTTCGCAGAAGATAAATCAAAATCGAATTCTTGTAAAATGACAATCCATTTATTCTATTTCCCCCCTATGATATGCTTGGTAAGGACGTATTGAAATGGATTAACATCAGCAACCACAGTAGTTTTGCAAAGAAATATATAATGGCGTAATCGTTGGACTGCATGTATGGAAAGCAAAGCTAGATTTTTGACATGAGAATATTTGAGCTCAAGACCGACTAAGTTTCGACTAAGATAGTAGATGACGTGCTCGCAGAGATCATCATCCTCCTAAACCAAAACCATACCAATCGTCTCTTTGGACGTGGCGACATAAAGCAAGTAATCTCTACTGTAATCCAAAGAATTTAGCAAAGGCATCGATACCAAGGATTTCTTCAAAGCATCGAAGGATTCTTGGGCTCGCTCATCCCAGAGAAAAGGGGTGTCCTTCTTCAAAAGACGCATGAAACCCTTAGTAATATTGGCATAGTTTACTATAAACCGACATAAAAAGTTATCTTTCCCCTGTAAACCTTGAAGTTGTCGAATAGTGTGTGGGGGAGGCAATTGAAGTATTGCCTCAACCTTTAATGAATCTACCATGATCCCAGTATCAGAGACTAAAAATCCTAGAAGACATCCAGACCTAACGCAAAAGATGCATTTATGAGGGTTCAACCGAATTCTATAATGACTATTGTTACACATCAATATTACTCAATTGAATAAGTGTCGCATGTTAGACAAAGGGGACTTGATGAAACTGTCGCATTCGCATCTATGATTGTAAGTACTACTGTCGTTATTCTCATTAATATGACATGCTTGGCATGTTTCTTTATAGTTTGTGTCTGATCTTACATGAACTTATCGTTGATAGATAGATCTGTTTTCAAGCTAATATCAATAGAGTAGGAAGTGGTCGTACTTTGTTTGTCTACAGGGCTCTTCGAGGAGCGAAATATTGGAGCTCAAGTCAGAGCGTGCAGGGAAAAACATCGATAAAAAGGTACTTATGTTATCCTTCCTCCTCATGCATTAGTTTGTATAGATTTGAAAGGAAGTCAGTGTCCATGTTAAGCACTTTCTGTCTTCGAGTTTAGGGTCTAGCTCTTTGAGGAAATCTACCTATCCGCAGGGAGATTTTCCTACAAAAGAAACTGGCGACTCCACTGGGGAGTCCTCAAATCGAAACCTTTTGTTTTGATTTCTCCTTATAGACCTTGTCTTACCTCTTGATTGTTTTTAGACCTGGTTCACCCCTTTTTAATTAGTTTCATGAGCTAATTGACTCCCTACCTCATCACACTCAGCTTGATTGACGAGACTGGACTGCAATTTTTGGATTTTTTGACATTTTAGGAGCTTTTTGAACCTGGCGCCCCTGTACCTGTGTTAACAGAGCGCTAGCGCTCCCTGAGTGCCTTACACAAAGCGCTATAACGCTCCTTTCCCTTGACAACAGAGTGCCAGCCGAGGCCACATATGTAGCTGTTCAATCTGCCTCTCCCTCTCCGAACAACCCACATTTGCTGGCACTTGATGCCTACTCGGTGCCTTCATGGTTGGATTCCCTATCATCTGCAATCGATTACATTTCCTAAATTTTCCCTTCTGACGAATCTATTATGGAAATGCTTAGTATTGACGATCTACCTTGGGATGATAACCATCATCGATCCTCTTTTCTTCCGCCTTTGGAAGAAATTCACCAAGACATGCACTCTGTCTTCCCCCCCAATGTTACCGATGCTCTGCAATCTCCTATCCTCACACAAGATACTCTCTCTGAGGGGAATATGAGTAACATATATACCACGATCGTTATTGATATTTCGATCAAAGAAGGTGTCGTGGAAAACATTAACCTTGGTGCTAATTGCACACCCGAAGAAGTGGTCTCTTACACCGATTTGTTTAAAGAATTCTGTGATGTCTTCACTTGGAGCTACGAGGAAATGCCAGGGATCGACCCTTCGATCGTCGTGCACAAAATCAAGACTTATCGTAGAGCGAAACCTGTTCGACAAAAACTCCGCCCGGTTCATCCCAAGAAAATCGCAGCTATAAAGGCAGAAGTTGAGAAACTTCTAAAATCTGGCTTTATCTATCCTATCCCTTTGACAGAATGGGTCTCCAACCTTGTTCTGATTGCCAAAAAACAAGGAACCATCCATGTTTTTGTTGATTATAGATATCTCAACAAAGCTTGTCCAAAGGACAACTACCCTATGCCCTTCATCGACCAAATCATTGATAATTGCACAGGGAGCATAATATTCTCTTTCATGGATGGCTTCTCTGGGTATAACCAAATTGAAATCTTAACTGTTGATCAACATAAGACAACCTTTATCTTCCCATGGGGAACTTTCGCCTATCGAAAGCTACCTTTTGGTCTCAAAAATGATGGTGCAACTTTCCAGCGGGCCATGTCATACGCTTTCCATGATATCAAGCATATTGCAGAGCCTTACCTCGACGACTTACCTGCCCACTCATCCAATCGATCCAATCATGTTGATCACTTACGGGCTATTTTTCTTCGATGTCGGTTCTACTATATTCACTTGAACCCACATAAGTGCATTTTTATTGTCAAATTTGGTCGACTCCTCAGTTTCATTGTCTATAAAGATGGGATCAGGGTGGATCCTTTAAAGATCAAGGTCATTCTAGCCTTACCCCCACCTACCAATTTAACCCAACTCCAAAGTTTGCAAGGCAAAGCAAACTTCCTTCACCTTTTTATTTGTAACTACGCTGAGATAACTAAAGGATTCATGCGGTTACTGCAGAAAAACACCCCTTTCATCTGGGATGACATCGCTCAATGGTCATTTGATGCTCTCAATCACGCCTTGACCCACGCACCTTTGTTGCATCCTTCAGAGTATACAAAGGACTATATCCTTTACATAGTAGCCTCCACTTCCACTATTGCAATGGTGTTAGTTCCGGAGGACCTCAACGGTGAAGAACATGTGATTTATTACCTGAGCAAGAGTCTATCTGGACTTGAACTCTGATATTCACATGTAGAGAAACTAGCTCTAGCAGCCGTTATCGCTGTCCAGAGATTCCGCCATTACATCTTATTACGCACCACCACAATAATTGCGGACTCCAACCCCATGTACCACGTCTTGACACGTCAAGTACTTGGGGGAAATTATTCTAAATGGATCGTTATCCTTCAGGAATTTGATCTTGAATTTACGAAGTCCAAAGCCAAAAAATCCCTAGTGTTCGCAAAGCTTATTTGTGCTCTCCCTCGTACCGATTAAGACATCAAACCTAGAGATTCTCTCCCCGATGAATCTCTTTTCCTCATCATCACCTCTGATCCTTGGTACGGAGATGTCCTCCTTTACCTCCAAACCCAACGATTTCAGCCCAACATTTCTCGTGAAGAGCGTCGACGTATTCGTCACCACTCTCGTCGTTATCTTATCGTTGGTGACAACTTGTATCGCCGTGGTATTGACACTATCCTTCGATGATGTCTGATTCATGAGGAGGTTGAACGCGTTCTGAATGATTGTCACCTTGGCGCCTGTGACGGTCACCTTTCTGGGATGGCCACAACCCAAAAAATCCTACGTGCCGGCTACTTTTGGCCCTCGATTTTCAAAGATTGTATCGAGGCCGTCAAAAAATGCCCACCCTACCAAGTCTTTAACAAGAAGGCACACACCCACCCTACTACGTTGCACCCCATTATCGCCATCATCCCCTTCGCCAAGTGGGGTATCGATTTCATGCAATGTAAGCCTACCTCAGTCGGGGGGCACGGTTATATAATCGTCGTCGTCGACTACTTTACCAAATGGGCTGAGGCTATGCCTACCTTTCTGAATGATGGTCGTATCGCAAATCTATTTCTTTTCAAACATATCATAACTCGTTTTGGTGTACCACATGTCATTGTCATTGATCATGGTGCACACTTCAAGAACTAGATGATGAGTGAACTGCATGTCAAATTGGATTTTTTCCATGAAAAATCATCCCCTTACTATCCTCAGGCCAACGGACAAGTTGAGGCCATCAACAAAGTCCTGAAAACCATGATTCAATGCATGGTAGGGGCAAACAATACATCGTGGCATCTACAACTCTTTTCTGCTCTCTGGGCTTATCGCACTTCCGTGAAAACTACAACTAGATTTACTCCTTTACATTTGGTGTATGGCATCGAAGCCGTTCTACCAATCGAGTGTGAGATTCCATCACTAAAACTTAAAGTAGAACTCCTACCCCATACTTATGTCGAAGAAGAATGTTTCTTATATCTATCCAAGCTAGACGAAACACATCATGATGTCGCTCTTGTCAATGAGGCACATCAGAAACGAATTAAAAATCAATACGACAAATCCGTCCATCCTTGGACTTTTGCAGAAGGACACTTAGTCCTCATCTATGACCAAACTCATGAAAAATTGGGGACAGGTAAGTCAAAACCTCTGTGGCATGGTCCTTACATCGTGAAATGTGTTCTACACAGAGGTGCCTACGAATTAGTAGATCATGATGGAATTTCCCTAGGAGAGCCCCGGAACGGGCTTTGCCTTAAAAAGTACTATGCCTAGATCACCTAGCATCTGTACTTTGTACATTATTGTATTTTAGTTTGGTGTGTCTATTTATTTTGCGTGCTCAAGTTTTTTCCTTTGCCACTCATGACTGTGCTTGTGTTTTCATGCGCAGATGACGTCTTCCTTTCCTATCTTTTTCAGGTTTGCGGATGGCGCTAGTCGACATACTCAGAACATTGCTTCGGCAGCATGGGTCATTTACCAATTTAATGAGGTGGTGAGTTCAGGAGGTATTTGCTTAGAACCAGCGACCAACAACATGGCAGAATATCAAGCTGTCATCGACCTTTTGACCCAAGCCTCCTCCCTAGGTATCTCTCATATCATTATTTACTTAGACTCCCAACTCATGGTCTATCAACTTAACCGTATCTACGCTATCCGTAATCCTATCCTGCTACGTCTCCACCTGCAAGTTCACTGTCTTGAACGAATGTTTGATTATGTTGAATATAGACACATTCCAAGAGAACTCAACAGTGTTTCGGATTCGTTAGCTAATTACATCATGGATCGGTATCTCACCCACATATAAGATTTAAGGAAAGCAAAATTGTACATCACATGTAAATTAAAACACA
>JZKD02S0091229.1:60912-82890 GCA_000966675.3 Picea glauca | reverse complement strand
GCGTGACTGAAATGTTTTGATTACATCAAAAAGTATGTAGAAGAGAAAAATGTTGGGTCTTTACACCCATACAACATCGCCTGACAAGGCATACAAAAATACGATCACCAGAGAGGCTCTAATCTCCCTGCACTACATTGTGCTGCGAGTAACATATCACTGCATGCACTATGCGTCTCAGTAGAGAATTGACATTCTCTGGCACTCCCACAGTGCACCTCTACATATGTAAAGGCACTTCTCCCCTCTGTAGAGGAGGAATGCCCATCGTGAGGCCTTGGAGGTTTCTTTCAACCTCCCGGAGACCTATCACTAGTACTCCCAGATCTACTAGCACCGGAGCACCCCCACGACATCCTGGTATCGGTATATCGGCCGAGCGCACTGCTCCCTTGTCTGCATGTTGAAAACAATACATCTATTAAAAACTCTTCTACATACCCAAAAAAATATATATACATTAAAAACTTAAAAAAAAAAAATTAGACAAGGTGTTGCTCAGTCTCTTACCTGACGTATCCCAATCTTCCCCCATGGGTAAAATCAAATCCATGCTACCGCGGAAATCCACCTCAGCATACGGGAAGTCCTCTATCCAGAGATACTGCCGTCTCAGCCAAGCGAAGAAATCGCCAGTGAAACGGAACTCTGACTCCGCTACTAGCCTCGGAGACAGACTAGTCCACCTCTCCATCCGTGGTTCATCCACTGGTCGCACTGCCAGTGCTATTTGAGGCTGCATATGGGGGATGCGCTCTAAGAAAAATGAGACCAAAAAAGAACCGTATCCGAACTGTTTCTGTCCCATTCTGCACCGCGAAACCTGTTCCTTCACATTTCGAAGGAACCTGCACTCGAGTTGAATAGTGTTGGTTCCGAGCACTGCACGCCATAAGCCACCTGCGATCTTGACGCCAGATGTGCGCTAGTACTGCCTGTCACGCTCGTGATGGAAAACAAAATGGACCGGAGGGGTAACTCTCGGATATCCTTGATAAGGATTCTACCCCCTACCAGTCTTGCTCCTGGGACACAGTGACGTGCTAGATACACGTCCACTTGCTCAGGTAGCGCCCTCTGCCCGGAAAAAGATATGGGAACCCCTCTTTTCGAGAGGCCAGTCAAGAAATATACGTCTTCTAACTCGATAGTTAGAAGCTATGTGCCGATCTGGAACCCTTGCTCCGCGACATCCCATAATCCGATCATGTGCTCAAGCAATAAAATCTCCTTCTTCATTTTTTGCAATTTGAAGAATTTCAGTAAGCCACAAGCTCTCAATGTGTCCCACGTGCGAGGACTCTGCAAGGCAGCTAAGTCATCCATCTCATGTTCTCGTTCTTTCCACTCGATCATGGTTGCCGAAATCACCTACAAAACAATAAAGAATTTCATTATTTCAATATTTCGGCAATTTTTGGCAATTTCTTAAAACAATTTAAAACATGAAATCTAATGCCCACATCATTTAAAAAGACCACGTCCTCTTTTATAACCATCACACCCTCTCTTTTCCATTTAACAACCATCACACAACATTAAAACATTTTTTAAATGAAAACGATCTCATTATGGCTGCGTGGGCATATGTGGGAATTTCTTATGGTTTCTTTGACAAAAACGACCCATCCAATTCGGTATTAAGACGTTGGCATCCTTCCTATCATCTTTTAAACACGTTTTTGCACAAAGAATGTCTAATTCCCATCATTTTTAATGGAGGTCGATTTGATCTTTTTGGGGTAACTTAGGGCTTCATTTTTTAAATTAAATGCTGCTATGAAAATGAATATTAAACCATGTGATTGAAAGAACGGTAGATGGATATCTACCTGGTCTGAATGGAAAGAAAAATGGTCAACCGTAGCTCCGGTATCGAGCGAAACAAGATCCACCTCCCAAAGTGAGAATCTCCACTGTTACAAATCCTTATGCAAAATGAAATGGTAAATGGAATTTTCATTGTATTACTATTTATAAATTTCCATTTTTTATAAGGTATAGTCATTTATGGGTTTCTCTAACAATATATTGGCTTCACTAAACTTCTGGATTGTAGTTTTGACATTGCAGGTTTCCTGGCAGTTCTGATCGATTATTTACCTTGTCACACTCATGAGCATAGTCTTAGTTTGTTCTCAAGCTCGAGAATATGAGAACGCACCGGGTATACTTTTATCTCTTTTTCGGACCCTCATGGACACACGAAAAAGGAACCCCCTTGGAGTCATCTTTAAACTCTTTTCAGACTCTCTAAATATGAAAAGATTGTTGAGTGATCTTGCTTCCTTTCACGCTCGTTAAAAGGTTTGAAAGGGCGTCTTTCGAGCAATATTTTATCTCTTTTTTGGTCTCGTTAGACTACTGTACGAAAAAGGAACCGAGAGAGTTCTCTTTTAAGTGTTTTTCCAAACTCAATAATCCTGAAAAACCTTCGATTTTTCTGTCTTTAGACTCGCTAAAACACACATCGACAGGCCCATACAGGACCGAACCCTTACTTCTTCCAGTTCGTTAAACAAAAGAAGAGGAACTTACCGAAGGTGAGTTATATCGAGCATGTGTTATCCTCCTTGAGTTCATTAAATCAAAAAGAGGTACTTGTCTATCTGGATGGGGGAAAATTTGAAAGAAGCAAGTCAGGCAGTCTTTTGAAAATATTACCAAGCAATTCTTAGAGTCGCCCTTGAACACGGAACTTTGTCATTTGCACACATCATAATCCGCTGAACCTTTGTACTGAGCCAATCCCTCGAGTTTCTTCCACTCCTTTGGATCACCCGACGCAAGTCACAACATCCACTGTATCATCAAGTTTTGGTCCATGTCATGTTTTTCTATTGTGCCTCAGTGTTCAAGGGAAGTATCCGCCTCGAGAGTCGGCCAACCAAATATCTTGCTTCAAAACCTATGTCAGTACATGTTCTTTTGATCTACCAACTACATCTCTATGTTCGTTTTGTGTCGTTGATGGGGGATACATCAAGGCCCTCCCTCGATGAGTCTATTCTTGTCGACTTCAACACATTATCCAAGAATCAGGCTTAGAAACCAGTTAGTACTTTGGGACCTGCATGCCTCAGTGGCAGGCCTCCTCACATTCAACAGTAGGTTTACATCATTGACCTCTGATTGGATGATTCCATGGATGTTCGACTCCAGCTCATCCATTCACATTCGTTGGAATGTACTAAGGTACCTTGGGAATCATTGACATTAATGGTGATCTCCCTCGCACTTGTTAACGGTTTACACCATTGACCGATAATCAAGTGGTTTCTGCCATGTTCGACCTCAGGACATCTATTCACATGGTTAGATTCGTACCACATTGGGATTGGTAAGAAGACCCTGGGTTGAGAAATCACTTTGGTATATGCTTTACCCAGGTTGTGAAGGAGTTTCTCTTGGACAAATGATGCATACATTGTTACATAGATCCACTTTGTATTGGTCATGGCTATGTCTTGTCATCTCTTAGATCCACTGTGTATTTTTCATGGCTACGATCAGTCTAGGTCATCAGAGTATAGATCCACATTGTAACTTCGGTGGCTATATACCCTTTTATCAATACAATTATGGATCCGCAGTGTATTTTATGGTGGCCATGTCTTGCAAGCCTTGATCACCCAAGCATAGGTATGCCTGCCTTGGGTTTTGAAATATGTCATGATATTTGTTGGATGTTTGTGTGCAGCTTCTGTCAGGTTTTTCAAGTCTATACCCTTGCTTGAAAAGTCTACAAAGCATTTCAGTTATCATTTCCCGTCTTCTAACTTCATGCTTTGGGGGGCAATCTATTACACATCAATATTACTCAATTGGATAAGTCTTGCATGTTCCTCTCAACTATCGTAAGTGTCGCATGTTCCTTACAATTGTCGCAAGTGTCGCATGTTGTTCACAAGTGTCGCAAACATCAAACAAAGCATACTGCCATGATGATGACACCAAGGAGACACTTAGAATACCTCAGACACTTGATTTGGAAGAAGGAGAATGATTAACTGAAGTCAAACATCTATTGCCACCTGAAAGGAGCTCTAAAACCAGGGTTTTGAAGGGGAGCGCTCCTCTACATCAGACTTAGGAGCATTGGCGCTCCCCTATAATACCTTAGGGAGCGTTGTAACAACAAAATCCCCCTCTGAAGGAGCGCTATCCATCCTTAGAGCGTTGGCTCTCCCCTTGAGCCTCCTAGGGAGCGTTATAGTGCCCTGATGCCCCTTTTGAGGGAGCACTGTCTAATCTAGGCAGTGGTTGGCCCGTTGAGGAGAATAAGGGGAGGATCTTTCATGTTTGGAAAGTAGTTGCATTCGAATTCTTGGTTCAATCAAAATATCCTTGATCTAAGGAGGGAATTCCTCAACCTACCCTAAAGATACCTCAAGAGGTTAAGCCTCTCTTGACCTATATAAGCAGGCTCTATGATGGTGAAAAGGGGGGAAGAATTGCTAGCATGAAACCTATGATCTCATAGGAAACACACAGTCAACTAAAGGAGAAGTGATCAGTGAAGCTGCTATCATCTAGGTCATGGATCTTTTGAGCAAGGTTTAGACAAAGGGGACTTGACGAAACTGTCGCATTCGCATCTATGATTGTAAGTACTGCTGTCGTTATTCTCATTAATATAACACGCTTGGCCTATTTCTTTCTAGTTTGTGTCTGATATTACATTAACTTATCATTGATAGATAGATTTTTTTTCAAGCTAATATCAATAGAGTAGGAAGTGGTCGTACTTTGTTTGTCTACAGGGCTCGTCGAGGAGCGAAAGATTGGAGCTCAACTCGGAGCATGCAGGTACAAACATCGATAAAAAGGTACTTATGTTCTCCTTCCTCCTCATGCATTAGTTTGTATAGATTTGAAAGGAAGTCAGTGTCCATGTTAATCACTTTCTATCTTAGAGTTTAGGGTCTATCTCTTTGAGGCAATCTACCTGTCCGCAGGGAGATTTTCCTACAAAAGAACGACATCTTTCAAAAACTAGTCGAATATGACTAGGGTGATCCACTCTCTTACGAGAGTGAGTAGCAAGATTGTCAAGATAAGATTTGAATATATGCTTAAGATCATGGAATGAGAAGGTCATAGCACGTTGGAAGGTTTCTCCAGCGTTTTTAAGGTCAAAAGGCATCTTCCAGTATGTGAAAGTACCCCAAGGACAAATAAATGTCATCTTATGTTGATCCTCGGGTTTAATTTGAATTTGGTTATACCATGCAAATCCATCCATAAAAGAAAAAACTCCACTTCCTGCACACTCGTCGAGAATCTGATCGATGAAAGGTGTCGAGAAGTTGTCTTTAGGACAGGCTTTGTTTATGTCATGAAAATCCATGCATACACGGATGGTTTCTTTCTTCTTATTTACAGGAATGGGATTGGATACCCATTCAATTAAGGGAACTAGGTAGATAAAGCTAGCATTAAGAAACTTATCTACCTCTGCCTTAATAACAGGGGCCTTCCGGGGATTGACAGCTCTAAGACGTTGTCGAACAGGATTATCATTCGGGTAAGTTTTAATCTCATGTTCAATAATTCAAGGGTCGATTCCTAGTATCTCTTCATATGACCAAGCAAATACATATTTGAATTCCTTGAAGAGCTCGATGTAGATCAGGATTTCTTCTGGCAAACAATCTACACCGATGTGTACATTTTCAATCTTCCCAGGGGTACGACAGATATCGATCGCGACGGTAAGAGAGATACTCGTCATATTTCCTTCAACATAAATTTCTTGTGTATCAAGTGGAACTATGGCGTGACCGACTATCTAGCTCAGATTAGATCGAAAGTCATCTTGTTTGATTCTAACAAGCTCTGGGAGAAAATAAGAGCGATGATGTATATCATCCCAATGTTTTTCAGAAAAGTTCATGGCCTCGATGATAGCTTCATCCGATGGAAAAGTCTCATCGAGGCATTCATGTGAGAAAGAAAACAAAGTGGCCCACACGAGCTTAAGAAAAGGATCCTCCTCGTCCGTCTATGAGGTAATAGGATCGGGATCGGTGGAAGAGTAAGGAACAACTTGATGCGCTATATCTATTGTCGATAGTGGCATGGCCATTCTAGCATGCGACTAAACTTCACAAGATGCAGTTGAGGAAGGTAGGGTCCAAGGATCATTAAAATAGGAAGTGTGGAAAGGAACGAACCTCTTTGACGAAACGGGCCTACTTGACATGGCATAAACATGATGAATCGGTGTCATGAAGTTGAAGGTACCCATAAGGATTGAATACATTCCGACACCAATATTCTTAGTTGCCGGCAGAGAATTGTCGACCACGAGGATCTACGGTCCAACAAATGCACTGGGGCTATCATTCGCAAAGGATAATTGGTCAATTTTCATGATCTTCCCATCGCTAGGAAAACAAAGAGTGCGACAGACGGATGATACGACGAAAGTCGTAGCGTAAGTCCAATTGCGTCCTAGTAACAAGTTATAATTGAGGGGCGCATCAACCACCTCGACATCCACCTCTACCATATTCCCACCTAAATGAACTGGAAAGGAAGGAAGAATATCATGAGGGAGGAAGGAACGACCATCAAAAGCAGTCAACATGGTCAGAGACTGAGAGAGATTTGGAGAGCCGTGAACTTTCCAACAGACCAGAGACATCACACATGTTGTAGCGCCTTCATAAAAAACCGCACACTTGATGGTATACTTCGAGTAACCCACGTGGATTTGGAAGGCCACATGGTAAGGCAAGTGAGGCATCACATATGTGATGTCAAAATCGATAATTTTCGAGCCACTGGGATCTAGAGCTCCTAACGCAGATAACAAGGCATTCCTCTGTGAAGGACACATCTGGAGTACCTCCAGGGACAACATCACACAAGGGATTTGATCCAAGTCCTCAACAATAGAGTAATTTTGGGTGGCTCTAGCATTAGGATTGTGGATAGAGCGCTTGATTACTCCTTTTAAATTATGAGGCGGTGGCTCTGGTTTTTCTATCAGCAAGGGCATCTCCGGAGGAGGAGGAGATTCTAGACCAAGTACAGTTTATGGAGAACTGTAATCACGAGATCAAGTGGCTACATTAATGTGAGAATTTACCATATTGATGCACAAATGGTCATTGTCTTGTGCCGATGGGTTTGGACTCCCACCAGCCACATTTTTTACATTTGAGGAGCTTGAGGCCATGTGGGAAAGGATTCGTTAGCACAATGGGCGATAGAGATAAGAGCCTCACAGCTTTCGCAAGTTTGGGTCATAAATGAGTAATATGATCATCTATACAAAGATTACAGGGAAATTTCACCTTACGCCTTTCTTTCTTTCCCTCACTAGCATTATTATTCATCCTCTCATTATTACCATTGTCCTTGCGTTTATCATTATTCTTCCCACCCTTACAATTATTATTACGCCCTTTCTTCTTATTCTCGCATGGTTGTCGGTTACCATTTGGACTGGTCGATGATCACACAGAATGTACATCCACCGACTGAGGTGGATTGGAAGACATAGAGGAAGTTGACCCTCCTACAGACTGTTTTAGATACAACTCTTTCAAATGGCTTGTCACCGAGCCTGCGAATTTCACATTGGCGAATCCTACAATGCCATCGGCATGAGGCCTAGGATTTTTTCTAGGGTCGGAATTTCACCTCGGTGCGTCCAGAAGAATCTCGTATAACATCCTAGACTGAGCATATATAAGATCTAACTGTTTGGATTTGAAGATTGCTTCTTCCTCAGATGTAACCCTGAATGTCGCAACATCCTTTGAAATAGGAGGTTGTAAAGACTTAAGGAACCACTCTAACATGAATCCTGGGGGTATGCAGGTCTTGGTAAACCTCTTCCATTTACACCACTCCTAGATGTAATCTAAGATATGAGTGGCTTTGTCATGGCGTAAGGTTGACAGAATTTCTAGGCCAGCATCGTAACAAACCAACAATTGGAAGTGGTTAAGGAAGATTAAAACCATCTGAGAAAAGGTCTCGTGTGCCCCCCTAGGTAGCTCGATATACCATTTCATGGAAACCCCCGTGAGGGTGCATTGAAACAATCTTAACCAAATGGAATCATCACTAAGGGAATTCGAAGAGCACCATAAGTGAAAGGTGGTAATGTGATCACCAGGATCCTCCCCATTCTTGCCTTCGAAATTTTGAATATCCAAAGGAATCTTGCTGGGAATGGGGGCCATGTAGGATCATGACACACAAGTTCATTCATCAACTTAGACAATTTTGGCAAATGGAGCGTGGCCAGAAAAGGGAGACGAAGTTGTGGCATCTGGCCCCAAGATCCCTAGAAATATTATGGTTGGGAAATTGTAGCCCATCCAGGGTTCTGCTAAGCACCATGTCCCTATCCAAGATTGTAAGAACCTCCTCAAGGTTGATTCATAAGGGGTTGGTTTGGGCACCATTCCAATAGGAATTTTTTGATGAGGGTTATAAAAATTCCCCCCAGCCGGAGTAGCTCTGGGTTGAGGATTGCCCAAGGTATGAAACTGACCTCCTTCGGGTGTGAATCTGGAGGATAAAGGTGGATTTGTCATGCCAAACATGTTGGTCGAAATTGACACTGAGGAGGTGAGAGTAAAGGATGGAAATTGAGTAAAAGATTGTCCACCATGTTGGTTACTCCACCCAAAAGCAACAACATTAGAACCAGGGTTAAAAGAAGGAATTCCTCCCATGATAGGAGTCATTTGAGAAATCTAAGAGCCACCAAACAAGAACAAAGTATAAGGAGGAATTGTTCCCCCAAGTCCAATGCTAGCATTAGGGCCAGTGGCTGGGATGGAGTTTGAAAACTGCGATGTAAAATTTGGCATACCATAGGAAAAAGGACTAGAGGCCATCAAGAGGGACTGAACATTATAGCCCGGTGAGTGACCAAGAGACCCAAATAGGTTCGTGGCAATAGGTTGAGTATTCACTACAGGATGGGAAACAATGATAATAGGTGCCTCTGGCACTACAACCATTGTGGTTGCAGTAGTCAAAGGGGTGCCATTAACTATAGTAGGTATGGGAGTCAAAGGGCTCCCAGTATCTTGATGACTCAGTTCAATACTCATCCTTGTAGAATCACAAATCTGATAAGTGGAGGTGTGTGTACCACGTTTAATAACTCTACGCTTTTTAGAAGGCAAAGACTCAAAATGCGGTGGTAACTGTAACAAGTGGCAAGACTTGCGGGGAAGCTGGTCTGGCTCCAGGATGACTTAAGATTCCATATATAAAAAACAAATCTTAGGGCCAACTAATAATCAAAGAGAACACCAAAAATAATCAAACGACCAATATGCACACAAACAGGGTAAAGTGGCTGAAAGGGACCTCCCTCTCTAAAGTAGGTATGCCTCGCCCAAGAGGGGTCTGAGACTTTGCTGCTAAAGATTGGAGGAAACATAATCAATTATAAAGGCCCTTGTTGTCTTAACAACCAGTCGTTCAGATCCTCCCAGACAGGTAATCCTCCATAAAGGTTATGTGTTGTCCAACCCTTATCTGACCTAGGGTACCTACAGAATAACCCCTGCAAGTAACCTATGTGGTACCTAAGTCAAGCAACTAAGAAACCATGGTATAACCAATGCACAAGAGAATAGATGTAAGTCAGGTCCATCGTATGGGTAGGGTAGCAAAGCCCAAAACCTTGAAGCATTGCCTCTCACGGAGGTAAGGGAACTAGCATGATCCCGATATACGAATAGATCCCCAGAAATATATCTGACGCTAAGAAGGTATTGAGGGGATATCCCTTCAACTGACCTCACATGACCTTGTGATTAACTCCGGTGTAAGTGGATCCTCTTTATATTACCGATTACACAATGGATTTCTCCACTCCCTTAGTCAGACACATATGTTGATTTAATAGCCTTGGAGAATTTTACTCACAAAATACTATTCCAAGGCACTAAATCCTAAGCTAGTTTGTGCACCCTAAAAAATAAAATTGTTACTAATCAATTTTAAATTATAGCGTTAATTTTAATGGCCTTGCTTACTCAAAAGGTGTGGTCATGAAACTAGTGATGTTATGACTCAGCAAGTAAAATAAATGAATATGAATACAATGCAAAGTCCTAACTTCAATTTCCAATAAATGATATGCTTCTTAAAAATGCAATCCTCAATTCAATTCTGCAATTCTAAATAAAAATGCAATCTTTCTTTACATGCACTAAGATAAACGACAAATACTCAAGAGATCAAAATGCCAATCAATGTAAAATGCCTAATATTTTTGTATTTTCAATATAAGAAAAATGAAAATGCAAGGACTGAACAACAACTTGATATATGAAGACTCTAATGTGTATAGAGTACAGAGACAACCCAAGTAGGATATCAAGGACCAAAACACCCATCCCAAGGTGCAAGGAAAATCAAAATGAAAAGATGATGAGAAAGGCACCACCCAAAAATTCAACCAAAGACAGGTTTCTTGTCATTCCACAGACACTTAACAGTCACTACAGAGACCCAAGAAGACTCGGCAATCATCAAAACCTACCTAGAAACCACAAAACCCATAAAACAAGCAACAAAGGTTGATGTATGCGATTTTTCAAGGGAAAAGCATGTATGTACGCATCTTGTAGAAGAACAACATGTGTATGTACATGACTATCAAGCAAAAACCCGCGTATATGTGTCAAAACACAATTAGGCTAAGGATAAGGTTGAAAGACTTAGACCCATAGTGAACAGAGGTTGTCAAGTAATCATACAATAAGAAAATCAATATGAACGAGAGAAATCTAAGGATGAAAACACTCCAAACCTGGAAAAAGAAGAGTCGATCCCCAATATGGTCGCCAATTCTGTTATGAGGAAAATCTCTCTATGGATGGGGGTAAACCACAACAAATGGAAATGACTGCAGAAATCAGCTCTAATATCAAGTATGTTATATAATCAAATATGCTAACAAGACAAGATAAGAGGCCTACCTCATCCAGACGTTCGATGAAGCCCATCAATAAGCACTTGACTCAAAGCAATATACCTGCAACTAGTCCTCAACAACCAAGAAACACAAGCATATGGTGATAATATATCATGTTAGCACATTCAATAGCGTAATCCATCAACATTCATAGCAAATGCTCCCATGGAATAATAATTCAAATATTTGTGAGATATTAATTGGACGAGAAAAGAGTATTTTTATTAAGATATAATCAGCAGAAGTGAATAAGTTACAGAATTCTGTGTCAGCACGGTTCGAAACCGACAAACTAAGTTCCTTCAAGCTAGGCCTCCACCACTTCAATCCTCCACCAAAGGCAAGCTCATATAAGAGAGACAATGAAGTTCTCAATTGGTAAGGGAAAAGCTTGGCGGCTGAACAATGTGTTGAGACTTAAAGGACAAAGGGATCCAGACTCAATGTGAAGTGAATAATTTCTCCAGAGTAACTTTGCTCTCAAAGTTGAATTATTTCTCCTCTTTTTCCATAGCTCGGATTTGGCCCATTTATAGCCTTCAAGTGGAACTGAAGAGCTAAGTAGGAACTTTTCCAGTATATGGAAGGCCAAGGATCATTGATCTCGTGACATGACATGGAAAACCGACACCATTTTTCAATTTTGGGCACATTTTCTGATGTACCCTGGATGTAGTGGTGTAACCTGCGTATACGCATATTGTATAGTAGGCAAGGCGCGTATATGTGGAAAAATATTGTCTTTATCTCTGGAATTTGCAAAAAGGGGACTTCAAGTCTGCATAGGGAAATGGAAAAAGGCCCTATGTGCAAGATTGCATGGGGTGAGGCAAATCTTGCTATAACAATGTCATGTAATGTTTAATTCTTATTCAAGGTAAGTTGTTTAATTTCTAGCAAAATACAATATGTTGATTAAACATGTTTATAAAGAAAAATTACTTTTATGAAATGTTATTTTCTCATTTATTTTATTTATAATGTTATAATAATTGTTCATAATTAAATTTATAATTGTTATATTTTAAAAAAAAATATCATAATCATAATTATTAAATATGAAAATGAAATTATTAATAATAATGAATTTTAAATGTGAATTTAAAAAAAAAAAATTATCATTATTAAATATGAAAATGAAATCATTAATAATAATGAATTTTAATATACACAATTTGTTTTAAATGACTTTATGATTTCTTTCTCTACCACATACCTAATTATGAATCTTCTCATAAGGAAATGTAAGTATTTGATTTGTTAGTGAAGAAATTAATAAATTTGTTAATGTTAAAAGAATATTAAATTAGATTAATTTATATTAATATTTAAAAATATAAAAAATATTAAGCAAACTCAATAAATAAATAAACAAAAATCCATTTGTAGATGTTATAGAGAGTTTAATCCCCATCTTTGATGTAATGATTGTAACATGCAACCAACTACTTTATAAAACAAACATTGAATTAAGAAATACATTGACATTGGTTCCAATGAAAATCCAAAAATACGATTACTCAATCATGTTTTTCTTATGCCCCAAGGGGGCATCTAAAAGTAGAACAATGCAAGGCATTTTTGATGAGCGGTTGGTGGTCTACGAAAATTATGGTTTATTAACAACTCACTACCATGAGACAAACTATGTATTGTGTGCGCAATAACAAATCTAGATGCCTTCCTTTTCATAAAGAACTCTTTGTCATTGGAGTGTTCCACAAACGAAAAATTTTCACTAAATAATGAGGCCCTGCAACAATTTGTGAACCCTGTGATGTTCCCATGAGTTTGTGGATGATCATCAATATATAACATTTTTTCATGTTAAATTTTCCAGAAGCGTAACCATTCATGCACACAATATACATGGAAATGATATGTTTGTATTTGACAATATTCAAGTAATCAGACCGACAATATAGAGGACCACAAAATGGCATAATTGTCATTGATTGTTTGGGAGGAACCGATGCATGTGAAAGGATAAACAACCCAAGATTTGCAACATGTATTTTAGACTTGGCAATCATATAACTATGACCACAAAAAGAGAATTTGGTTCCAACATTGGGCACATGCATGGAAGATGGCCAAGCACCATACAAAGCTCGATTGTAACAGGTTTGGTATGTACTTTGAAAATGAATAGAAAGAGGGAAGTCATTGCTACCTTATAATAATTGAACAGACTTTGGTGTGTACTTGGACATTTTTTTCTCTTAGCTCATACAACTTTTTGAATCTTCTAATAGTGATGTTTTGGGTAGTATTTCTATAATACTTTGGCTCACTATAAGAACTACTTGTCGACTCAACAGAAGGACATGGGTTGGTCAATTTAGGATGAAATGTAGTTGATTTGGATTCCAACTTTTAAAAAAATGAGCATATGTCCTACGTGTTTTTTCTATATCACCTATTGGAGTCTTGATCGCAGTGGGAGGTATTAGACCATCAATTTTGTATATTTGATCATTAATATAATGTAACAATATGACATGTTGAGGGTTCTTATTCAACCCTTTACATTTTGAACAACCACATACCACTGGTGTGCCATAAAAGAGATCCAATTCACAGTGTAATACCATCGCCCCAGGATGCAAGTTACTGGAATATGGCATGTTACAATTGGAAGGGTAAAGTAGTTGTCCATGTTCATCGAACATTTTCCTATGATTGCTTTCTCTTGATAAAAGCTTGTGGAATTTTTGCACTAGTGGAATATCTTGTTCATCCAAACTCGATCATGATTTATGATCCTACAAAAGTCAATGAACAATTGTTCAATTGCACGTACATAAATAACATAAATTCAATCAAATAAATGAATTATAAATCAATTTCAGACTTACTTCAAACGATGTGGGAGAAATTGACAAACTTGAAATGATATGGAATGAGTTGGAATATGAAGTATTGGTCATTTAATATTATAACCTTATTTTCCCTGCATTTGAACCAAAACCATCATCAATATGTGCATGAATTTGATATTAAAAATTATCAGTGCTTTTAATTATTTGCTTATGCACTAGTGCGTTTGTATATATAGAATGCACGGGTGCCCTACATTATGAAATGCACCAAACTGTGACATCTATTAGAACCTCCACAATTCAAAATATCTGTAAATTTTAATTGCAGAGGTTTGCATTTCTATTTTGTCGATAAAATTGGTATCGATGTGTTTTTGCATATATATACATCAATGCGCATTAATTTGTGTGATGTTATTATGCACCTAGTTATGTTATATTGAGCAGAAATAAGAATATCATATAAATTACCAATGGAACAACATAATATAGAGAATAGCACACCAAAATGATACCTTTATTGAAATGGGAGAAATGTTCACTTGCCTCTTCGAGGGGGAAACCTCCAACAGAGCACCACTCTATTACAATAATTCTCAAGACAAAGAATTATCATGCCCTTTACTCCTATTTATACTAAATCTATTTACGAAAAGAACAATCTAGAGGAAGATCTTTCTAGAACTGGAAACTTATATTAGGTCTTCTTACATTTGACTTGTTCACCTATTAACTAAGCGTCTTTTATTAATATTAACCTTTATTACATGGAAAATATATTATTCTACCTACGTGAGGGGTTAGGGAGGTTAGGTCCCTAACAAGCGCACTGATTTCACGATAGATTTAATTTTTTAAATATATAGTTTATTAGGTGTTTTTACATACAAAATGTATCAGTGTGTTTTGTAGTGCATCGGTACGGTATATACAATGAAAAAATATAGTGAAAAGGGGAGGGAATTTCATTTTTCGAAATGTGTTTGTTTATAAATTAAAACACTATTCATTGTTTCATTTTTTTGGCAGAATTTAGAAGGAAGATTTGTGGAAGAGAGATTTACCACCGAAGACTTTGGAGTGGATAGAATTTTTTTAAGAACCAAGTTTGGAAGGGATCCTTAGGGCACATACAAATTTGCAAAGAATAAATTTCAGGTATGTGATTTCATTTCGTTGATCATTTTAATCTTTGCCTTTTTTATTCAAACTATTTTCAATGCATGTTAAAAATAAATAAAAGGGTTTCATAGTTACCTTTGGTATTGGAAGCCGTAGCTTTCTTATTGTTTTTTTTGGCTCCCCTCTTTTTTTAAGCAATATATTTTTATAGGATTTATTTTTTTAAGCAATAATTTTTTATAGGGTTTATTTAGTTGCATATGGGGCGTTTGGTATTCATTGAAATGGTATGACTCATTGCATCAGATCCCAAACCCTGTCAACCCTGTCGTTGTCAGTCATTTTATCAAAAGAAAAAATTGTGGTAAGCGGTGTGCACTATATAGGAAAATTGCACCGGGGCACACTATACAGAAGTAACGAATTGGTGCTCACTTTACAGAAAAATGCAGTGGGGCACATATATCTGTGAAAAGAATTGATTGGTCGAAAAAATAAATAGTATTGATTTTTGTACCATATGTGTATCGATTAGCGATGTGCAATGACTAATAGTGTGCATCAGTGTGTGTAAATGTTTGACACCTTGGGGTGTTCTATTTAATGACACACACTGAAATATTAGATCTTATAAAAATTTCATAATTTCTATTTATGATGATTCCTGATTTTTTTATACATGATGGTTGATAGAAGTTCAAATATAAAACATATTATTGCAACAAGCACAATGGTAGCTCATCCCAAGAAAAAAGGGAGGCAAGTTCTTTAAGTTTTATTAAAAATTTAATATATTTGTAATATTGGTAAGTTTAAATTAATGATGTGTATTGGTTAATGTGTGTCATGCTGAGCAAAAAATTGAAGAAACTCGATAAGATTGTTTGCAATCTAAGTGAAAAATAGTGTAAAATATTTATGGAAGTGTTGGAAAAAGAGGAAATAGGTGGATCAAAAGGTAATCAACATTAAGTTTTTCTTTGACTTTTTACTTAAAATGAATTTCTTAACATTAATCGCTAACATGTTTTAAACACTCGATTTCACATTTTTTTAATGTTATGCAGGGACCGATAGCAAGGGAATGGAATCTCGTCCTAAGAGGGAAAAAATTCCTAAGGAAGTAAATGAAAACGATGGCTTGGTCATCAGTTCATCTGGAGTGGTGATTGAAGTTTGTTGGAAGTAGGCCAAATCAGAAAGAAATCTTATTTTGGGAAGGAAGGCATGCACAAGGAAAGCGAAAGCTAGGAGGAAGAGCAGCATGTGCACATGAATGGAATAACTAACGACATTAGGGTTAGGGTTTTTTCAATACATTGTAATGGCTGGCGAGCCAAAAATGTATAAATATAGATACCTAGGTCTCATAAAGAGAGAACAAAGTCGGACGAGATATGGAGAGTCTAGAGGGGGAGTCATGTTCTGATAGCTAGTTGTAATATTTTGCTATACGACCTAATTTTGTAAGTTGTTGAGTTGGAGAGGGGTAAGGAGGGTGGATATTGAGGGTTAGATCGTAGACTAAGGAGCCTGGTGAGATCTAGTCCGCCTCATAATAGATCTTGACCCGTCTGGAAGTAGTTGTAAAGCATGCAGTGCTGTAGTTTTGGAACTGCTATCATAAAAGAACCTGAGAGACAGATCTTTGTGGGCATAGCCCAGGAGGGGGTGAACCATGGTAAAACCTGTGTTATGTGATTGAATGCATGTGTATCCTTACTATTTTTTGAGTAGTTTTTAGTATGTTAAATGAAGGAGTTGATTATATTCCATACATAATCATGAATGATAGCTTAATGCATTGATAAGTTAAAATAAAACTCTCAACGCACCTTTCTCAGATATCCACTCAATCCTGGGCTGCAAACACATGAGTATTGCAGCCACCCATTAAGACTATCTCGGTTGAGACCGCGCAGTGCACTTTGTGCGCTACGTTGCCTTCTGGTTTACCAGGAGGGCTGATAGTTTTAGAGGATTTGTTGGAACCCCAGTTGACATGAACCCTAGGTCACTCAAGACAAACATACAAACTCATACAGATAATAATAATAACCGACAAATGGTTATGTTGTCATTGGTTGGAACAATAGAGGATTGAGTAGATGGGATCTGTTGAAAATTTGTGAGATATGCAGAAGGCGGGTCAAGAAAATACTTAGGCGGACGATGAGAAGGAGAAAATAATGAGCCGCTAGAAGGGGATGTTGAGACCGTGGAATCCCACAAAAGCATAGATCGAGAGCTGGCTAAAGACAAAAGAGCTAGAGTTTTCACAAAAAGATAACAAAAACCCTAGAGTAAAACCGTGCAAATATCTTGAGAAATACGTGTTTATTGATTTGCATGAAGTCTTTTTCTGTGATTTTCCACACTTATTGTAGGAGTGGATATTAAGGTTGAAGGATAACCACGCAATGAACCGGATCCAAAATTTAGAGTGGACTTCGGTATAGATTGAGCAACTACAGCAGGTGAACAACAAATTCACCTATGTAGTAGATTTTTGGCTCAAAAATATTGTATAAGCCTTTATAATAGAATTTGCAGTCGATACAGGGAATTCGTATAGCGCAACGGAGCAAGAGTTTCTATGTGGGCCTGGAGGAAGGTATATTAGATCATTGTATACTTATTTTAAGATAATGCTATACAACAAAGGGGTAATGACAATGGAGTCAGACAACTAAACTTCCCTGCGTGCATGGGGGAAGGGGGGAAGCATTGAAAGAAAGAGGAGAAATGGAAGCAGGAATAGATAAGGGAAAGAAGGAAGAACCCTTCGACCCAATCATGATGGATGAAGACTAGATCAAGCAGATCATGGTGATGGTTGGAAAGACGTGTAGTGGAGTACCCTATCAATACAAGGTGAATACAAAGAAGAGAGTCATAGCCGCGAGGGAAGGCTTGGCGAGTGATGAAGAAGAGTTAGAGGCTCTCTGGGCTATGGATTAGATTTAGGAAATCCTGTGCACAACATATGAGAGGAATATGAGAGCTCTGAGAGCAGGAAGAGAAGGAAGAAATCCTATCCATATTAATGTTAGTGTGGAACCCATAAACACATGTGCGACTAATACACCAAAGAGAACACCACCGTTTAGACAAACGAATTTTGGGAGAAGAAAGACAGCAAGAAGTACATCTACACAAGGAACAACAACTGGAGGATCCAGTTCAAGAAGCACTAGTCAAGTATCCACACCGTTCAGAGGTAGTAGTTCATCGTTTAGGATGGAAGGACACGATCCCACCATCAGGTTACCAAAATTCAAAGGAGAAGCGTCGGAGGACCCGAAAAAACATTTGTTTATCTGTGAAAATATTTGGGAAGCAAACAGATCATAGACGAAGATACTAAACTTGCACAGTTAGTGATTACACTAAGGGATCATGCACTGGATTGGTATATGATTTTAGCTACAAAAAATCAACCAGGGACAACCAGAACAATTGTGGACATCAAGAAATTGTTGATAAATGAATTCCAGAAGCCAAGTTGAGAAGATCAGTACATGAACGAGATGATAGAAATTAGACAGAAACTAGGAGAATTTGTATGGGATATTGACCAAAGATTCAAGCATCTAAAAGGAAAGTTGAAATATCCCATGATCAATATGAAACACAGGCACCTATTTGTCAATTCACTACTACCACACTTAAAATACCCATTGCGACAATAGAAGTTTCAAACACAGGCAGAGTCTATGTAGGCAGCCCTGCAACTAGAAGAAAACCAATATCAGCAGATGGACCCATCCATTAAAGAACTAAAGGAGGACTTGAAGAACTTAATGTTTCAGCTAAACTAGATCAAAAGTAAGGACAAGTGAGAATTTGTTTGGTGTACCACATGCAAAATGAAATGACACCACAAGAATGAATGTCCAACATTCGCGCAGTACATGGTAGCTAGATTGCCAAACCCATTACCAACGGGAGGACTATGGTGCGAAATCTATAAGAAACTGGGCCATGATCCATATCACTGCCCAATGATGTAGAAATACTAGACAGACCCAAAGAGTTCATATTACAACTTTTGCAAGTCAGTGGGCCACGATGACAAAGAATGTATAACTATGGATTTTATGCAAGAAAGTACATCAGACGCATATAGGGTGCAGGCAGAAATGATGACTGGGCAAGACACACTGCATTTTAACCAAGTTCCATCCCCATACAACATTGTGCAATGACAGTATAATACTATGCAACAACCATATAATACCGAACAACCACAGTACAACATAGCGCAACCTCAGTACAATATTGTGCAGTACAATCAGATGCCTCAGTATAATGCACCAAGAGGAGATTGAGCTGGAAACAGAAGTGGAGGACGAGCAAGAGGAGGTTTTGGAAGAGGTAAAGGACCAGTGGTATGTCACAACTATCAACAACTGAGACATTATGCAAGAGAATGTCCACTTCCACCAGCAACTTGTATGTATTGTTGCACATCGGATCATGACACGGAAGAATTCCCTACCTTACTAGGGAAGATCTGGGAAAAGAGGAACCAAAACAACTACAATGTTCAATGGATTTCAGTTGAAGTGAGGGATGAAGGATGAAACATCAACATAGTTATGCGTGGAGGAGCTAAAACAAGAAATGACGTAGCCCTACAAGATCCAAGAATGTCAGTACAACACTAGTGGGTGAAGAAGAATGTCGAACCAAGGAGATAGTTTGATGCACAGAATGAGAAGGAAACATTTAAGCAAGCCAGACAAGAATTATTGAAGCAATACAATGCGTTGAATTCAACTACGCAGTAGAGCAAGGAAGCACCAGAATATGAGATGCCTCCATTGTTGGATCATACCAAAGAAATGCAGCCCTAGGAACAAGTGAGTACAATCAAAGGATTTTTACAATCATGTGTAAAACTATTGAATGATCCATCCACTATCAAAATATTGAAAAATATATTATAAAAATGTAGAATAGAGACAGAAGGAAAACCAGAACAAAAAACAGTCAATCACCTACATACAAGGAGAAGAACAAGTAGAGAGTTCAAGTTGAATGTCAACATCGGATATTTCAACATGGGAGATATCATACTGGATCTAGGATCCGAAGTCAATGTACTATCAAAAAATATATGGCAATGTATGGGAAAGCCCACATTATGATATTCACCTGTTCAACTGAAACTAGAAAACCAACATAGAGTCCTACCAATTGGTAGACTGAAAGGAGTGATAGTAGACCTGGATGGAGTGTGCACTAAAGTAGACTTTGAAGTGATTGAAATAGTGGATGGCACAACACCATATCCAGCGTTGCTTGGCTTGGATTGGGTGTTTGATAACCAGGTCATAATCAATTTAAAGACCCAAAAAATGTCATTTGAGTCAAGAGAATACAGGGTCATCACACCATTGGACCCATCAGAAGGGGAAAGGTTTGTAAACCTACTTGCTTAGACTTGGAGGAAATCATCCAGTTGTACAGAACAACTGTGCATGATGAGGATTACATAAACCCAACTGCAGATGGGATACTCAGTTGGCGGAGCATTATTGCATGTTCGAAAAACTCAGATATAGGTTTAGAGAACTGGCAACAAAGACTACACGAAGTTTCCACAAGAAGGTGCGCAACTTGCAATAATAGACCACACAGTAAGATGGGTATGCACGGAGATAAGGGAACCACCCAATTTCCATGGAGTGAATGATCTAGAAGTATTCTTGGCACAATATGAGGATGAAGTTTCAGAAAATTAGAGAATCTTAGCACTCGATATAGCACTCAAGGCCACACCTACAAGATGGTGTGGCACACACAAGGAAACAATCAAGGATTGGTACCAATGTAAGTGGCTACTACGCATAAGGTTTAGCGCAAAAAATAGAAGCAACCAGCAGCAGAAGTATGATGGACAGGAGACACCAGAGAAACACTTGGAGAAGTGCAGAGCATTGTGGAGAATGAAACCTCTAGAGGAATGGCCTCATCATTTCATACATACCTTAGAAGGCATACCAGCAAACTGGTATACGGACCAGGAACTACGAGCTAGATAGTATTGCAACAAAATTTTACAGTCACTTTCTCATTCGAGCATGAGAACCCCAACATAGATGTAGCACTTAAGCAGATAAGAGGGGTGATATTCATTGAGGAACTAGAAGTCGAACGCATAACAGAAGACAACAACGGAACAGACAAACAGTAAAAGAATTGTTATCATGCTACCATGTGTAGGAAGAAGCACCAGATGAAGACGATCTGCACGATATCCAGATCGAGGTAGTGAAAGGAAAAATAAAATTGGAAGGTCCACCTCTAGAATCAGAAGTAATTGTTGCGCCGATCAAGGTGAATAAATTCAACATCGGGACAGTTGAGAATCCCAAAATGGCCAGCATTGGAGACTACTAGGATGAGCAAACAGCAGAAAGAATAACAGAGTTAATGCGCGAGTGCAACGAACCGTTCCCCACAACATTTACATAAATGAAGGGCAAAGCACGAGAGCTAGGAGAAATGAATATACCACTTAGAGCTGAAGCAAAACCAATAATACAATGACCATATAGACTAAACTTGATATATAAGAAGAAATTTAAAGTTGATATCGATAGAATGCTCGAATCTAGAATCATAGAACCTATGGAAGAATCAGAATGGATAAGCCCGATGGTAGTTCAGGAGAAAAAAAAAAAGGCAAGATAAGAATATGAGTCGACTTGAGGAAGTTGAACGTCGCATGCCTACATGACCTGTTCCCTACACCTTTCACAGATGAAGTGTTGTATAACGTAGGAGGACACGAAGTTTACTCATTCACTGATGGATTCTCAGGCTACCACCAGATCAAGATCGCACAGGAAGAGAGATACAAGACCATGTTTGCTAAAGTATGGGGATCCTACCAGTACACGGTCATGTCATTTGGACTACAGAATGCACCAACAATATTGTTAGGTTCCTAACTCGCACATAGGTAGAACAATATATTCGGATGTAATAAAGGTCAATATTAATAAGGCCTTTCAATAAAATAGAATAAGGTGGATGTAAGAAGACCTAATAGAAGCTTCT
>JZKD02S0091229.1:45229-60862 GCA_000966675.3 Picea glauca | reverse complement strand
GTGGTGAATGTTCTGGTTATATTACTGTTATTCTGCCATTACTAGCATTTTATTTTTGTTCTGCATACATTTTATATCTGGTATATTACAAGTGGTATCAGAGCACTTTCCTTGGCACAAAGTGTGGGTTAAATTTTTTTTTCAGGGTAGAGACGTATTCCGGTGTCTTTAAGCCACAAATATCTTTCGTTTCGCGCATAAACCCGCGGTTGAGGGATTCATACATGCGGGAAATACAAGTGGTACTTAAGTGCACATCTGTTAGCCACCCTTGTAACCCATGTTGGTACCCCTTCGAGTGGTATCACATCAGACAACACCTGTGTACGGATCAGACTAGATTACTTGAATCCCTCTTTAGATAAACCGATCGGCCGCCTGACTGCTATAGTGTCACCGAGAACAACACTCGGGAAGATACTCTCTAGTACCTGGGTAGTCGGGTAGTACGGCTAAGGGTATGGTCTATCCTCCTTAGTTAGTGCCATGAGATATTGGGCCGAGTACTACTATTGTACCCTGCACGTATATAAGAGAGCTATAGCACAGGGAAAATCCTTGTCTGTAGAACCCTTAAATACCTAACCCTTGGGGACAGAAACATAAACAAATTAAAACAGACAAGATCTATTGTCGCACAACTGCGTTCGGGTTGCCAAGTAAATACACATTTCTTTCTGGTTAAGCATTTGAGAATTTCCTCTCTGCAGTATTCTTCAAACTGGAGTATAACTCCGCAGGTGTAAAAGAAAAAATTTCACCATTATTTGAGACCTATTCCATTGGATTCATCTCTTTTCCCTTACCACATTCATCCATATCATTTTTTCGGCAAAAGTTTTGACCCCACCCGCCCCTTTTTAGTTCCCCCATCCTCATGGCCCATACTCATAGCCAAGACTTGGAAGCTCACTTCAACACCTTGCAATCTGGTCTCATCGAGACCCAACAAGAAGTGAAACAACTCAATGCCAATGTTGTCACCATCAATACAACCATGTAGTCCTCAATGGAGAAAATCAAACAAGACCTCACCACCCAGCTTAAATCAGTGTTTTCGGCACTCTACACCAAACTGCATATCCCTACAGAGAACCCTTCCTCTTCCTCACCTCCACATATTGAAGGTGACCATTCCTCTCATTACCATAACTCTCAGAACCATCACTTTCAACGTGACCTATGCCTTCCGCGGGTGGATGTGACCAAATTTGATGGCTCGGACCCGACTGGTTGGGTAACCCAAATGGAACATTATTTCTCTTTATACGGCATTACAGATGACTTGTCCAAACTCTGGTATGGTGTTCTCCATCTAGATCAAGAACATTGGCAATGGTGGCAGTGGAGAAAGACTTCTCGTCAAGGTTATATTGCTTGGACACACTTTGTGGTAGATCTTTATGAACGCTTTGACACTGACACCAACCATTTGGGCCATTTGACAAAGTTGAAACAATTAGGAATAGTGGAAGACTTTATAGCTACCTTTGAGCGCCTAGCTTTTAGAACAGAGAGCATGTTTGATGCCTTTTTTCAAGAGTGTTTTATCAACGGCCTCAAGGATGAGATCCGGGCCCATGTCCTCATGGCTTGGCCTCAGAGTTGGGTGGAGGCTACTAACAGAGCTAAAGAAGCACAACAGGTTTTATCTTCTCAAAATCGAAAACCCTCCTTTATCCCTCTCCCTAAACCAGTAAATCCCACTACTCCCTCTGCTCCACTAAAGATGCAAAAATTGACCAGGGCTGAAATGGATGAATGCCAACTCAAAGCCCTTTGTTATAAGTGTGATGACAAATATTTCCCAGGCCACAAGTGTAAAGAACAAAATATTTTATGGCCATCTCCAAGGATATTTTGGAAGAGGATGTAGAAACTCTCTTTGTGTCTGAGTCACCTGAATGCACTAACATAACCCCTCCCTTAGACCCTCCCGAAGTAGAACCGGTCATTTCCCTCAATGCTCTCATTGGCTTCTCCACTCCCCAAACCCTCAAGCTAATCAGTTACATCAAGATTCAGAAGGTCATCATTCTAGTTGATAGTGGCAACACCCATAATTTTATTCATCGCCGCATTTCCCAAGAAACTCATTGCTACATTCGTGCCATCAAGAATTTCCAAATCATGATCGCCAATGGTGGTTCCATGAAATGTGGAGGGCATTGTGAAAATGTGTGTCTCCAAATTGGTGACTACCACCTGAAATCCCATATGTTTTCTATCGACATGGGAGGTTGTGACATTGTATTGGGTGAAAACTAGCTAAGGACTTTGGGTCCCATTCTCATGGATTTTAAATACTTAAGTATGAAATTCAACCAAGAGGACCACCAATGTAAGTTCCAAGGCATCACCACCGGTTCACCTGAGATCATTAGTTCCCATCGCAGGGAAAATCTTCTCAAAAAAGTTCATTCTGGTGTTATCGTCCAACTCCATGACATACAAGAAACAGAGACACCCTCGGTCCCGCAAGACCTCCAAGCCATCCTTTCTAAACATCAATTGGTATTTTACACTCCCCAAGGACTCCCTCCTTCCCATGGTGTTCATTATCATTCCATTCCCCTGGTACCCATAAGCCTTCCTCCCAATATCCGTCCGTATCGTCCCCCCTTTTCCAAAAACAATGAAATTGAGACCATGGTCCAGGAACTCCTTAATGCAGGTGTTATCCGCCCTAGTATGATCCCCTACTCTTCTTATGTGGTCATGGTCCTGAAGAAAGAAGGTTTTGGGTGAATGTGTCCTGACTTTCATGCCCTCAACAAACTTACCATCAAAGACAAATTCCCCATTCCTGTCATTGATGACCTCCTGGATGAATTGAGTGGCGCCAAATTCTTCACTAAACTTGATCTTCATTTGGGCTACCACCAGATACATATGAAAGAGGCAGACATTCCCAATACTTCCTTTAGAACTCATTACGGCCACTATGATTTTTTGGTCATGCCCTTTGGCTTGTGTAATGCTCCCTCCACCTTCCAAAGCCTCGTGAATCGTGTCTTCTGTCCTTTTCTCCTTCATTTTGTCTTAGTTTTCTTTGATGATATCCTCATCTATAGAAAAACCTGGACAGACCATCTTGCTCATGTGGATCGAGTTCTCCATCTACTCTCTTAGCACCAACTTTTCCTGAAACAGTCTAATGTGCTTTTGGCGCCTCAGAAGTAGAATACTTGGGTCATCTGGTTGGCAAAGATGGCATCAGGGTGGATCCTAAAAAGATTGAAGCTATGCAAGACTGGCCTCACCCAAAGACTCTTAAGAGCTTGCATGGATTTATGGGCTTAACAGGGTATTATCAAAAGTTTGTTCATAATTATGGGAAGATTGCAACACCTCTCACTACTCTCCTTAAAAAGAACTCTTTCACTTGGACTCCAGCTGTTGCTCAAGCTGTTCAAACCTTGAAGATGGCCATGTGCACCACTCCAGTCCTTTCCCTTCCCGATTTCACAAAGAACTTTGTGTTGGAATGTGATGCCTCAAGGAAAGGAATTGGTGTTGTCCTTATACAAGGGTCGACCTTTAGCCTTTACCAGCAAGCAACTATCTGAAAGAACTCTGGGAAAATCCATATATGAAAAGGAAATGTTGGCTATTCTGCATGTCATTGATCTGTGGCACCCTTATCTATTGGGGAAATGTTTTCAAGTTAAGACAGACCATCAAAGCCTCAAGTATTTTCTGGAACAACGCATTTCCTCCCCAGAACAACAAAAATGGGTGACTAAACTCATTGGATATGATTATGAGATCATTTACAAGAAAGGCAAAGACAATGTGGTTGCGGATGCACTTTCCCAAAAATATGAAGATGAAGGATCCCTTTTTTCTCTTTCATTCATTGTACCAGATTGGATCCAAGCTGTTCGCCAGGAATGGATACAAGATCCCAAAAGTTCACAGTTGATCCAACAATTGCAGTCCAATGTTCCAAATTCCCCAGGGTACTCTTGGCTCCATGATGAACTTTGATACAAAGGTTGTTTGTATTTAAGAAAACAATCAAATCTTAAATCCACGGTACTTTTTGAGCTTCATGCTACACCCACAGCAGGGCACTCTGGGTTCACCAAAACCTATTACAGGGTCAAACGTTCCTTTTTCTGGGATGGTATGAAACAGGACATTCGTAATTTTGTAGCCGAATGTGATGTGTGTCAATGTAACAAGGGAGAAATAGTCAAATATATGGGCACACTACAACCACTCCCGATTCCACCTGCTATTTGGAAGGATATCTCTATGGATTTTATTACCGACTTACCCAAATCGAGAAATAAATCCATAATCATGGTGGTTGTTGATCTCCTTTCCAAGTATGGTCATTTCTGCACCCTTCAACACCCATTTACAGCATCCACGATGGCTCAAATTTTCATGGATCGGGCCTTCAAGCTTCATGGCATGTCGCACTCTATTGTTTTTTATCGCGACCCAACTTTCACAAGCAATTTTTGGCAAGAATTGTTCAAGATACAAGGCACTGAATTGCATATCAACACAACTTATCATCCCCAGATTGATGGCCAAACAGAAGTTGTCAACAAGTGTTTGGCAACATATTTGAGGTTTTTTTCCTCAGAAAAGCAAAATCAGTGGGCTCAATGGTTACCCCTAGTTGAATGGCGGTACAACACTTCATACCATATAGCTACACGCATGACTCCTTTTGAAGCGGTATATGGACAGAATCCACCTTCAGTTCTCCATACTTAGTGGGTGCCTCGAAGGTCCAGGAGGTTGACCTAACACTTACAACTCGAGAGGTTATTCTCTATACCCTCAAAGATAATTTGATCATGGAACAGAATCGCATGAAGCAAAAATAAGATCAAGGTCGCTCTGAACATCAATTTGCAGAAGGGGATCATGTGTTTCTTCGACTTCAAACTTACAAGAAAACTTCCCTCAAGGCCGAGCATTTTCAGAAGCTAGCGCCCAAATTTTATGGTCCTTATACTGTTCTCAAGTGTGTGGGACAAGTATCCTATCAGTTAGCTTTGCCCAGACATTCAAAGCTACATCCTGTTTTTCATGTTTCCTGCTTAAAGAAGGTGATTGGAGCTAAGTGCCAAATTCAAACCAATCTTCCAGAGTTAGCTGAAGAAGGATCCATTTGGCTACAGCTTGAAGCAGTTTTGGACCAGTGTGAGCGTCACCTATGTCAGAGAACCATCAAGGAAGTGCTAGTCCAGTGGAAAGATACAACTCCAGCAGACACCACTTGGGAACCAGCTACCATTCTGCAGCAATTTTGGCATCTCAAGCCTTTAGGACAAGGTTATTTTTAAGGGGGAAGACATGTTGGGGTCTTAACCTGCACATAGGTAGAATAATATATATTCAGATGTAATAAAGATCAATATTAATAAGGCCTTTCAATAAAATAGAATAAGGTGGATGTAAGAAGACCTAATAGAAGCTTCCGCTTCTAGAAGGATTTCCTCTAGATGCTTCTTTTTAGTATAAATAGGAGTTGAGGATATGAGAACCCTAACTTGAATATTATTGTAATAGAGATCTGCTCAACTGGAGGTTGCCCCCTCAAAGAGGCCCGTGAACATTGCTTTCAGATTCAAAGTGTTATTTCTGTTATTATTCTCATATCATTTCAGTGTTATTGTGGTGGATGTTTTGGTTATATTACTATTATTCTGCCATTACTAGCATTTTATTTCTATTCTGCATACATTTTATATCTAGTATATTACAAATATTTTCCAGAGTAGTCATAAATGTATTTAAGGAATTTATCCACCAGTTTCTAGAGGTATACTTGGATGATTGGATAGTCTATAGTTTTGAAAGACCATGTAGAGGTCTTGCGGCTGATGTTAGAAAGATGCAGGCAGTGTCGGATATCACTAAACATCAAGAAGTGCATTTTTGGAACACTATTTGGGATACTACTGGGCCATATAGTATGCAAACAAGGTTTACTAGTAGATCCTGCAAAGATTGCAGTAATTGTTAACTTTCCACCACCAAAAATAGTCTGTCAACTAAGAGCGAATTTTGGACACACAGGGTACTACAAAAAATTTATCAAAGGGTACGCGCAGATCATCACGCCAATGGAGAAACTGTTAAGGAAAGATACAAAGTTTCAGTGGAATGAATATTGTCAACATGGTCTGGATACATTGAAAGAAAAAATGGTCACCGCGCCAATACTAGTATTTCCAAACTAGGAAAATACATTCCACGTACATGTAGATGCATCAACCATAGCACTTGGAGCTATTTTGGCACAACCAGGAGAGGGATATTTGGATCATCCTATAGTGTTTATGAGTAGAAAACTATCGTAATCAGAGAAGAACACTACATAGAGGGAAGGCCTAGCTATGGTCTACGCGCTGCTGAAGTTCAAACATTACTTATTGGGAAAACATTTTAAGATGTTCACAGATCACTTAGCCCTTAAATACCTAGTAAACAAGCCAGTGTTGTGCGGGAGAATATGTCGATGGTTATTACTCTTTCAAGACTTTGATTTTGAAGTAATAGTCAATCCAGGAAACTTGAATGCAGGACCTGACCACCTATCAAGGGTCACGAATGGAGAGGAACCTACAAGCTTAGAGGACAACTTTTTGGATGCACAGTTATTTTCAGTCCAAATCATCAATGAATACTTTGCAGATATCATCCAGTACTTGAGTACAGGTTCTATGCCATAGGAATATAACACCGCGCAGAAGAAAAAACTGGTAGTCTGGGCTGCAAACTATCAATTGATTGCAGGATTTTTATACAAAATGGGCGTAGATAAGATATTGTGAAGATATGTGCTAGAACATGAAATACCAATGGTTTTAGCAGAAGCCCGTGAGGGAATAGAAAGAGGACATTATGCAGGCAAAGCTACCATGCAGAAGGTATTGCGCATAGGAATTTGGTGGCCGACCATTCACAGAGACTCGAAAGAGTACTGCCAAAGATGTGATGTCTGTCAGAGGGTTGGAAAACCCAATAGAAGGGATGAAATGCCATTACGAACACAGATAACATTCCAGGTATTCAATGAATGGACAATAGACTTTTTGGGACCAATCAACCCACCAACAAAAAGAACATGAGAAAGGTACATTATCACTACGACAGAATACCTGACAAGATAGGCGGAAGCAGCACCAGTGAAAGATTGCAGCGCATAAACAACAACACACTTTCTATTTGAACAAGTAATCACTATATTTATTTGCCCCAGAATTTTGATGAGTGACCAAGGCACTCACTTCATTAACAGCACCATTAAGTCTATGACTAAAGAATTTGAATTCCACCATCAAAATAGCACTCCATATCACCCACAGGCAATTGGAACAATAGAAGCATTTAACAAAATCCTTGAGAATGCACTGACAAATATCTGTAATCTAACCAGGGATGACTGGGACCTCAAAATACCAGCAGTATTATGGACATACATGACCACATGAAAGAAGTTGACAGGGTACACACCATTCAAACTGGTATATGGACAAGAAGTAGTGGTGCCATTAGAATTTATGGTACCCAGTCTACGTGTAGCTTCGATTAAACACATGACAAAACGAGGTGCAGTACAGGACATGATGAATCAGTTGTTGATCATCGAGGAAGAGAGGATCCTAGCAGGGTTCCACCAACAAGTTCAGAAAACAAGGGACAAATCTTGGCATGACAGACACATAAAGAAGAAAACTTTAAAGTAAGGAGACTTAGTGTTGATGTATGACATCAAATCCATTCAGCATCCAGGAAATCTCAAAATGCACTGGTTAGGATTGTACAAAGTAAAAAATTTCACAAAAGGGGGAGTTGTATAGTTGAAAGACTTAGGAGGCACAGAACTCAAGGGGATAATCAATGGAAGCTAACTGAAGTTATACAAGGACAATCAACCAACCATAACTTGAAATTCACCGCGCAGTTTGAAAAAAAAAGAGCAAGCAGGATATTAAAGTGGTACCAACAGAGGTACAGTGTGTTGAAAGGAGAAGGAGAACACACACTTAGGAATACAAACCCAGGGAAGACAAGTCCAATGGTTAGTTCAAAATAGAAACAAGCGAGGAAGGTAAAGACAAAAAAAGAAGTACTAAATGACAAAGGCAAGCAGAATTGAATGTCGAAAATGACCGACGAAATGCCGCATGAATCGCACCAACTGGAGACGGCGAGGGAGACTCATGGAAAGTACGAAGGAACCATAGTTTCATTGAATTAGCAATAAAGGTAACATCTTTGACAAGCTTCACATGATGCTCATACAAAGCAAGGACACAAGAACAAAAATAATATTGCTAAATTGGAAGAGCTGGAGAGTGATAGAGCATACGAAGCACAGAGAAAAGTTCACAAAGGTTGCAGAGGCCACTGAGCTCCGCGGATGATCGAATTTTACCACCGTGGCACCACCCAAACTGTTGAATTAAGACAGACTACCAGAAAATCCAGAGTTAGGACCAGGGCACAAATACAATCACAGGAAAGCAAACAACAACCACCAGAGGTCGTCAATGTAGATGAAATCCCATCACCAGATACAACACCAGTTAACCCCACACCCATTGTGGAGGAAATCCAGCAGACAACACCAGCAGGCATGGACATAGATATGCCTGAAGAGGGGCAGGGCCAACATAATGAGGACATAGCTAGTCAAGTGCAACCATAAAACCCTAAAGCAACACTAAGATTCAATGGGATGGCTCTGAATCAGGAAGCAACAGCCGAGCCAAATGATTCATGAACAACTGTGTCAAAACATCCATAGGAGGGAGCTGTGGAAGATGTCACGAGCCAACCAGAATAGTATGTTGAAGAACGAACAATGCAGGCTAATACCTCGATTCAACCACCACCACGAAAGGATAATCACACAGCACCTAGGTCACCGCACAAATAACCCGTTGCGACAATTGTTTTGTCGCGCATACCAGAAGCGGAACGGGTAAAAGCAGACTTGCTAGGTTATGTTGAGAAGCTGAAATACTCGAACCATGATGTAACAGACATGGACAAGTTCTTGGAGTTCGTGAAGCAATTTTACATATAGACAGTGGGTGTAGACCCATTTGGGGAACCGATTCATCAGCCACTCCAGTGGGCAGTAAGACTGAAAAAAACTAGAATTTTAGGTCTCTTGGAACTACCACACTTTGGCAAAGGATAGTATGCAAATAGTTGCATCAATCAATTGATGGAGTTCACACATGACGAAGATGTATGGTTGGAAAAGCTCATCTCAATAGATGTAGAACTCATTATGCACATCGCAGGGTTTCCATCATGGGGCATGGATTCCGCACAATTTCTCAACGACAAAATAAAGGAGAAATCCCTCGCTAAGGATATGAAAAATAAATATGGCACTCAAACTAATCAGTGACATTGCGATAAAAATGGCCGCAAAAATCATGGCCTGGAAGTTGCTAAGAACATTCTGCGAGGAGGAAGTCATGGTCGGGGTTGCCACAATTGCAGCACAGTGTGTTGAGGGCACCACAGTCAGTTGGGCCCCTTATCTTTTGAATCTGTTTCTGGATGACTGCAAGGATGCACAAGATCTGGGAACAGAATTTCATTATTCATGGCCGATCATGCTCATAGCCATTATGGGATGGAAGGAACCGAAATATGTATTTTTCGCCACCAGACCCAAACCCAATCATGGAGTGAGATATTTATCGCTTGGCGCCACTTCGGATGCCAGGAACAAAAATATGAATGCAACTATATTCGAAGGATATCTTCACAACCTATAGGACACCATCACCAACATATGGAGAATAACATCACAGGTTGTTGTATACTATCAAAACATATCTAACTTCAAGGCCACTCGACATGCGATGTGGATCCAGGAACGGAGTACCCCAACAAGCAGTGGCTACAACTGTGCTATTGCATCATGGAGGGCGACATAGAAATGGATATCAAGGATTGGAAAGATGATTGGAGGATTCTAGTCCTCACTCAAGACATACCTGCAGGGGAAGAGGAGGAGGAAGCAAGGCAAGAATATCCACATAATGAGGAGGAAAGGCAAGAAAAGACACAGCCCCAGGAAGTCGCAGTGCCCAAGAAACCAAGGACGGGCCAGACCAAGCCAAAGCAGATGAAAGGGAGGAAATCTAAGACAGGAACCCATAAGGGGAAGAAGAATAACACACAACTTCCCCAAGTACAGCAGAAACAGACCGAGGCAGCGTAGGGGACTACACCAAGTCCTAATCCATAAGAACCAGGCCCGACTAAGCGACCAGCTACTCAAACAGGGGGTGCACGCAAGAAGATGAAAATGCATAGAACACCCCCAGAATACACGATTACGGAGGATGATGTGTAAATGGTGGTCCAAATGGTTCAGGATCGCACATTCGAGGATTTTGAGAATTTTTTGCGCAACAGGGATAGAATTAAAGAACAGTTGGTAGACATGTGACAACTCCTCAAGTAGATTGGGGAAGTGCAGGCAAACGAAAACAGCATAGAAACAGGCCCATCAACATCACATACAGGAGAATAACCTGAAGCAAGTGAGTGGGATACAGTCCAGACAATACTGTGGCCGAGTCCAACATTTCACATTACACCCAGCATGTTGCGCATGGATAATATTGAGGAGAAAACACCCCTAAAGGACTTGGCTCAATTACAGTTGGTATTGTCGCGCATACCAACCAATAACCTATATAAACTGTAAGTTAGTGTTACCCAAGAGATACAGTCTCGTGCATGCACAGACATAGTCGAATTACAGTAGGTAAAGGATAAACAAGAGGAGCTGGAATTGATATATGAGCAGGCCAAGCTCGATACCAAAGAGGAGAGGGAACACATGAATGGATTGGAACAAAAAGCGGTCAAAGCTTACGAGAATATTCCAAAGACCGCGCAGAGGGTCGAACTCACAACAAAAAATAATATTGATCAAATTGCACAGACAATCGATCAATATCAGCATGATATCGAGAATCTCCGTGAGCATCTCACACCTACCACTCCACTGGAGGTAAGGGAGCAAAGGAAGTAGGAGGCAACAGAGTAGATACAGGAGATAGAACAATAGGTCCACGCAGCGGTCAACCTGTTCGACAAAGCAGCACATATATGGATGAAGCTAGAAGAGGATCAGCAAGTCCAACGGTGGGACCAGGAAGAATAAAGGATAAGAGAAGCTATCTAAGACCTCAAGTAGAGGCAGAAGACAATGTCGATCATGGAGGGCGTCAAAGGGGCGCAAGATATGATTTGATTACAAGCATAACTCACCATTGTGCAGACACAGAAAAAGGAGCGCCACACTCAAATGGAACTGCTCTAGGAGCGAGTAGCGGAGGTCATTGAAAAGGCAGAGGAAGCCAAGACATATATGGCACGGACCCAGGCAGAGTGTGCAGGCTTGATCAGTGATGAGACCATAGTATAGACAGTAGAAAAACTCAAGTAGAAGACCGCGCAGGCTCAAACACAAGCAACAGAACTCAGGGAGAAGTTCCAAGCGATCACCAGAGAGATCGACAAAGCACACAAAGGTTAGGTGGCTCGGGACAAGACACATGTCAGTGTTGGGGGCATGTTGGAAGCAGACCAAAGTGGAAAGAAAGGCTATTTTGGGAAGTAAGGCATGCACGTGGAAAGTGACAGCTAGGAGGAAGAGCAGAACGCACACATGCAAGGAAGACCTAACGGTGTTAGGGTTAGGATTTTTGCAATACATTGTAATGGCAGGTGAGCCAGAAATTAATAAATATAGATACCTAGGTCTCATAGAGAGAGACCATAGTCAGACGGGATATGGAGAGTCTAGAGGGGGAGTCATGTTATGATAGCTAATTGTAATATTTTTCTATGCGACCTAATTTTGTAATCTGTTGAGCTGGAGAGGGGTAAGGAGGGTGGATATTGAGGGTTAGATCACAGGCTGAGGAGCCTGGTGCAATCTAGTCCACCTCATAATATATCTCAACCTTTCTGGAAGGAGTTGTAAAGCACGTGGTGCTATAGTTTTGGAACTGTTATCACAAAAAAGATTGAGAGCCAGATATTTGTGGACGTAGCCCAGGAGGGGGTGAACCACAGTAAAACATGTGTTATGTGATTGAATGCATGTGTTTCCTTACTATTTTTTAAGTATTTGTTAGTATGCTAAATGAAGGAATTGATTATATTCTATGCTTAATCGTGAATGACAACTTATTGCGTTAATAAGTTAAAATAGAACTCTCATAGCACCTTTCTCAGATCTCCACTCGATCCTGGCACTACCACATATGACCAGATTTGCCATGATTTTTCGTTGCTATTGCCACACATATCCATCGCACTTTCCACGAAAGCAAAGGATATTTTTCGTGGAAATTTTTTCGTTGCTATATCCACACACCAGGTATTCATCGAAACAATGACGACATAAGGCCTCCATGTGTCACCATATTAAAGATAGGTTTACCTTAATAATCATGGCAATAGCAATGAAACATCGTTGCAATAGCAATGAAAAATCATGCTAAAGTAAAAACTTCACCAACACCTTACGACGTAGATGTTATACTTACGGTGAAAAAGTGTCACACATTGGGATGAAAAATCATCGCAATAGAGACAAAACATCTTGTCAGAGTAAAAACACACCAACACCTTATGACGCAAATGCCATACTTACGACGAAAAATCATCACACATTGCGACGAAAAATCATCGCTATTGTGACGAAACATCTTGTCAGAGTAAAAACACACCAACACCTTATGATGTAGATGCCATACGTGCGATGAAAAAGATTGGAAAGGTGCGACGAAAAATCGTGGCAGTAGAGACAAAAAATCATGGCAGAGTAAAACTCATCAATGGCTTGCGATGAACTTGCGTTTATATTGCCACGCCTTCTGTAGGTTTTAAAAACAAAATTGAATATAGCTTGATCATATACACCCAAGGAATGAACCTGTGTATTTAAGAGCCTGTTCATGGTGGTATGTATCAATAAATCAAATATATAAAGGCCCAATTTCGTGCATGTGAACTCATTGCATTGATTTTTTCGGGCTCCCTCCATATGAAGTCACCCAGGTTGGATTGTTCCTCCAGGTTCATGCCGCCGAATATGGAGATTCCACAAACTCCAACCTTTATGTCTGAAAGGAATGTGTATCTGCACTTGAATATAGCTAATTTGAGGCTATGTTGATCAGTCGACCTACAAAGAAAAGGAACAATTATTGATCAAAGATAACCCTTCTTTCTATGATGCCAAGGTTAGAAGAGAATTCATGGGCCTAATATATGTTTTCTTATCAAGCTATTGAGACATGGGCACATAGGTAGAACCCATATATGTTGCAATCAACCAATTTGATTGCGCTAGTATTGGAGCGAGAGTTTCAACAATGTCCAAAAGGTTCAAAATCTAGGTAATGGTCATGTAGTAATACTAGCATAACCCTGAAACGGGGGAAGGGAACGCCGAACAAAATCCGAGGTATATATGTTGGAAAATAATGGATTTTTTTTTTAATTACATTGGTTGGGTTGTATATTGTTGAATAATCTCATTTAGACCAAGTGTCCAATCTAACTTGAGAGGGAGTAGAATGTGGAATACTGAAGTGCAAGTGCAAGAAGCAGGAGGCCTCAAAAATAACTAATCCCCCTATCTCTATGAAAATTCCTTCTCTTGTAGATGAGAGAGGAACCATTCAAAAATGTATCCAAGAATATCTCAAGACCCATAATATGTGCCATGAAACACCACCTCAAAAACCCTTAAAGCATGCTAAATTTTTCCAGAGGATTACACCTAGTTTTCGTGGGTCTAATCCTCATCCATGAACAAGAAAGTTAGTCAAGAGAAAGTTCCCAACATGTGCATGAAAAGCTATATCGAAAAGCACAAAGAAACTCCAAGTAGTGCACCATGCTTATCTTGTATTAAAATAGATAAAAGAATACAGAGATGCATTTCCATTATCTATAACCTACTTAAGAAGAATATTTTTCCAAAGAAGAAATTTGGTTATGCCTTGCATCATCTAAATTCACATTACTGATTCAATCATAAGCATGCTATGAAGTTCTATACTTTATAACTAATATGTTATTGATTTCATCTGCCATCATTATTCATTTAATGACAATGAAGTCTGCAAACAAATGTAATCCAATGAGGAAGTCAATACCTTCATTGATGAGGCAACCTGCACCATATATTCCTGTAGGATGAAACTGGACAAATTAAAGATCTTGAAAAAAAGGAAAATTCTTTGAGTCAAGCCGAAAATGGTATATTCAGTATTTATCATCTTTTAATCACAAGTATTTAAAATTAAAAACATAATCATTGACCTTTAGAGGCAGTCTGGCATGCACAACAATAGCACTTCCATATCCAGTGCATGTATGAGTTGAATTCACGGAGAAATAAGCACGGCCATAGCCCTGCACAGATAGTTTTCCATACTATAAGATGTGTAGGTTTTCCCAACTATGAGACTTTTGAACTCTAGTAATGTAAAAGGCATAATCCCTAGATGTAATCCATACTTTACTTAATATAATGGGACTGCATTACGAGGCTACTCATTTTTACTTTGTTATGGTGTATCTCGATGATGTTTAAATTTTTGTGATATTTGTGCATACATATTTTTTTGTTTGCTTAGATGCATCTGATTAAAGGTTAACAAATGGATTGTGCATTCCCACTATGTTACATTACTCTAGGGTTGTCCCGGGGATTGGATCAATTTTAATACAAGTCAATATCATTTTCTGAGAAAATTTAAGAGCTAGAAAAAGTAATTTACAATAGTAGGGAGGAAGTGTGATGTACAATCTATAATATGGAAGGTCATATATAGATCAATTTCCCCATGGTTCCAAGATATACTATTGGTGTGGATAACCCATTTGTAGGAAAGTGGATGTTGGGATTCATGAGATCTTCTAAAACAATAGGTATGATATCCACCATTTCTTATTGCTATAAAAATTTAGTAATATTATAGCATTGTGAATTGAAACTTATCTTAGGTAAACATTAATGATACAAAGGATTTGTGTCCAATATCTACACTAATGGAAAGGTTTGAGAAGAACTTGTCCATAATGGATTCAACCATGGGAGTGGATGGGGGACATAATTAGAATTAGGGTAATAGGGATCTCGGGAATTAAGTGAATCATCTCCCACCATGATTTTATAATTATAATGAAGTGGGGTATATTGAAAGGAATTACTTATATCCTCACCATCCTTGATGTGGGTACTACCAAAAGACAATACAWARTACACATGATTGTRTAYAATTGATTAATAAATGGGAGGAAYAATACATKAKATASAGTAGTGATAATATGGTGAATTKTGAKCTTTATATCCATGGTGAAAATATAGTAGGTTGTGCCTACATTGGGATCAATATTGTCACCTAGTTTGGAGCCAATTCTAGCACAAACATGAGAGATGCAAATCAAGGACCCATATATCAAGTTTTATAGTGAGCACCAAGGTTTGATGTACTATGAAAGAAAGGTTACTTTAAATATGTAATTAAGGTGATGCGGGAAGCTATTCATGCTAGAAACATAGTTACTATGAATGCAAGAAATAGAAAACCTTCC
>JZKD02S0091229.1:18669-32878 GCA_000966675.3 Picea glauca | reverse complement strand
CGATCGACATCTACAGATCGTAAGCTTTCCAATGGTACAATCAGATTTGGATTTGGAGCTAGGGAAGCTAGTGAAAATTTCCCTTCAATATTAGGCATATTTCCTTCAAAAAATGCCGGTGCGTTTTTTAGAGTTAACAACAACAATCCAGAGGTAAGAAGAAGACAAAAAATACTAATAACAATGAACAACCAAAAAATCAAGCTCAAACACCTGCTACCAAAAAGCAACCACAATGAAAACTTAAATTCTCGTGTATCATTTGTGGTGATGATCACTACACTCAAGACTGTCCACATCGCAATGAAGTGGCCAAACTTTTCCAGGGAAATTCACAACCCGTTGTGCTTACTCAACCTTTTCCACAGCAAAAATCCATGGTTGCTCAAACCCCCTCTCCTAGGGGAAGTTATAACCATCCTCGTGATGAGGCCTCGATGAGTGCACATATTTATATGTTTAATGGGATTAATTTGAACACTTTGTCTAAGATATATGACACACCAGGTAACCCTGACAAAGGAAAACTCACTAACGGTATCGGTACTTTACCGGATCCATCACAGTCCTCCGTTAGTCCTCCATCGGTTAATCCTCCTTCTGGACCAATTCAGATTGATAAACCTACATTCGACTCTATCTTACGCCCTCCTAAGAGCACTATCCATAAATCTACCTTTAATCCAAGTTCACGTGCCGCCCATAACTACAACATTGTTGAAGATTTGTCTCAAGCACCATGTGCTATGTCTGCGTTAGAAGTTCTACAACACTTCCCCAATAAACGTAGAATGCTCTTGGCCGCTATTGGCATTGTTGATCCTGAGTCATCCAACCATATCATGTTTAACCTAGACAATTATACATCTCGACTCTCCCACCAACTTGCTTTCTAAGTTGATGTTGTTCACAATCAACAAATCAACTGAACTATTCAACTTGTGTCATGTATTTAGCATGTTGGAAAAGTTTAAAATCACCCGCACTTAACAAATCCCCAATGATGTTATGCACATTTGATGGGAGAGGTTTTCATCCCCATGGGACTTTACAATCCTTGCCCATCCAGTTGGGTGGCAAAACCGTCATTGTTGATGTCGAGGTGGTCGATGCTCCCCTCGATTACAACTTGTTACTTGGAAGAAGTTGGTTTTATGCTATGACTGTCATTGCCTCATCGGTGTTTCGATGTGTACAATTCCCTCAAAATGGAAAAATTGTCACTGTCGATCAGTTAGATTTCTGCACAATCAATGTTCATGCTCCCGCTACCAACAACATTCCATTCTTGGGAGATCAAAAGATCACGTATGAAAGCATTGGTGTTGGCTTGTTGAAAGATTCTAGCTTTATGGGTACCCTACCTACACCACTTTCACCAACTACACATCATATTTCCACCGTCGATATGATTTCGACCACAGTTTATCAATCTTTGGAATCATTTGACCCTCTGGTTGTATCTAGTCTGTTGGAATTCGATGCACTAGGTGACACTGTTCCACTTAGTCCAACCGAAACATCATACGTTTCTATCCAATCCACTTCTCCCTCGTCGGATGACCAACATCTATTGGTACCCGACAGTTACTCGATTCCATCACAGTTAAGTTCCTTGTCGTCTGTAATTGACTACATTTCCCCAATTTTTCCCTCTGATGAATCTCTTATGGAAATGTTGAGCATTGATGAGCTACCTCAAGATGATAACCATCATCGATCCTCTTTTCTTCTCCCTCGTGAAGAAATTCAGGTAGATATACACTCTATCTTCCCTCCTGATGTTGATTTTCCATTGTCTCCCATGCCTTCAACTTTCGACGACTTGGATCTGGTCATTGACATGGTGATCTCTTCGGTAGGGTTATTGGAGCCTGATCTCCTTACCCCTGTCATGACCCTCGACTTGTGTTCCTTCCAGAGTGATTTTCTTCCATCCAGTGAAGATCTCTTGGAATCCATGATTGGGTTTTGTCCCTTGACATGATGTCCTTCCAGCGCATTATTCTCTTGGAAGCCATCATCAAGCAGAGTCCGCAAGCATATTTTTTCTCTCCGTGGCAAGCTCATTAAAAAATGAAATAGAGGTCACGATCATAGTTTTCTCTTTTCTGTGGCAAGCTCGTTAAAAAATGAAACAGAGGTCACGAGCATAGTTTTCTCTTCTCTGTGGCAAGCTCGTTAAAAAATGAAACAGAAGATTTGAGCATAGTTTTCCTCTCTGTAGCAAGCTCATTAAAAAAATGAAACAACAATATGGGGATTGAACCCGAAGCTCTGAGCATAGTTATTTTCTTGTGTCAAGCTCATTAAAAAATGAAACAGTCACCTCTCTTGAACCTTCAGTTCATCCACTCTTATCCTTTTTCTCCATCTAGTAGAGAAATTGGTGACAATCTCAAAGTCGGTTAATGAATTGAAGTTTGGAGGGCATGTCTCCAGCCTTTGATGATCATTCTGGAGTTAAGTCACTAGATTTCAATATGGGTGCATACCAAGCTTAGTCTTTGTTCTTTCTCGTGCTCATAAATACATCAGAATGAAGCCGGGTAAACTTTTACTCTTTTTCAGACTTGCATGGATATACGAAAAAGGAACCCCCTGGAGTTGTCTTTAAGCTATTTTTATACTCTCTAAAAATGAAAATATTATCGAGTGATATTGCTTCCTTTCCCACTCGTTAAAAGGTTTGAAAGGGCGTCTTTCAAATGATAATTTATCTCTTTTTTTGCCTCACAAGACTAACATTACGAAAAAGGACAATATTGGAGTCATCTTTAAGTTGTTTTCAGACTCTCTAAATATGAAAAACCACCGATTTTACCTTCTCTGGACTTGTTAAACAATCATACATTGAAGGACTCATATGAGACGAACCCTTACTTCTTCTAGTTCATTAAACAAAGGAAGAGGAACTTACCGAAAGTGAGTTATATCGAGCATGTGTTACCCTCCTCGAGCTCGTTAAATTAAAAAGAGGTACTCGTCTATCTGGATGGGGGGGGAATTGAAAGAAGCAAGCCAAGCAGTTTTTGAGAACACTACAAGTAGCTCTTACGATCACCCTTGAACACGGTACTTTGTCTTTTCATGCATTTTAATCCGCTGAACCTCTGCACTAAGCCGATCCTCTAAGTTTCTTTTACTACTTTGGGTCACCTGAAAAAATTCACAGCATCCACTGCATTATCAAGTTTTGGTCCATGTCAAGTTTCTGATGTTGTGCCTCAGTGTTCAAGGGAAGTGTCTGCCTCAAGAATCAGCCATCACAAATATCTTGTTTCAATACTCGTGTCAGTCCATGTTCATTTGATCTACCAATTACATCTCTATGACCATTTCATGTCATTGATGGGGGATACATCAAGGCCCTCCTTCAAAGAGTCTCTTCATGTCAACTTCAATACATTATCCAGAAACTAGACTTAGAAACCAGTTAGTACCTTGGGACCTGCATGCCTCAATGGTAGGCCTCTTCATGTCCGACAGTGGGTTTACATCATTGACCCCTAATCAGATGATTCCATGAATGTTCGACTTCATCTCATTCATTCACATTCATCGGTATGTAATAGAGTACCTTGGGAATCATTGACATCAATGGTGATCTCCCTCGCGCTTGTTAATGGTTTACATCATTGACCGGTAATCAAGTGGTTTCTGCCATGTTCGACATCAGGACATCTATTCGCATGGTTAGATTCATACTGCATCGGGATCAGTAAGAAGACCCTGGGTTGAGTGTCATCACTCTTATGTATACTTTGCCCAGGTTGCGAAGGAGTTCTTTTTGACACATATATTGTTACATAGATCCACTTTGTATTGGTCGTGGCTATGTCTTGTCGTCTCATAGATTCATTGTGTATTATTCATGGCTACGATCAGTTTAGGTCATAGGAGTATAGATCCACATTGTATCTGCAGTGGCTATACCATTTTGTCAATAGAATTATGGATTCGCAATGTATTTTATGGCGGCCATACCTAAAAAGTCTTTATCACTCAAGCATAGGTATGTATGCCTTGGGTTTTGAAACATGTCATAATATTTGTTTGATGGTTGTGTGCATCTTTTTCTGTTTTCTCTGCGTCCATACCCTTTCTCGAAAAAGTCTACAAAGTACTACAGTCATCATCGTCGTATAAATTCATACTTTGGGGGGAAATCTGTTACACCTCAAAATTACTCACTTCGATAGTGTCGCAAGTGTCGTCATTACAAGTGTTATAAGTGTCACATCTTGTCCGCAAGTGTCACATCTTGACTACAAGTGTTGCAAGTGTCAAAAACATCATACTTCCATCTTGCCCATGTCGTGCCTCTAACGACATCACAAAGACACTTAAGATACTTGTAATGATGACACTTGCGACACTATTGAAGTAAGTAATTTTACTTGTTCTCATTAATAATCAATGCTTGGCCTGTTTCTTTCAAACTTATGCTTGTTCTATATGAGTTTGTCTGCAGTAGATGGATCTATATTTGAGCTAATCTCAGTAGAGTAGGAAGTCCATTGTATCTTTGTTTGTTTTACAGGACCTATCAGGGAGCTCAAGATCGAAGCTCAGTCTGGACTTTACAAGGACAAACGTCGCTAATAAGGTACATATCTTTCTCCTTCTCTTTCAATTATTAGCTTGATTAGATCTAAAAGGAAGTCAATGTCCATGTTAAGCACTTTTCTGTCTTGGCCTTAGGAGTCTAGAGACCAAGAGGGAATTCACTTGTCCGCGGGGGGATTCACCTACAACAAATATTGCAACAATAAATTATAACAATGATTGATCAAAGGTTCAGTTGAATGGTATGTAAGATATTTACCCCCATAGTTGCACCCCCTCCATCTATTCGATTTAAGTTGTAATCGATCAACAACTCTTCACCTAGAACTATTGTTTTTGTTGCACATACAAATATATGATTTCCTTCGCATCCCTCAAATATGCAATTCGGTTTCTTAGTTGTTTCCATTGGTCGTGTACTATTTATAAAGCCCACAATGTTTCCAGTAGATTTTGGACTTCCATCAATATACATGGTTTCCCCTTTATTTTGATTGTTATCTACTAGTTGTATATAATTTGCGGCAACTCTGTATCTCTGCATACTTCGTGTATATAGGACCAACATCAACTAGTGATTGTATTTTTATAATGGTCCGACATACTCCATCAATTCAGTTACAATTCCATAGCCGACCTTTATGTCATCCATGGAAAATAACCCCAATCCATGTAAGGACGAAGAAGCAATGTGATACATCCTCCCACTGATGAAGAAATATGTGTTCACTTCAGGTAGCTCCTTAGGTGCCCATCATTACACTATATGTCTATACCTCAAGGGAAACTCAATGTCACCTATGCTCTCAGCATCATAATTACATGACCCTCTATTGGCAATAAAAAATTGCATGCGTATACGAAATCTTTTCCTTACCTTTTCAGATCTAGTTGATCTAGAACCGGTAGATCTAGTACAACATGTCTCACTTTCAACCTTTTCTTAGTATATCTTGATCATCACTCGAGGAAGATAGATCCAACAGATACTTGTTTGGTGGTACCTACACTCGTTAAAACAAGAAGATAAGTTATCGTGTGAATATAAGTTTGTGGTACCAACACTCAAAAAAATGAGAACATAAGTTAGCGAGGAAATATTTAGGGAACCCATGTTTTGCTTGGAGAATATACTTGATTCTATTGTATGTAACAAACTTATTAGGGCCCATGTTTACTTGATTCATATCATACTTGGCATCCCATTATTGCTATCTTGGTATGCTTTAGGGTGTGAGTCTTCTCTTTTATAATTTCATATAGTTGCATAGTTGTATAAGTTGCATATAGTTTCATAAGTTGCATTTAGTTGCATATAGTTGCATAGTAGCATATAGTTGCATAATTGCATATAGTTGCATAAGTTGCATTGTTGCATAAAGTTGCATATAGTTGCATATAGTTCATAGTTGCATATAGTTTCATATAGTTGCATAAGTTGCATATAGTTTCATAGTTGCATATAGTTTGATAGTTGCATAGTTGCATATAGTTTCATAAGTTGCATATAGTTGCATATAGTTTCATAGTTGCATAAGTTGCATTGTTGCATAAAGTTGTGTAGTTGCATAAAGTTGCATAAGTTGCATAGTTGCATAACTTGCATAGTTGCATAAGTTGCATAAGTTGCATAAATTCCATAGTTGCATAAACTTGCATATAGTTGCATAGTTGCATAAGTTGAGTTGTTGCATAAAGTTGAATAAAGTTCACAAGAGCAGCACCCAAAGGCAAGCCATGTTAGCAAGAGGAGCGCCCAACCAACAAAACCGAAAGAGCTAGCGGCACAGGTGCAGTGGGAAAAAACCTTGGGGTTTCTCGAATGCAAGGAAAACTTGGGATTTCCAGAGGCAACGCAAGGAAAGTTGGCAAGAGGGGCGCCCAAAGGAAAGCCGAGTAAGAAAGAGGATCACCCAACCAATAAAATTGAGGATTCAATGACACAACTCACATCTGGGAAGAAACGTGGGGTTTCCCAAAGCCAACACAAACATGGGGTTTCACTACAGCACACCAAGGCGAGTTGAAAAGATAGGCACCCGGAGGCATGGCAAGATGGATAGCCCACATCAACAAAGGGAGTCCAAATGAAAGGCAAGAGGAATTGGTAAATAAGGGGGGCGAAAGGCTAGGCAAAGATCCATCAAAACCAAGATAAGCCCGAGAGACAGTAACCCTATCTATTAATAATTTCCAATTGGTTTGGGAGTGATCTAGTAAAATGTGTAGAAGAGGTGGTCCAACATAGGGTAGAGGGTTGGATATTGGAGATATTGTAGTCAAAGAGAAGGTGATTTTTCTTCTTCATATGTCTAGTTGCCGCAGAATTTGCAATCCATTCTTGTGATGAAGTTTAAGACAATAAAGTAGAATGCAGAGCGATATGTGCAGTGCTGGAAATACTAGACTTATCTTCTAAGAGTTTATTTTTGTTATTTGTTTACCTGGAAACATTTTCAATCATTTGAAGATGGAGGAGACATATTTTGAAGGAATGTCCTTCCTTATGGAAATAAGAGAAGACCATCTTTTTCTTCAAGGATTTGGGAGTTTCCCTGTGGACTCATGGATACACAAGATGATGTAGCCTTAGGATGGGATTGATCACAAGGGGGTAGGTTTTCTGAATTCTGCAAGGTGACCTGATGTTGGATAAGTTTTGAAAACACATCCTCTAATGAGGGAAAAGCAGGTGCCTTGAGTTGTAGAAAATGCTAGAAAAAATTTTGAATGCAGAAGAATAATTATTCAGAACAACACTTACATATTTTGAATCAGATTTTTCCATGCTAGCAGATATGTTAATGACATATTTTAGGTTCTTGAACCTTGCAATGTATTTTTTGACACTAGCAAAGTTATCCTTCTTGAGATCAGAGAACTCTCTTTCAAGTTAATTGACTTGAGTAGTGTTCACTGCACCAAATAAGGTGTGAAAAGTATCCCATATTTTCTTTGCACTTTTATTATTCTTGATTTGATGAACAATATCCAAATCCACAGAGAGAGTAATCAATCCAAGGGCTTCACCCTTGTTCAAGTAAACTAGGTCATAGTGGTCTTCATCGGGGGTAGGAAGGGGTTTTTAAATTAAATCCATAAACATTTGTTGTGAAGAAGAGCAGTCATTTGATCAACCCAAATATGTTAGTTGGCCATGTTAAGACAGGGAAAAATCTATTTTCCATCTATAGATGCGCAAGATACTAGCACAGCCATTTTCCATCTAATGATGCACAAGATACCAGCACATCCATTTTCCATCAATTCTTGTCATTTTTAATTCTTCTGTTTGTAAATTGTGAATTTGAATAGTTTATAGGAATTAGTGTGGAAGATTTGTTGGCTTTTGTGGTATTTCACATTACTATGTAAAGTGTTCTTTGTTTATTTGGTAAAATAATTGTAAAATGTGTTCCTTAGTGTGAATATCCTTTATTTCATTTGTCACAGGTATGGTGGTGGACCGATATTAGCAAGAAAAATGATTGTTGTAGGTCCACTCCCAAAGCAAGTAACAGTAGAGGTCTACCCATTATGGCTGCATTTGGTAGAAGTGCCAGAAGAGAAACAATTCACTCTTAGAATGAGAAGAAATGCTTGTCATGTTCTCATTTCTTGGCATTAAAATCTATCATTATAACAGATTACTTTAAATACCTTTTTCATTAGGTATACTTGATGAATTTTAGGACAATTAACAAACTTTATAGAAACATATTAGTGTAAAATTGTAAATACCTCTTTTGTGAGGCCACTTGTGATCAAGTTTAGGACAGTAAAGGATTCCTAATGATAACAGAGTTGTCTCTAGGATATATACTTTTTTAATCTACCCAGGCAAGAGAGCTTTTCATGGCTGCATAAGATTCATTTTTACATCTTTGCGAGAATGAAAATTCCAGTAGATATCATGATAATGGTGTTATCTCCATGTTTCTTTTCCATGAAGAGTTTAGTAGTTCATAAGGAAATAGATATGGAAGAAACTCTTTTTTATCTAACATAATATTGTAGAGTTTTGTTTTTCTTATCAAATGATAGAAATGCATCCCTCTAATACAATGTATTTTTCAGGACATTTTGGGTGAACTTTATAGGAGGGCATGTGAGAGATTCAAACTCAGATCTGAAAAAGTGATTCCCTAATTTCAATTTAAGTAATTCCCTAGTTTCAACTTATGTATTAGATTATTTATTAACAATACATGTGTTTGTGTTCTTTTACTTAAAAGTAGATTCACATTTGGAATTTTAAGGGGAGGACAAGACACAATATTTTGTCACTTTTCCTCGTATTCTCTCTTACTCCACTCAAAGTAGGCTCATACTCGTGCCTCCTTTCCCTACTCCATTTGATCCAATTGTCAACTATATTCCTTTCCTCCATTCCGGAAAGCTTTTGACATTGTGTTCAAGTCATTGTTTGTCTCGTAGGTGTACATGGGGCAAGCCATATTATCATATTAAAATCAATACTTAGGTAAGTGCATATATCATGTTCTCTACCTTCTTCTATTTCACTTTTTCATTTACTTTCATATTGTAGTTGTTTCTTTCTTAATTAAGTGGTAGTTAGACTTGTTCTTCGCCCTCATCTCCTAGCATATCTTACTTGTCATGAATTGATGATTATCACCTCTCTTTTCTCTTTGTTAGCATTGTTTGCAAGAATATTCCCATGGGAAACCCATGTGTATTTCCATTTTTCATCGATATAGGGACATGTTGGGTTCCCACGATGGTTATCAAGCAAAGAATTATCACATGGTGAATTCCATCCTTATGTCAGGGTACTTACTCGAGCAAAATTTTCTGATTAGTACCCTCATATTTTCTTATGCATATTTGCTTTGCCAATTAGTGTCACCTTATTTTCTTTGTCTTCAATTGTTTCTTTTCTTTTCAATATTCTTCATGAAACTTGTTTCTATTCTATTCCATGAAGTATATCTCATGCCATGGGGGTGAAACTTAGTTTATGGTTTCTACACTTCATAGTGTATGGTTTCTACACTTCATATTGATCATACACATATCCCATCACATATTGGTGTATAGAGTATTTCAAGGTGCATTTCCCATACACAACCTACACTAGGAAAACACTTAGGTCCTCCTAGTGATGGATCATAGTGTGTTGAAACCCCTCATTTTGAGTCCTTTACCTTAGTCTAGATGTGTGATTATGTCTTTCCATGTGATTTCTAGTGCCATCATGCAGCCCTATTTTGTGTTTATCCTTCCTTGGTCATATGTTTGTCTATGGTAGATGCTTTGGCCAACACATTTAGGTCCCTCCCTTACTATTTATGACCTCTCTTGGGCCTTGTGCACTAGTTGGGGTATTTTTTAGTTGAGGAGCCTCCCTTGGGTCCCCAAAATTCCCTAATCCATTAGAGTGCACTCTTCAATGCATAAAATAATACCAATTATTTATCATCAAAAAATTGCTTTATACATGTGAGGGATTTAGCATAGAAGAGATAAACTATTAGCTGTTTGGAACCAATGTTGGAATGATGGAACAATGTTCGCATGAAATAAGGTCCAATGTATATCTAACTTACTATATACAATATGAAGCATTATTGCATGAATTCAATAGTGAACCCAACAATGTTACGATACAAGAACTCATTTGTAAACAAGAAATGAGTGTGAACTAACTCAATCACATTTAGTGGGATAACTAGAGCTTGTGCATGAGAAGGGCCAACTAAAATTTGACTCAAAAAATTGATGTGCGACTAAAATATCTATCATAGAGGATGTGGCAGTATTAATTTATTTTAGCAGAGGTAACCAAGAAATTTTCTACATTCTCAACTCTTAACATATCCAAACACGATTGTTGAAGATCATTTGATTTTGACTTGAGGCTAGAAAGGGGTTGAATCAACTATGTTGGGTTCTAAATTTGGCTAAGTGTGAGGATTTGAATCGTGTAGAAGAGATACAACTAGGCTCATAGGTATGAACAATTAACTCGCAAGGTAGGTAGGTGTAGCTACAAGTGGGTGTTAATAGGTGTAGTTGTTGGTGAATGTTGGAAAAATATGATACCACCTTTTGATGTTGTTGAATTGAATCTTCAACTACATTCTTGATTAAGGATAATCTCAATAGTTTTTTCAAAGTGGGAAGTTGTTCGAGAAGTAAGGGAGAAACTATGAAATGTGATCCTTTTTTCATTGTGACTCTAGGAAAGGCCTCTTGATGCAAATGGAAATGAAAAAACGAGGGGAAATATGGTGTCATTAATACCACTCTCTTCCATTTTTTAGCTACTCGATTAGTGATTGTTTTAAGAATGTGTTCAACCAAAGGTTAGAAGTGCTCTAGTTCAAACATGGGGTTCAAATCTTCCAAATGGTTCATATATGCAAAAATATTCTCATCCCCATTCTCTACAACAATACATGTTACAAGTTCTCTACTAAGTATTTCTTATTCTCTACTAACTCTCTTTTTAGAGTCAAAGTTATGTCCCAAAGTGCCTCGTCGATATCATTATGTCATCATGCTTCCAAGAGTGTTGTTTGGGACTCTTCCAAGCTATTTTTTGAAGGTCAAATTTTCTACTTTTAATTTCCCATAGGTATCTACCATGTTTATAATGTCACTAAACTGAATTTCCAAAGGAAATATATATAATCTCTCTAATTCATACAAGGAGTTATTTATCAAAATATACTTCAGCAATTCATTACCTACTATATCTCAAACAATCCAAAATTATATGTATCTATGTTGAATCTGTTTCAAAGTTGGATGAGAAGAGGAGGAACCTTGATCGTGTAGTCTAGTGGTTCTAGTTTGAGGTAGTACCGATGCAATTGGAGTTGTCTCAAGTACAAGCATAGTTCCTTTCTCTTTTGGTTGTTTCTACAATGAGGTGTTAGGGCCAACCTCACTATTATAGTGTTGCATCCATGTACCATTAGCCATTGTAATGGGTTTTGGGACATCTCTTGGAAAGGAAGGAAAGAGAATGGGATCACAAAGGAAGGTGGTAAATGGAGATGTGGAAAAGAGGGGATCCTAGTTGGCTTCAGGTTGGAAATAAAAATTTAGTGTGAGGGTAAGGGAGGTTAGGGTTTTGGGTAGCTTCCTCAAAAGTGCCAAGAGGGTCATGTAGGGTATTAGTAAAACTAGTTTGGGTTTGAAAGGGATGTCTAATATCTTGTCGAATATTCATTGTGTTGGTTGTTGGAGGAGAAAATATTTTGGGTTTATCCTCAATGATTAGAGTTGGGGAAGGGGTTTTATCATTGCCATATTGGATGTGTTTGGTGAATTGAATTTATAGGGGGTTTGTGGGAATAGTGGAGAGTAGGTGGGAGATGTGTCTTCCAAGGAGTAGAGAGGGTATCTTGAGAGGTCAAGTTGATGGGATTACAAGGTGGGCACAAGTGTGGCAAGAGGGAGTGTAAATAGGATTAGAAGATGTACCTAAACCTGGAGTGATCAATGTCATATTTTTTTGTTGTTGACATCATCAATTGCAACTATTATTTGGAGATATTGTATGTTGTGAGGATGTGAATCCTAGTGAACTGTTGGCACAATGTGAACCTTATTTTTGTGGTGGTAGATGCATATAAACCTCTAAAATGTATGGGCTCTTTATTTTCTTCAATGATAAATTTTTATATGGTCAATGTGCCATCCAACCCTAATTATGGTACATATCATTGGGAGTACCAATATAGCATTGAGACGTATCTCATCTGATTTTTCAAGTTCACCTAGCCAGGCTTTAGGTGTCTTTTTCCCCCTACATTTTAGCAATCACAATGTGCAAAGAAGGAAGGAGAAATTGCATGGAAAGAGTTGCTTCACATCCATACCTGATTTGATGACATTGTTGGCCTCCTCTATCAATGTTAGGGCTGGCTAGCCTCCCCTATCAAAGCTCCTCTGTCATGCTAGGGATAGCTGGCCTCCTCTATCTACACTCCTCTGTCCCCTTAGTCATGGGTTCTCTTTCTCTGTCTCTGTCATAGGGTTTGGGTAGTGCTTTATCTCCTCCAAGTAGAAGCTATGAATTATCACAAGGTTTGGGAAATGGTCTACCTCCTCCAACTAGAATCTATGATTGGGTTTGGGAAATGGTCTACCTCCTCCAACTAGAATCTATGATTGGGTTTGGGAAATGGTCTACCTCCTCCAATAGCTAGAAGCTATGATCGATGGTGTGGGAACAGTCAAGACCAGTGCACCTCGAATAGCTTCATAACTAGCAATCGATCAAAGCCTCCGACTCAGAAATAATCCTTAATCTATGTTGCAAGTTTGGGCGGTGCTCTACCAACTCCTCCAAGTAGAAGCTATGAACTTTCGATGGCACAGGCGCGGGCGTGGGCAGGGGGGAAATATTATGTTATGTTTGGTTTTTTTCATTTGATTTTTTATGTTATGTTTTTTTTTTTTTTTTAATTATTTATTATTATTATTATTATTATTATTATATATATAATTATTATAGAAATTTAATAGCGTTAATCTAATTAAAACACGTAAAATCATGGGCCTTCCCCTCCGTCCTTACAAGGACCTCTTTAGCTAAGGAGTTCAATTGCATCGACATTTATGACCCTTATGTATATAGACAGAGCTTTTAGGAAAATTCCCTAGAAAAATATTGGTTCCACTTAAGTTTAGTGTTTCTTTGAGAAGACATACATTTTACTCTAGGATCTTATGAAATTTGAGGCCCAACAACTCAAATGGATCCCCTCGTAGACTTATTCGAATTTCCAAAATTGAGTGAGCTAGGCTGCACAATACAACCCATAAAAATCTCTATTATTTGGAGGAATATGAGAACATGGGAGGCTTAGGTGGCCAATATCTCGAATTCTTTAGTGACCTTTAAATCCTTTTTGGATGAAAATATTCAGTTCGAGCAATGGTCTCTTCGAGTGGTGACTCATCCCATAACCTTATCATCTTGGAACTAAATCCCTCTAGGAAAATCCCCCCAACCCTTTCAACATAAACCCATATTGGTTGGAAGATGACTCATTTCTAGAGATCATAAAGGGAAGTTGGCAACCATTTAGTCCTTCTCTCCCAAAATCCCCCCTATTCAGTTCCAAAATAACCTCAAAAGGGAAAATCAAGCAACTATTAAATGTTCTAAAGAAAAAAGAAATAATAAAATGGTATTATTGGAGGATATTGAGGAAAAGTGACTTTGTATTGCTATACAATAGTAGGTACCTCAATCAACCTAGTAAGTTGTAAATGCATTGGCTGGGACCTTTCTTATTCATACCATCTGGAATTTGATAGCAGTAAAGTTGGCTCATCTTGATAGAACAATTAAGAAGGGATGGTGAATGGTGCTCACCTAAAACCTTTCACTCCTCCTCAAAATTAAGTTGGGAATCTCTTGAAAATGACCTACACATTATTATTCTTTATGCTTTCACAGTTAATTCAATAAGGCTAGATCCTATGAAAGGGATAGTCAATCTAGTTGTATTAATTTAATAAAACTTAGCCTTGTGGTTGAGGAAGTATTGAGTTAATTGAGTTGAGAATAAACCGTTTGAATTTGTAAGTTTCTTTCAATATTCATGGGAATTAAGCTCCACCTTTGTAGTCAGGGGGATAGGGGAATTCTCATTCA
>JZKD02S0091141.1:0-19296 GCA_000966675.3 Picea glauca | reverse complement strand
ATTATTTATGTCGGCATGGGTCCATTAATTGTAATTGTACCTCCTAGTATCCTATATATACCAATGAGACATTTTCATTTGGAATCATCTTGTATTGGGAAATTTATGTGGTGTATAATGGAGGTTTCCCCATCGAAGAGGCTTATTATCTGAAATTCTATCTTTTTCAAGGCGTTGAGTACTTATTTTGAGGTTTTTCTATGCTATCTTGATATTTGGTTCTTAACACCTAGGCACTCCAATCACAATCCCAATGATCACAAATGTGCTATGATACATACATTGCTATGATAAACCACTAGTCTTGTAAGATGATCTACACGCTCTGATACCACATGATAGAAATTAGGGAAATAATATAATTATGAAAACCAAGAGGATTAAGAAATGGCGGTAAAGACATAAGCCACTAATTTCATCTTCATGTATTCACAATGTAAGTACATATAGTACAATAAACAATAACCATCGTTAATTGTCAATAACTAACATAAGATAACAAGATGGTATTAGGAATATGATTAGGAGTGTTGGCACAGGGGCAGACCCAGGGTTCAACACTACAACAGTGCACCAACAAAACCCTAACTACCAGCCCTTTTGACAACACTTGCGAAGCAAATGAAGTCTTACCCGAGGTAGAGGCAGGGGTGGTTACAAGAATCAGGTGTCTGCAACCTTAGCTGGGACACAGATCTGTGATTATGATACTTAATAGAACACTTAGCACCGTTAGTCCCTCAATATGCAATCAATATCCACTTCGTCGATAAAATAGAGTTTCGCAGCATTCACACTGATCTAATGTATTTAAGCACTTAGCATAGGTAAATAGATTAGATCTAGCAGATCAAGCACTAAGAATATTCATACATATGAGATCTAACATTCTCACATATCATTAGCACTAAGCATAAGGATATTTATCTAATCATCTCAAAGCACTTATCAAATAACATATAAACACATTAGAACATCACATAGAGTAGAGTAACACAGTATTTACGTGGTTCACCCCCACCCTTGGGCTACGTTCACCAACTCTTCTTATTTATTAGCTTCTTCAATAGGTTACATGCACAGAGCCTCAGAGCCCTTCTCCGTATAGGATAGAAGATCTGCGCAACTCACTAGATCCTTATTCCTTGCCTTACAACACAAATCCTTCCACCATCTGTTACATCCACATGCACTTAGCTCTAAAAGTCTCTCACAGTCTGCACAGAGCTTCTACAAAAACTACTTACACTTATCTTATCAAACTTACATCACATAGACTATCTTCCTTATATTTCCTAGTCATCTATTTATACATTACAAATTAGGCCTAATCATGGGTAAACCCATGGGTTGACATCCCAATCCCATTACATAATCCCAAAAAACCAAAAAGGACCCAAAAGTGGGGCCGAGATCCCTTGATCTCTGCTTCGTCTTACGCTCCTTCTTCGACAGGTTGTCGAAGTCCAAAATAGGTCAACATGACCAAGAATATCCCAAAACTTGGTCAAGGGACAACAGGCCCCCAACACTCACCCGTGACTCATCCTGAGTCACTCTGGTTTGACTAGTTCTACCTCGAACGCCTCGAGATGCTTCGACTTGTTGTTGTGCTACGACCTCTTTCTCGACAAACTCCTGGATCACTATCTCGTTCACTGGCCCTTCTAGGCATTGTTTTGTTGCGGTGACAACCTGTTCTAGCTCTGCTCCTCGACTCTTGACCTCTTTGAACAATTGGCACGCCTTATCTTGTACTGGTTGGAGCCATTGAGTGACTTCCATAACTTTCCTTTGAATCATATGGATCTGTTGTTGGGCAGTGCGTTTCTCTTTAGACCGCTTCATTCTTTCTATGGCCGACAGGGCCTTCAGCTGCACCTGTAGTGTGTCTGCATGTTGCTTCACTTCCTTGAGTTGCGACTCTAGTGCCTGCAATTTCGGATTCTCAGTGAGGTTCTCATATGTTTGGGCATTGCAGTTACTAAACTGCTTGCATTCCAGAGCAAGAGATTTTAGTCTTTCAACTGTGTTGTGGGCAGTTTCTTCTCGTCGGTCCCTTATGTCCTGTGGGGTCTCGGGCACAGTGCGTAGCTCTAAATATGCTATGCACTACTGGAGCTGTTGGATGGATTTTGCAAGATGATCTACTTGCTTCGTGACTTGATACTCTGCCTTTATTTCTATGACTTTCATAGAGAAAAGTGCTCTATTGACCGCTTCCTTTACTGCAAGTTGCTATGCTAGCAATTGTTCCTTGCCTTGCTGCAACTGTTCTTTTTCTTCATCCCACTTCACTTGGAGAGAAAGATTTTCCTATTCTGCATCACTGTGTTGTTCGAAAAGTACTCCCTATACTTGTGTCAAAGCCTGGGTGGCTTGCATTGTTTCCTCTTGCGCTCGTTGAAGGTGAGCTTCAACTATATCAGCTATTCGGTGGAGTTGAGTTGGCTCATCTCCCAGTTCTAGTGTTCCTAATGGTAGACGCATAGTGGAGACTTCACAACTGGACTATAGTGCCCACTCTACCCCTTGGATCTCGATCTCGATTCTATTGTACATCGCTTCCTGCTTAGCCTCTTGTTTCTCTGCTATCTCTAGTGAAGCATCATTCAGGGAAGCTGCGATGAAATCAAAGTCATATGGGGTGAGGATAGTCTACAACTTGGTCATTGTTTCTTTCGACTTCTTCTAGGAAGAAGGATTAGGAGGGGAAACCTTCCTTTTCTTCAAGGGGTCCTCCTCATCTTTAGGTGGTGTTACCTGGCCTTTCTTTTTCTCGGCTTCTGTGCCATCTATCTCTTTGCCATCACCCCTTTCTCCGATGAGATGGAAGCAGTCTTCACAGATGTACTGTCTAAATCCTAGACCTCTTCAGTCTTATTTATCTTTCTAGGTCCGGGTGTATCCGACGCAGTTTCTGGGCTGTCTATGTCAGATATCTCCGCAGGGTCTGTTGGAATAAGGAGGTCCTCCAACCATTCCTTGGTGATCTCCTCCAAGTCCTCCTTCATTAGCTTGTATTAGTATTGCAGTTGTTGCTTATTTCCATCGATGCACGCTGTGATATAAATGAAATTCCTATCAGCGTTGAACTTCATCAAAGGTTGGAACCTGTGTAAAGTATTCAAAGTTATGTGAGGCTTGGACTGTATGGCTACCTTCAACTAGTTGTATTATGTGTGGAACACGACATTTGACTGCCATTGCTTATTCATGTCATTGGAATACCACAGTGCACTGAACTTCGTGGCCAAAGGTTCAAAGGGATTGATGTTCAGGAAGGTCGCACCTTCCAGCGTCTCCCAGGCAGTGAAAGAGATCAGGATCAATAGCCAGCTAAAATGAAATCCGTACCCTTGATCCTGGTCTTCTCTGTAGTTGATTTCTAATTGGTTCACCAGGTACTGCGCCCAATTCATTTGTAAGCCCTCCGCGCACTTCCCTGTGAGGTCGACTACAAAATCAGTGACTTAGGTGGGTCGGTTATTTCATACTAACTTTCCTGCGATCAATTGATAGGTGAGGCGCACTACATTGCTCTGGATAGAAGCTACCTTGTAGCCTCACATGCCCTTCTCGACATCACCGTAGGTTTCCTTGATCCTCTGCACGAGAGAGCGATCCATGGTTTCTCTAGGATAGAAATCCTATGGGTCAGGGCCTTGCATACTTAGCTTTGTGATTCGATCGATCAACGTCGGATCCATTGCAATACGACGGTTTAACCACAAGTATCTGCCATGGTAATAAGACAGCAGTAGCTTGACACATGCATTCACCTCTTGGTGTCTTTCGAAGTGAGGAATCTTCATGACGTTGAGCAGTGTAGACTTCACGAGGTTCATAGTCCATGACTGAGGGACAATCTTCGAATTTTTTCCCTTTGTTCTGGTCATGTACTTATGTGGGGCGAGCATGTTGTAGACCTTCCTGTTGCTGAGGTTGAAGTTGCTAAACTTCAACGCTGCAATATTTTCTTGGTCTGCGTGAACTCCACGTATCCCCTTTAGGAGGTACGTAGTGACCAAGGCATACTTAAAGTCTCTAGTCAAACTGTCTCGATTTACTACACCGCTCAGAAGTGGTAGATAGGCGGGTAATATACTTGAAATAAATTTAACATTCGTGAGATCATCCCTGTTCTTGGTTCGCTTCTCATGTGATAGTCGGGATGGTTTGGATTGAGCAGTTGACGAAGATGCTTGCACTGTCTTTGTGGATGAAGCCTGTACACCTACATATAATCCTCTCTCCGACATGACTCTTTTAGTCATCATGTTGAGGAGTACTTCTATCATTGATTCTTCGACTACGTTGAGCTCGTCAGACATACGCGCTCGGGATTAATTAGATCGGTGTCAAATTAACTTAGACACTACACTAGAAAAAAAACAAGAGAGAAATGATCACTGTATACAATTCACTTAGTCTGCGGGCTCAAACTCTTGGTTAGAAAAAGTGTTCTCGGTGCATGGTGCGACAGGATAAATAGGTAACTTGGCAACGAGTCTCTTGCAACGGTTATGAAGCCTTCCTTAACTCTATTTGGTCCGTTATGGCGAGGTCCAATGGTCTGGTGTCGAGCCTTAAATGCCTTTATACTCGTTCGGGGTGGCAGTTGAACGGTTATAATGTCCCCAACGGCTATAATGCTTCACCATGGCAAAGTGCCATGTGTCGTTTTTCTGATATCCCGACGAAGCTCCAATTTTGCAAATTTTCCTCCTGCGAAGTTCCCTTTGGAACCTTCTGTAACTTTTCAATACTGGCCCTCTTCTTACTTAGCTTTCTATCCTTCTTTCCAGTGAGATTTGTCTCAATATGTCTTTTTCCATTCTGATTCTTATCTTCGTTTGACATAGTCACTTCGCACTATTGAGATTATTTCCTAGGATTCAGGGGTAATACCTCTTCTTTATCTGGGATAGGTACTTTAGTCTTCTGTGTGTCTTCTAATGTTCTTGCATCTTCAACATCTGGGTCTCTAGTGTTAAATAGCTTCGATCTGTTATCCTGTTCTTCATTCAAGTGTGTGATCCTTCTGGTCATGAAATATTTTAACTCTTGTTTCTTTTGCTCCAAAAATTCTTCTTCTTCCTTTCCTCTGGCTTGATCTCTATGAATCCAAGGTTTTCCTAATAACATGGTAAATGAGGTGTTGTCTTCAATAAATTTAATAATCTCAAAATCTTCTTCTGTCAAAGTTCCATTGGCATTCATATGTATCTGAGTGAGCCTTCCACATAGGTTTACCATTTTGCCTCTGAATAATCTTATTCCTCCTAATGAAGGAATCATAGCAGGACTCCCTATAGCTTCCCAAGTTCTCTCTGTCATGATATTCACCTGTTTTTCTTCATCCAGAACACAGTCAATGTCGAAGTCTCATATTCTTGGTTCGATACATTCTTTTTCTTTGAAGATCTTTGATAAGATGATATGTCGGTGGTCATTCAGGGTTTCGTTCATCTGTAAAAATACTTTCTCTGATTCTTTCTAGGATTCTTCCATTTCTGGATCTGCCTTAGGGTTTTCTTGGTTCAGATTCATTCCATACTTTTAGAAACAAAAATTTCCACTTATATTACTTTTACAGAGTACAAAACTTTCAGATCTAGAATTTTTCTACTATTCTTACCTTTATCAGAGCACAGAGCTTACATATCTTATCTCTTTTCTTCAGATCTGACCTTCCTCTTAGCACAAAGCTTCATAGGTCAAGTAGAATACTGCGCACTAGGGTAGCATATCTACGTGCAGAGTTTTCACAACTTTAAGACGAATCTTTGCACAAAGATTCTTCTTTATCGGTTCCCAACAATCACAGTTTCAGGTCTGACAATGGAACCATTTGTTGGCACAAGAGCAGACCCAGGGTTCAATGCTACAAAAATGCACCAACAAAACCCTAACTACCAACCCTTTCAACAACAACTACGAAGAAGATGAAGTCTCACCCGAGGTAGAGGCAGGGGTGGTTGCAAGACTTGGGTGTCTGCAACCTTAGCTGGGAAATAGATCTATGATTATGATACTTAATAAAACACTTAGCAACGTCAGTTCCTTAAGATGCAATCAATATCCACTGCGTCAATAAAACAGAGCTTCGCAACATTCACATTGATCTAATGTATTTAAGCACTTAACATAGGTAAATAGATGAGATCTAGCAGATCAAGCACTACCACATTCATATAATAATAAATATTTGTTAAAAAATTGGTGATTCTACTTTGGTTTAAGTAACTACCACATTCATATGCACTTGGTTTATTTAGTGTTGTGATTTTGTAAATGAGATATTAAGTACTATACTTTTATGTATTTGATTTGTGCATTTTATATGGTGTAATTTTGATAAAACAATATTATGTGATATAATAAATATTATATAAATTAAAATATATATTATTAAATTTGAAATGTTTATTTAAAAAAAAAAATTGAATTTTTTTAAAATGTCATTTGCATTTGGTTTTCTCAACTTAAGGAAGTTCACATTAATCTCAAAATTATACAGAAGCCACAATAAAGTATTAATGTGGCCTATGCATTACCTTGGAGCAACACGTCTTTCTCTATCCTTTGTGAGTTTATGTTGAATTCTTTGAATTTCAACCTTTTCGAAGTTGTAGTTATTTGTGTTAATTTTTCTCATTTAAAACCCTAAAGGTGAATTCTTTTAAGTCTATGAAGCCACAATTCCCATCTTTTAACATGTTTACACTCACTTGTCTTAATGGACATTAATCATCATCATCATTAATAATTATAGGCTTTGGGCTATCATCTCCATTTCCAAATCTACTTGGCAAGGACTAAGCTTCCATGCAATACTTGTTATTATGATAAATTTGTTTGAAAGGTATATATATATATATATAATATAAATATGTTAGACTCTCCAAATAGAATAAATGTGAGATGCATTTTATTAATGAATATGATACACATATATACACATCTATATGACCTTTGGATTCTCGTCCAAGGTCTGTTGGACTCTTGACGTCAGTTACAATATCTTGACTCTTCACATTACATGAAGTTTGTAACCCTAAGGATTACGTTTCCAACATTCCCCCCCTTAATCTGAAGGGGTGTATATGAGTCCAAAGTGAGAGATGATATCTGAAAATGGGCAATTGAAGTATGGAAGTGTGCAGTTGTTGATAGTTGTATGTGTTCTCTGAATCTGGTGGTTTTGGGATGACCACAAATTGAATGGATAGAAAAAGATGATGTCTTCTACTAAATGGAGGTGGTGGTTTAAGGAAGACTACAAACCAATCTGGTGGTTTTAGGATGACCACAAACTCCAGAACCCTTCTCTAGGCTCAATGGTTCTCGGTACATTTTCTAAGTTAGCTAGAAGATGACAATTGATGTCTTCTGCTAATTGGAAGTGCTTTCAAATGTTGGTTTAAAGATGACCATAAACTGTTATGTGGAATAATGTGAATGTATTCTACCAAGTGGAGGTTTAATGGAAACCACAAACCTTTATCTAGTAGAAGTTGTAAGTCTTCTACTAAGTGGTGATTTAAGGAGAATCACAAATCAATCATGCTCGCTTGTTGTTGCTCGAACGATAAGGCTTCAAAACTTGAAGCTTGACTTTCAATCGTTAATGTTATCCCCCCCAGTTGGGGACAAGGTGAGAAGATGCAAATCCTTTCACTGCAAGATGGTTCAATACTTGAGAGTGAATTCGTCAGTATGACTGGGATATTTTCTTGGCTATTGATGACCATCGCCAAGAAGTCATCCACCCATAGTGGTTATTTATTCTTGCAGTTGTCTTGCATTTGAAACGCCTATTTGAAGGATGGTTGTGTTTTCCACAATGCTCGCAAGGATGAAGATCGAAGCATTGATCTTCCCTATGGTCAACTCGTTGACAATGCTGGCATATCTGAATTTTCTGTTGAACTAGAGCAGGTGAATGTGAACTATCTTGGAACAATCCAATACTCTGGAATTGGATCAGTCTGACATCCTTTTCATATCCAATACTTGTTCTATTCTTGTTGTGCCCAATTTCTTCCCAAGGCTTGATAATTTGCTTGGAAGGTGGAAGTTGATGTGTACTTGAATCTGGAGTTGTCTCACTGTATTGCTCTTGTGATGGTTGTTGTTCTGAATCAACCTCATCATCTTCTTCATACTTGAAAAGAAGGTTCTGAACAAGGACGAGTTTAGAATTTCATTGAAGATTCTCTCAAGTGCATTGTGAAGAATTCGAGTTTGAGTTTGTAACAATGTTTCTTTGGATTGCGTAACTTGCAAACAAATTACAACATATTGCAAAGTGGTTTTGTCAAGTGTGACAATATTGTCTATAGAGGAGAGGATTAGAGTGTTCAATAACTCTATGAGTTCCTCAACTTGAGCCATTTTAAATACAAAACATAGGGTTTCTTGTAACTCCACCCTAAATTTACAAGGAAAACTCAACTATGCAGACAACAAATGGAGGGTGTCATCTTGCATCGAAAATGCACATGTTTACAATGTGATTCAACTTGTAGAAAGATAGGTTCACATGTAAACTTAGAATGATTCAAGAAGTTGTTTATGTTATCGTGTGTTGTCACAACTACTTCTAATGTTGTAGCTTGTCTCATGGACTTTGAAGACCTCCTCTGGCCGCATAGTAAAGGAGAACCCAATAGAGAAGAAGATCTCCAATCAAAGTTCAATTGTTCAAAGGAGTTGAATGTGTCATCATCCTATGATTTTGCTTCATCTTAGATTGCTTCTTGGTGTCACTGTCCTCCTAGATTCATTAGGTAAATCATGAATTATAGTTGTTATATTTGCTTGTGAAAGTGTTGTAATAGAGATGAAGAGTGAGAGAGAGTTACACCCTCTTCAAAAATTGATTGCTTTTATATTAAATCATGCAAACACATTATACATTTGTAGAGAGAAAGAAATCGCTTCTTTGGGGATTTTCCCTAGCTGCAGCCGCCTCCCTTAGTTTTGATCTCTCTCAAATGGCACATCTACACATTTGGAACCCACCAATTGAATTGCAAGTCTCAAGGATAGTTGTTGAAACCTCAATAGAAGCAACATATGCTCCTCTATATGGCTCATGGATTAAAGTCAATAGAGCATGACCAATGTGATGGGTTGCACTTGTCATAATCGATGATGCTCCATAACTCACGATTTCAATCAATAATGAAAAGAGGACACACAATCTTAGCAAATTTCCTCAAGAAAAGAGTACCTTGAGTAGCAATTCAAATTCCGTGGTGCCGATTGTGAGCAAGTGCAGCTTTTGACACCGATTTTAGTAATTTGAGGGTACTTTGAAACATGTAGATGCTCTCGTTACTATCTCTTGCACACACGTCAACTCCTCTCATTTTCATTAGGGTTTCTAGAGCTCAAATCAAGGATGGGAAGAGTCACTTCTGGCATTGGTTGATCTATCCTCGTGGTCATGACCTTGAGCTATAGACCGGGTCAAGTTTAGCCTTTGATTCCCTCCATATCCAATGGCGAGCTCATCGCAGTTTACATGCCAAACTATATCAAATTGGTTGTGATGTATTTCCACTCCATGCAGATGAGAGTCACGTGGATAGAGAGGATGTTGCAAAGAACAAATCGTATAAACGAATGACCAGTACAATTGAAACACAACGTTGGAAATCAATGGGAATCAAAAGGGTTGCCAACAAAAATGGAACGAACAGTGAGAAACCCTATTATATCCTTGGCACCCAACCTCGCATTTGCATTTTTCTTTAGTTGCTACAAAGCTTTGCTAGTGTCTACCCAATCCGGAGGTAGCAGCGCCAATTGTAAGGTTCCAATGAACTCACGTGTGCAAGTCGGAACAGATAGGTGAACTATCATTCACTGAAAGAATAAGAGATAATCTAGGTCAAAAAACTTTAGACTTGTGCATAGGAAACACCATAACGCCTATGCAGAGATGCACATTTTGATGTCAGATCTACAGAACTATCCATCTGCAGTTGTTGTAACATGTTGGGAGGGAGCAGACGACCGTGATAGTAATGAGGAAGACAAATTTGCGTAGAGAATAACATTGAATAGTGCAAAAAGCAAAGGAACACACATAGTAAAGAACAAACAGACAAATTGTATTGCTCAATGATCAAAACAGATACATCTGCCTCGTATTTATAGAGGCCATGGAAGACTCTCAAGCGTCTAGAGGGTTCTCAGAGCAGGAGATATGTCAGTGACTAAGTGGTGGGTATAGCCATGGAGGAAGAGTCTAGAAGTCTCGTGGTTGATGAGGTAGGTAGAAATTAATTCCTCCAACACTCGGGGAATATAGCTTGCCTATGCCTATGGCTAAGCTTTACAACTTTGGACCAAAACCCTCTAGGGTGTCGGGTACTACCGATCATGTGACATGCACCCCCTACAACATATATGCATCATTTTATCTCAGGTACAAAAATTCCACATTCTTTACTAAATTCCAACAAATTTCCACATTCTTTACTAAATGCCCAACAAATTACAAGCCCATTACATATACACCCTTTGCATATGCCCAATAAACCCATTCTTTACCATATGCCCAAATTGAAGCAAATAACAACTACTGCTAATCTTTCTCACAACTTACAAATTACAAATTGACTTTGGCTTTTTACATAGATAAACTCTCCACTCCTCCTTTTTTCATTTATCCTTTTACATTTTATAAATTCATATGATAACCACTTATTGGGCTTTATAAAATTCATAATGACTTTTGCTGAAATATCCCTTTTATATTAATATCTCTTACTTTTCCACTAGTTATGACTCTTAGAAAATAATTCCATAATGCCACATTACACGTACAATATAGTATTGGGATGAGGTAGATAATAATCCATTTTCAGCTTCTCTCACTTGCATTGCTAGAATTCATAGAACCCTCTCTTAGGTTTTTGTTCAACTTCATACCCTTTGCCACAAATGAGGACGTTCGCTGCTAGGCTTTTCTGACACCATTTTCTCCTATGAATCGAGACAGTTTCAGAAGATTAACAATAGAAATGCACTGTCGGCCGTGCCTTCAAACTAGCCCATATATCTTTGAGCAGGAAATAACGGCAATATCTTCAAGCCAAATAGATCCCCGGACCTCCTCTGGAGCATCAACATCAATATTAAGTGAAACGTATTCTGCAGATGGACGAATGAGCAAATATCTCAGCAACAAACTCTTCAGCTTCCACAACTCTCCTCAGCATCACGCGGGACCTCCTCCACGTACTCTGCTGCCTCTTCTCTGGCTCCGCAGATCCACACCGAATCACACAACTCTAACATTGCATACACTCTTCTCTCAGTGATGAAGACTCTTCTCTCAAGATCCTGGGCCCTCCCATAAGGGAGTGAGCCCAGTCCTGTGCTCTGACCAAATGAAGAGTGCAAAAAGAAAATAAACACACACAATAAAGAACAAATAGACAAATTGTATTGCTCAATGATCAAAACAGATACATCTGTCTCATATTTATAGAGTCCATGGAAGACTCTCGAGCATTTAAAGGGTTCTCGGAGCAAGAGATATGTCGGTGGTTAAGTCGGTGGATGTGGTGGTGGAGGAAGAGTCTAAAAGTCTGGTGGTTGATGAGGTAGGTAGAAATAAATTCCTCCAACAAACATCTAGAAAATAAATGAGAGAAGACAGGCACAGAGAATAAATGTATGTGGCAGACATGCACACAAAGGTGCACAGACTGGCATGCACAGAGAGGGCGAGAGAGGACGTTGTTGGATGAGGTAGAAATAACGTTTATTATGAAGACATAGGAAAGGAAACATTCAGAGAAATGCTATGGATAACTACCCAAGCTTAAATCAGACCTAAGAACCAAGGCCGCTTTGATACAGAGTCTCAAAATAAAATAAGCTTGAGATGCATTTTATTAATGGATATGATACACATATATACACTTCCATATGACCTTTGGTCTCTTGAACTCCCGAGGTCAGTTACATTATCTTGACTCTAACAAGACTAACATAAAAACCTCAAAATTGAGGAAGTCTATTTTGTAAAAAAAACAATTTTCACATAAAACTTGCTAGGTAACTCCATGTTGAAAATAATTAATCTCTTACTTTTCTATTTCCTCTCAAGTGAAGGGAGAATATTAAGGAACGAAAGGAATGAACATCTAACCTTAAGTCACATGCAAACCAACCAGTGAGGGTAGAATCTCATCTTGGACCCGCACCTTGCAAGAAGAATGATGATAATAAAATGCTTGAGAAAAGCACATGGGCAGTGCATTTACCTTTAACCAGTGATGGAAGGTTGAAGATGAGGATGCAAAAGAAAAAGAAGAATATGCCCACCGGATGGATTTTATATCACGATCCTAAGAAAAATAAGAATATGCCCATGGAAAAATTGAAGGAAAAGAAAATGCCTTTCTTGGTAAAGAAGAAAAGAAACTGCCTTCCTTTGATCAACTTGTATCATTAAAAATTCTATGGAATTTCAAAGGAAAGTTTGCTCCAGGATTGGATGTTTCCCATAAAATTAGAAAGCACCAGATATTTCAAAAGAATCATCTTTTGACATGGTTCCGCTAACGAAATTCTATCTTTTGCGTTTCTATTCCCTGAAAGGAAAAGATAAACGAAAGTAAAGATATGAATATCGAACCTTAATTCAAATGCAAACCAACCAACCTGCGAAAAGATGGAGAAAAGAATAAGGATAATAATAAAATTCTTAAGAAAAGGACATGCGCAGTGTGTAAAGATAAATGGTTGAATTTGAAGATGTAAAGGAAATAAGAAGTGTGTTCCTTCGTTCACATGTTACAGGTTAACATGTAGAATCTCGTCTCGGACCCGCAACAAGATGAAGAAAAGAATAAAGTAAAGAAAAGAGAAGGGCCTCAAAAAAGGACATGAAGAGTGTTATCGTGTCTTCCCACGCGGAATTCAGCTTTTTCTTTTCCACTTAAAGTGTCTTCCCACTTAACGACTTGGATGGCTCGTATATGAAGATCCGAAGAAAAAGGATAATATGCCTTCTTTTTTTAAAAAGGAGTATGAAGATTTATAAGTAGAGGAGAAGAAAGATTAACAGTCTGCGCTTTCGAAGGGGGAGGAGAACGATTAACAGAGTGAATTGACTCTTCTCATATACAGGAAGGATGTCAAATACAGAAATCGAGTTGATTTTGAATAACGTCCTACTGGTTTTGCAATTAACCCTGGGTTTATGGCAGTTCATGAAGCTCACACCGCTTGGGGCACTGATACAAGGCGTAGTCGGTTGGCTGTTGCGACGCTGTGGCACTTATTCTAGGCTTCGATATTTTCATGGTCGAGTTTTCAAGCTAGCGAATTGTTTTGTGCTCCAACCAGAAATTCCGTCTGAGAGAGGGAGCATCGAGGTGGGTAGTCCCGATACGCTCCATCTGAGGTACTTGGACGAGGAGCTCCTTCTCGAGAGAAGGGGAAGCGAAGGAAACATGTTGTTTATCGACGGGAAAATGTGTTATTACATCACCCCCACAATCTGGAAGGAACTGTAGACCTTGGATACTGTTCTCCAAAATAAGAGCGACGACGCCGACGTCGAGGCCGACATCGCCCTCTTAGGCAGCCTTATCCCTCGACACCGTCCTGTGTTTTTGAAAGGTCAGAGAGAATTTTGGGAAGAAGTGAGCACGGGCGGTGTACTAAATTTGAAGGAAGTATTGGATGGACTCATCCTCTACAATCAGCATGTGAGCGTCCATTTAAATGATGATTGGCTCTTACCTGTCAACTTGTCAGTGTCGGAGGAGAAACTTCTGAAGATTATGAATTTTCTAGGTTTGTTTCTACAAATTAAGAAGAGCAATATCCATTGGCTCATTCCAACATCATTGAGCGCTATATCAACACTCATGGAGTTCAACACACCATTGAGGGTGTGGCTATACTCCAACATCAATGTCTGGTTCTGTCATATAATGCATTTGATATGTGAGCCATTGCCTCGCTCATGGAGGAGACAAGTATATTCTTTGGGAAAGTGGGTGAACAATTTAAAACCTTCTAATGACATAGAACTAAAGATCTAAAGGGGAAATCTACGTGCAATCATTGCTGGAGGTGCAAAAGTCGACAAAGAAGATGCAACTTTGGTGCCTTGGTTAAACGTGGCCGACGAAACAACATGACATTAGGTGATTCCTTGGCCATAGGGTGTGCATATTTTGGACATGTGAACAGATGCCGCATCATGTTTCCCAGGATTTGTTATGTAAGTGTCGACTGTAAGAGTATGGATGAATTTAGGCATATAGTTACATTTGTTTCATGCATGGAAAAGAATGCTTGTGGGTCGCTCAAATCTTGTGCACCTAACAATAAAGCATTTGTTCGCGGATTTAGAGATTCTGTATTATCTTATGTAAAAAATGGGTGTCCACCCGTATATGAATTGGAATTGGAGAACGTAGTTCTCACTTAAAAGCTTTGGGAAATTGTATTTACATGACATTGTTGTTGTTATTTTTTTAAGTCATAGTAATAATTGTGAAACAAGATGGTAAACACAACTAGGATGATAGGTTAATGATTTTTTTTTAAATGTATATTATTTTGGTTTATTTTTAAATGGTATATTAATATAAAATTTTAAATGTGATATGATTAGTTAAAAGTTAAAAAAAAAAATTGAAATATAAAATGATTCGTTAAAAAAAATCTAAAACAAAATTTGAAGTTCTTTGTTGGCAAGCATTAAACACCCAATGTATAAGTATTATCGATTGTCTTTGGATCTAGGATTGTATGTCTTTAGCTTTTGTTACCCTACTCAAAATTCTCTAGAGGATTTTCTATCTAAATATTGAGAAAGGCAAGTCATGGAAAGTTATCATTTTGGTTTTGTGATAAATGGGATTAGTTGCATCAATATTCTCTTCTCTCACAGGGAACTTGACAACTCTGTGTCATTACCTTCCTTCAACCTCAAGGATCTCCTGGAAAAAAATAAATGAGTCAAGTGTCTCCTTACTAATAAAGAAGGGATCAAACCCCCCACCCAATCCTCCATAAGTTGGCACAAGTGCACCACATTCAACTCAACATTTTGATTCTACATGCCACAAATTAGAGTATCGTCTTAACAACAAAAATTGTTGATATATTATGCCTTATTAAACATGCCATCATTTCATTTCTTCCAAATGAAGCACTTCAATTCTTATTCATTGACATGTTGTGCAAAACTCAATGACCCAGGGAATCTTGTTTCCTAAGCACGAGGGATTCACTTGTTGACCAATATCCTATCACATTCATTCATAAAGGGGATTTTAAAATTTTGAAAAATCAAGTCAATATAGTGTTTCATATTGGGGGGTAATTTGAGCGGGTTTATAGGTATTGGGGTGGAGAGGATGGGGGTGTGGTGCGTAGGGAAAGTGGATTTCATAGGTATTTTGGAGGTGCTATGGGTATTAGGCAGTGAGCAAGAAATCAATGCACAATCAACAATGGTGAAAATCTGTTTTGAAAGTAGAAATTGACAGTGAGGTTGTACCTTCACCCCTTGCTAAGATTATTCAAATCCTTTGTATGACAAATGAGATTGATAACCAAAGCCTTGTTGATCCTCAAATCTACTAAGTCCTTCGTAAAGTCTCTCTTGTATATTTCTTTCCTATACTTAGAAAATTTTTCACTTTATCACGGGTTCATGAGTCATTTCCATTTTTGTCCAAACTTCTTCCTCCTCCAAAAAGAACCATCGTGTTACATCGTTCTCATTTCACACCCATACTTAGAAATTTTCATGAAATACTTCATCGTGGATCTAAAGTAGTTCTTCAATTCACTTACTATCACCACGACCCTCATGTCTAACCAATTTTCCATACTTAGTCTATTTTCCATACTTCATTACCTCCACAATATTTCAACACTTAGTTGATTTTCAAGCTTCACCGCGAGTCCGCAATCATTTTATAATTCTTCCATACCCATCACTCCTCTGTCCGAGCTATCCACTTTTGATACTTAGTCATTTTTTGAATTTTTGTTGTGGGTTCGTGGTCATTTCATTTACTCTCTACTTACTACTTATCCTCTCCATCCGACCGATCCATCTCCCACACTTAGACTTCTTTTTCTATCTCCTCACTTCACTCCTCTCCATCCTCCACAGGTTTGGATGGCCCTTCTCCCTTATCCTTTATCCTCACTCCATGCATCTGAACCCGATCCTCTCTCCTACATCATCATCCCTCCTTCCCCCCCTTCTCCTCTCATTCATCTCCCTTATTCTCCCTTCCTTAATATTATTCCAAACTTTATTCAACCAATGACACTATGTCATGTTGAAACTTATGGTAACCTATCATAGTGAGACACATGGAGATGATTTAGCATTGATCGAGTGATGACAAGGATGTTGACTGGACGATGACTGGGCAAGTGGGCCATCAAAATTTTATTAATTCATAAGTTTCCTAAGGCTCAACCTCCATAAGATCTTATGTTTCGCATTAATGTTATGAAATAATTTACTATATAAACACTACATTTTTAACTACCACATTGCATGTGGGATTTTAGAAGATGGATTTTAATCAAGGGCCAATATTAATCCACAAATTTGATGGACAGTTGCTGAGCAATGATCTACTGGAGTTCATAACTCAAGATCCAGGCGTTGCTTTTGGACAAACTATACCTCATTGGAAAATTATTTCGACGAGGAATACGGTGGAACGGATTTTAAGGTTTGAATTTGGCCAAAATTCTCTCAGAAATTGAAATAAAAGTCAGTGCAATTTCCATAGTTTGTTGGTAAATTTGTTTTTAACCTCAACTTCCCGAATCTATAACTTGAGATCCAGAACTCCAAATTGTGCACAAGAGGACTCATTGGAAATATAAAATGATGAATATTACTCATGGAATGGTTTGCTTGGATGATAGGTTAAATATCATGATCAAAAAATTAAAAGAAGGTTTGTTTTTTCAAGACAACCAATTTAAATTTGGGAAATAAAAGTTTATTAAATAAAATTTTATTTAAGAACAAAATTGGTCCCACTTGGAGGAACAAATTTCAATGATATAAATTTATTAATAAGACTTCAATAAAGCATTAATTAAAAAGGTTACTCAGAGAAGGAAGCATGCCAATATTTTTTAGAAGGAGAAAACCCTAACTACTTCAAGAAGTTTTCCCTAACTAATTCAAGAAGTTTTGAGAGTAGTTTTTAAAAAAATCAAGAGAAAGCACCATCTTGGGAATTTGGAAATCAGAAGTTTCTACAGTGGTGAAGAGTCTGCGGGAAGCAAATCTCTATCTTTCCAAGATTCTATGAATTGGTCTGCTTAAACTTTCCTCCCTACATTTTCTTCTTCTTTGTTTCTTTCCATCAAATCTTCCATGCTTGTATTGAAAACAAAAAGATTTGGGCATGAAAAACTGCTTCTCTAAAATCTTCAGTCATCTTGTAATATTTCTATTCCAAGGAGAAAACCCCCTGTTTGTAAAAAGAAGATGTGGTTTATGTAATTTCCATTGAGACCTTGTTGAAGTTTTTTCAGTTCTCTTGTTTCATACATTATTGAACTTGTCATATTGGGTTATTGTTATCAGTTTCTCTCGCAAAGAACTGTTTTGGGGAATTACATTAGTGATTTCTCATACTTGAGTTGAAAGCATGTGACTTCAAATGTATTGCCCATCAAAATAACTTTTTGAGTTAAATTGAAATACTCATTTAAAGTTCTTTGAAGACATGTCTATTTTTACTTCATATTCAAAAATTCATAGCATATTCCAGATTCATTTTATTTTACAAGAAAGGAAGAATGTCTATTGAAAGGAGACTCCAAAACCTCGTGGACACAAATTTCTAGTGACACACTTTATCTTTCTTTCTTTAAATGATATGATGTATACTTGTATATACAAGTTTTCTTAGAAGATATTTTGGGGTTTTTTATTTAGCATTTACCCTTTGCTTTCATTATAGAGCCATACAGAGAATCTTCCAACAATTACAAAGACGTACCAACTTTATAAAAATGCAGGGGAATTTTATCCTCATGAGGTTGTTGTTTGGATCTTGATCAATCTAAACATCAACATTTTTGGTGACCATACTAGAGAATGATTTGTTTTCAAAACATATGAGGCTTTGTTTCATATATAATTGAAGAACAAGAGTTTCCATGATTCAAAATTTCAAAAAAAAGATTCAAGAAGACAACTACTTGTTCTAGATGCACGAAATTTATAAAATGATTATTAAGATATATTTGAGTGACCTCAAAAGGACCCAAGAACCATAAAATATTTGGGAAGATGAAATCCTTGATGATTCCATTGAAATAAATTTTAAAATCATTGGCAATTCCATTGGATAGATTCAAGAATCTCAAGAAGATATATATTATGACTCCTTTAGAGAGTTTCTTTCATGTTGTGATGCTCCTTTTCCTTCTCTACCAATTGAACCCATCAATGTTTTTTCAAGACATGACAAAAGGGATAGATACCCAAAGAAGGAGGCAATTATGTAGAAACCCTTTAAATCTCTCAACCACATATTTTCAGATGCTTGATATTCCTATTGAAAAATTTTCCACATTCTTTCTGAATACTTCAAATGATGAAAAGCACTACTTATTTAGATTCAAAATCACATGTGATGTTTTATATCTCATTGAATATAATGTTACATGTCGATTATTTGTACAAAATCTGTGTGGGTATGCTTGTGAATGGTTCTATTCATTGTTGTCAGGGACCATTACCAGTCAGGATGCGTTAAAAACTTCATTCGCTAAAACATTTTCCCACCCACCCTCTCCCATATGGACATAAGACAATGAAGATTTCAACATTTCATATATTCTATATGAATATATTTTGAGCAACCAGTTTGAGAATGAAATTGAGGAACCTCCACCAAATGCACATGAAGATTACAACCAACTTTCTCATGTGGAAAATGTTGCAAAAAATGATGAAAAGCCAAAAGAACATTGGCAACAAGAATAATTGGTGGAAGAAATTAATCTTGAGAACAATGATGGGAAATATTTTCATAGCATGAAGGAAGAATGCATTCAATACATTGTCAATAAATCAAGAATCTTTGTTGGAGATAAGGAGAAGAATGAAAATATTTCCAAATTAGAGACTTCTCATCCAACCAAAGACAAAAACATTTTTGAGCAACCAAGGATTGATTTCATTGACTCATGGTTCCAAATCATTGTTGGCCAAGCAATGCAATCATATTTTCAACACATCTAGCT
>JZKD02S0091130.1:0-10060 GCA_000966675.3 Picea glauca | reverse complement strand
TTTATGTGCATCACCAACTCTGCACTGCGTAGCGCCAAATTTTAGTGCGCATATCCATGCACTATTATTTTTTCGTGCATCAACAACTCTACACCACGCAGCGGAAAATTTTAATGCATACACCCACTCACCATTATTTTTTCTTCCATCACTAGCTCTGCACCATGCAATGCAAAATTTTAGTGTGCACACCCACACACCATTATTTTTCTGCACAACACCATATTTTAGTGTGCACATCCGCGCACCATTATTTTTCCACGCTTAGCTAATTTTTTCATAATTTTGACTCTTAAACTTCATATTCATCTCTGGCCCATACAAGTCTGGTGTTGAATGAGAATATTTGTATTTAAACCTCACACGAACATTTTTTGATCCTGTAAATCCCAATTTGATCTTTGCATATGAATTTTGACCTTTTCCTGTGGAATTCCTCCATAACCTTGTTGTAGAAATTGGGTCTTTTTCCCAATTTTGTCCAATTTTTTTCTGGGTGCCATGGCCTCTCTATAAAATAAAACCTTTGGCCATATATATGCCTGAATTTCCCCATTAGAAATTGAAATTTCTTATTTTTAATTTCTAGGCTTGATTCTTCACATTACCCATGAAATTGCTCTCAATTTTAATGCAATAATTTAATTAAACAAGTTGCGGACTTGCTCCATAAATTAATTCTCTACATATTTCTATTTCATCATTCTGCTAACTCAGCCCATCCAGGATCAGTGTTGAAAATTGGGCTTTGATACCGCATTGTAACATCCCTAGCTACTTGTTGGGTTATGCCACTTAAAATTTCAACTCTGATTATAATTTAAATAATAAAAATACTCTACAATTGCACATATTCATACAAAATAATAACAAAAATATGCATGCAACATATTTTTGAGCATAATATGCATGCAGCATACAGGAAAACCCAATGAAAACAAATGCATAAATATTAAGTAGCACCTGAATAAACACACAATTAAATTACTAAAATGTTCTAGATATGAACAAAGTTGAGCATAATAGCAATAAGAATTTATAAACACCATTATCACAGATATTAAATAGTAGAAGACACATAATTATAAAAACAATAAATAAAATAAGCACATGAAAGACACTTATCTCATGAAATAATCACCAACTACATGCATACCTTCCACGTTCCTCCCATCCATAGACCACACTGTTCATAATCTCAACAATGGATCACCCCCCAGTTGGGAATAAACTCTACCAAGGAAAAGGGAATCCTAAGCCATTATAAGGTCTAATAATCTGCATAATTCATCAATACAAGGTGCCCAATTGTTGCAACTAGCCTACAGTATCTCATTCCCCACATGCTTGTCCCACTGATGCAGGAGCATTGCAAGGGAGTGCAAGCATAGCCAACAACGAGACAATGCGGAGATAAGAGATAGTTGGAAAAGCACCGAGCACATTTTTTGAAAATGTTTTGAAATATTAATGAAGTCATTAAGTGGAGGCATGCTTGTATTATTGTAAAAGGACCTTGAGCGATCCTCTCTTGTCCATAGTATATAGGAGCCTTTATGTGTAATGAATGTAGGTAGATAGAATTTAATGCTTATATTAGACAGTTTAGAGTGCAAGAGGGAAATGGGATATAGACACCCTCATTGTATAATTGTAAGAGGATTATGAGCATATAGCATAGAGAAGAGAGCAGAGAGCTATAGTTGAAAACACACATGTATAGAGATTTGAATTAATAGAAAGAGTTTTGATTCAAATTCACGGTGTCGTATTTGTTCTCTGTGTATGCATGTTGAATTTTACGCTCATGGATGTTTACTTTCTGTTATACATTTGATTTATATGCTGTGTATATGATTTCATGATTTGTGTTTGAAGTCTGAGAGAGAGTAAGGGATGAGTTTCAATTGTTTCTCTATCTGAGCAAGAGTTTCTGCAAGGAGTGTAGTGAAGTTGTCTGCAAGGAGTGCGTTGAAAAAGGGTTCAGAGGTTTGTCTCTGAAAGCTCAGATAGGATAGATTTTTTTCTCATTTCCTCAGAAGTGCAATTAGGCACAGGAGTCATGCAAGGTGTGTGTAGGCCGAGTAAAGTCTTAGATTTTGCGAACCTGAGAAATTGTTGAAGGACTACTATTGCAGGGAGTGCGCAGAGTCGAAGGACTTCAATTCTTTGAAAAAATTGGAGAGTTTGCCACAAGGAGTGTGTGCAGGAGTCTTCTTTAAGACTCGAAGTTGGAGAAAGATAAGGAGGGATAGAGTCTTTGCAGTTGTCGAAGAAAAGCACAAAAGGTTGGTGCCTTGAAGCGTTGAAAGGAGGCGTCACAAGTTTGTATTGAAGGTGGTTAAGTTTCGTGGTAAAACACTTTATTTAAGAGTGCAGAAGTTATTGAAGGGAGAAGAAGACAGTTGAGATTCTCCATAGAGAATTCGTGAAGTTCTATGAGCCTTCAGATCTCGCGGAGGAGAAAGGAGGTTACAGGGGTTGTTTTCTACAAGAGGATGCTCAGGAGAGAGAGGACCATAGATTCACGCCAATGAGGACTGTTGGATCTACTTGAAAAATTCCATTTCAGGGTTTCATGGGTGGAAGGACCGAAGCTTCGACGTTTGGATTCGTGAAATTGCGAAGTCCGAGGTGGACCCATGGAAGAGACGATTGGACGTGTGTCGTCTTTTGAAAGAAGTCAATACCTCGTTGACCTCTTGTGTTTCGGGGATTCGCGAGACAAGAGCCGGGATTTCGGCATCGAAACTCACGAAGTGGTGAGAAGCAAAAAGTGCTAGAGTTAGGCCTAGCCAGTGGTCACGCACAGAAGGCGTTGAAAAGAGAAGGAGCATGCCCGTATCGGCATTTCGGGTATCGCAAGATTTGGAAGAAAGAGTTGGGAGTTTTGACTCACGAACTCACGAGTGGTGATTTGTGAAAAGTGCTTAGGCACATCGGAAGTTTGGGTCTTGGAAGGTGAAGAGTTGAATATTTTGGAGGAGAAGTTGCGAATTCCAAAGCTCCGAGGTTCCAAAATCGTGAGAAACACAACCACATAATTTGGTCAAAAGAAGGTTGGAATTGAGGTTTCGTGTTCGATCGCGTGAGCTCAATTCATAAGGACCTATGGAGAAGCATCATTGTGTGTGTGTTGGATTCCCCAAAGAGGAATTGAAGAGTCAATCCAACTCAAGGGCAGGAAGTAGAGAAATCCTGTAGCAGACTACCAACCCGAGGGCCGAGAGGGTCTACGTCTGTGTCACCCACCCCAGGAAGTGTGCCCCTTCTCTTCTCAACATTCCCTCAAGTGACCCACTTCCCTTCTGAGCCTTCAACAACAGGATGGATAGGAGGCATGAGAGCCCTGTACATATTTACTAGTGAACCATGGAATAATTCTGAGTAGTTTCTCACTCAGAGAAACTACTCAAGGCTTGAAAAACTGCTTCTTGAACCATGAGCCTGACAACCCTTTTCTTCAACCATGAACCTGACAAACCACCTCTTCAACTTACAACAAAACTAGGTATAGGTACAAATGGTAGAATTCATGATAGGGTGGTAAGAATCATGAATGAATCATTAATACCCCCAAATACACTGAGTCTCTCTCTTATATATGCATGTGCCTTTTATGACACATGGTACTTAAGGAACTCCCTTGTCATGTCCCCACTTTAGAAAATTAGGATATATCCATATCCATACTTTATACAAGGAATATTAATATAATATTTCTTTGGGATTAATCCCCCTTAGCATATCCCTTTTCCTAGACTCTTAGCTCCCTTAACCTTTCTAGTGGAGTTTATCCCCCCATACTCTTTTACATGGTTGTTCTGCAGCAGTGATGTGTTTTCATTAATATTTGCATTTGATTGCATATTATAATGATGGATCACTGGCCATTTTAGAATTTTTCTTTCCAGCCTAACAACCATGCAAGTACTCTGGCCTCAAAATACATATACACAAAGGAACTTTGGACCAAAAACCACGCACTTACTCCATTGTACGCAAAACTCAATATGGTGCACACCCTTATTTTAGTGCGCAAACCTCACACACTTACACAGGTGCATGATACATTATAAAATGTGTGCACTCCTTTGGTATGGGATTATCGCGCACTGAATCAATGCATGCAGAATCGAACCAAACACATTGTACCATTAACTCACCAACTTACATGTAATAATTACATTTACATTTACAATCAGTACCCATGACTCACTAGCCTATATGTTAATTTACATTTTTATGTACAATTGGGGTTCATCCTAGTGGTATTACATGGAATTATTCAACCAATTTTCAATATAATCTCTCATAGGCACTATAGTTATCTCATGCCTCGGGAAATGTGTCGCATATTTTTCCTCAGGAAACGTGTCACATCGTTTGCCTCATTTTTCATGTTGCCTCGATTTTCATGTCCATTTTTGGGCGATTTTTCAACACATGGTTTTTGCCGATGGTTTTCTATTTTCGGTTAAGGAATCAGGGTTGTTGACTAATCCAGGTCATTGGTTTAGGGTTGTGTATGCCACTGGCTCCTATATGTATATTGTATTGTAAACAATGTATGATATGAAGGAATGTACAATATGTTGGGTTTCCCAGTTTGGGTTTCTAGGGGAAAAATATTTGTGTAATGTTTGTATTTTCCATTGTATATTTTCTGTTCTTTTACTAAAAAATTGTTTGTAGTGAATATTGTACAAGGTTAAAATCTACATTTGGTATTAGAGATTTGTTGGATTCAAGGGAACGCCTTTACGGTCAAGGGTTTGTCTCAGGACTATTATAAGCCTTGTTACAGTGGGAGATCCATGGTATTGATTATTCAAGTGAAGAGAAATGGCATGCAGTTCAAAAATGGAGATCAAGAAGTTTAATGGGAAAATTTTTGAGTTTTGGAAGCTCAATATTGAAGATCTGTTGGTGGACAAAGATCCATGGATCACAGTGGATATAGGTACTGCACCTATAGTATCTTCAACAGATGACTGGAAAAAGTTGGATTGGAAGGCAAAGAGCACAATCCAACTGTGTCTCTCAGATTCAATATTATTGAATGTGTTAAAGAAAGCTACACCCAAGGATTTATGGGATAAGTGAGGGAAGTTGTATAAGTAAAAGTCCCTAGTAAATAAACTATTATTGAGAAAGAATCTTTATAACTTGAGGGTGAGATATGGATACTCAGTGGTAGATCATTTGAACACCTTCAATATTGTGGTAAGTCAGTTAGTATTTGTTGAGATTAAAATTTTAGATGAAGATAAGTGTATCAGTTTGTTGTGCTCTTTACATACTCGTGGGATATTCTGGTTGTGGCCATAGGTAGTAATACAACTGCCTTGAATTTTGATGAAGTGGTCTCATCCTTGTTGTTAGAGAAGATGAGACAGAAGAACATGAAATGATAGAGCACATATGCATTATTTTCAAGAGGACGCTCCCAGGAAAGAAATAGATTTAAGTCCTCAAGTGGGATATATAAGTCTAAGGGTAGATCTAAATATCCTAGAAAGTTTGGAAAGGTATTCTAGAGATGTGTAAAACAAGGGCACTACAAGAAGAAGTGTAGATCCAAAGTTGAGAAAAATAAGGGATTTGAAGAAGCTCCTTCTACAGAAGAAAATACCTCCAAGGAATAAGGAGGGGATTTGTACTTGGATTTTTCAAGAACACATGCAAATCATGAGGTATGGTTGGTTGACTTAGGTGCATCCTTTCATATGACTCCCCAGAGAGAGTAGTTCTATGAATATGAAAGATTTGATGGAGGTAATGTTTTTCTAGGTGATGACTCGACAACCAAAATCATAGGATGAGGAAAAGTCAAGTTGAGTCTCATAGATGGAAGGATTAGAACACTACCTAGTGTTCTTCACATCCCAGGTTTGTCCAGAAATTTGATTTTTGTAAGAAAAATGGATGATGTAGGGGTAAGAACAATATTTGGAAAGGAAACCTGAAGGATGGTTCGAGGAGAAATGGTGTTGTTGAAGGGATTTTCGTTTGTAAATCTATATAGGTTTCAAGGAAGCACTAATAGTGATGGGTGTAATAGTTCCATTGTTCCTGATATTGGAGTTGAAGAAGAAAGAACTCCTATAGTCTCTAGAGAAAAGGTTATGATGTGGCATCAAAGACTGGGGATATCAGAGAGAAGGGTCTTTGACTACTACATGGTAAAGGTATGGTTGAAGGTATGTCTAACTCATATATGGATTTTGATTTCTGTGAACTTTATGTATATGGGAAGCATAATTGGGTAAGAGTCCCCTCTAGTGCAACGAGGGTAGAAGGAATTTTACAGCTAGTTCACAATGATGTGTTTGGACCTGTGTCAGTTCCATCATTGGGAAAATCTGATTACTATGTCTCATATATATATATATATGGATTCTCGAGGAATACTTGGATATAATTCCTCAGGAAGAAATATGAATTATTTGACAGGTTTAAAGAGTTTAAGGCTCTTGTTGAGAATCAAAAAGAGAAAACAATTAAGGTGTTGGGGACAGATAATGGTAGATATTTCCACGGGAATGAATTTGAATACTTATGTAATAAGTACGGTATATAAAGGAATAATACTACTCCATATACACCTTAGCAGAATGGATTTGCATAAAGGATGAACATGATGCTGATGGAAAAAGAAAGGTGCATGCTCAGTGGTGTCTGGTTAGAGAAAGAATTTTGGGCAGAGGCAATGGGTACTACATGTTACTTGGTCAACATATCATCCTCATCAACACTAGATGAAAATACTCCATAAGAGGTATGGAATGGCAAGAAACCTTCTCTCACACATCTAAAGGTATTTGGCTATGAGGTCTATGTTCATGTTCCAAAGGAAAACGAGAGTAAGCTAGATAAGAAGGCTGAAAAGTCTATCTTTATTGGGTATAAAGATAGTCTCAAGGCATAGGAAGAGGAGGAGGACATGTCTTGTGTTCCATATGCGATTTCAGTTGCCAGTTTTATGTATGCAATGGTCTATACTAGAATGGAAATTGCACATGCAGTGGGATTTTTGAGCATGTATATGTCAAAACCAGGGAAGGAGCATTGGACAGTAGTAAAAACGGGTTTTCAGGTATTTGCGTGGCACTTCTAGCTATGGATTATGCTACCAAGGAAGACCATGATTGGACATAGTGTTGGACATACATGAATTTGTGTATGCACATTGGGCTGGAGATCTGGATCGTAGGATATTTACAAGTGGGTATGTGTTTAACCTGTTTGGAGGAGCAATAAGTTGATGAACAAAAGATATGTTGTAGTGGAACTTTCAACTACAAAAGATTAATACATGGAAGCCACTCATGTAAGTAAGGAATAAGTATGGTTAAAAATATTTTTTTCAGGTATTAGGTTGGTACATCACGCTGTAAGGATAGATTGTGACAATCATAGTGCAATTTTTTTGGCAAAGAACCCGTCTTATAATTCAAAGACAAAGAATATTGATGTTCAATATCACTTTGTGAGAGACATGATTGAAGAAAAGAAAGTGTTGTTGATGAAGTTTGAATAATGTTGCAAATTCATTAATAAAATCTGTGAGCATTGAGAATTTCTATTGGTGTAGAGGATCTATGGGCATTGTTGCCCTGGATTATTGACTATGTAACCATGTAACCCCCTATATGAAAATAAAACAACAAGTGGGAGAATGTTGGGTATGTGATATATTCTTTGCATGGATATCTATAGTGTTTTCTATGTTTCAATGGGCGTGCAGGGCCCTTCGGGGGTTGCATAAAAAAAGTAATTCCTCAGGAAATGTGTCGCATCTTTTGCCTCATTTTTTCGTGTTGCCTCAATTTTCATGTCCATTGTTGGGAGGTTTTTTGACACATGGTTTTTGTTGTTGGTTTTCTATTTATGGTTAAGAAATTAGGTTTGTTGACTAATCCAGGTCATTGGGTTATGGTTTTGGATGCCACTGGCTCCTATATCTATATTGTATTGTAAACAATGTATGATATGAATGAATATAGAATATGTTGGTTTTCCCGGTTTGGGTTTCTAGGGAAAAAATCTCTGTGTAATGTGTGTACTTTCCATTGTATCTTTTCTGTTCTTTTACTGAAAATCTGTTTTTAGTAAATATTGTACAAGGTTAAAATCTACACTTGAATCTTCCTATCCACACACACCAACATCTTTGATAAATAAGAAAATAATTCCATTGTTTTTTCCCGCATTGGGTTTCCACATAAAATTCTAATGTATTGCGTTTATGTGATGTCTATGCATTAAATTATGGTGTTGATGATATATTGAATGATCATGATATTTATTGGATATTTTATATTGTGATTAAAAGTATTGATTGTTCTCATACTGATTCACCCCCCGTCTCAGTATTCTAGCAATTGGTATCAGAGCAGGTCCTTCGGGAAGCAGTCTAACCACTATAAGGATACCATGGAATATGCTAATATGGAGCACCAATGTTTGAGGGTTAGAACTTTACTTTATGGAATAAAAGGATGAAAATTGTTTTATAGGCATAAGGATTTTATGTTTGGAAATCAGTAGTATATGGGTATAAATAACCATCCACTCCCCCAATTGACAGAGATGGAAATAAACTTAGTGAAAACAACTCAAAGAATAAAGGTACCATTCTGAGGAGTCTAGTTTATTTAGTATTTGTCAAGGTTATGCATTTTGATAGTGCAAATCATATTTGGGATAAAATCCAAAACATTTATGAAGGATATTCCAAAGTTAAGGGAGCTAAGCTTCGAATATTCATAATTAAGTTTGAACAATTGAAGATGAAGGAAGATGAAGACATTGCAACCTACCTTTTGTGAGTTGATGAAATAGTTAAAACTATTAAGGGATTGAGAGTATAAGTTGATGACTCAGTGGTTGTTCAAAATGTATTGAGGTATCTTACTATGAGATTTGATCCTAAAATATCATCCCTAGAATAAAGGGCATATATTGGTACATTGAACATGGACAAGCTACATGGAGTATTTACAGCCTATGAAATGAGAATAGAATAGGAGAACCCATTCATGAAGGAAGCAACTTTGAAGGCATCCAAGAAGACAAAGAAGAAGAACATGCAAAATTCAAAACCAAGTTGTAGTTGTAGTGATGATTCATATGAATATGAAGAGATGGATAACTTTGTAAGGCAATTAAGGAAAGGAATTGACAAGTATAAAGGTATTCTTCCATTGAAATGTTTTGATTGTGGTGGTATTGTTCATTTTGATTCTAAATGTACTAATAAGAATAAAGATAATGATTAATAAGAAGCTTCTAAAAGGGAAACAAGAGAATAAACAAAAGGAAATTCTTCAAGAAAAGTTTCTACTCAAAGGAGGAAAATTCCTCATCAGACAAGGAGGATATTGATAGTGATAGTGATTCAGAAAGAGTACTCTTCATGGAAGTAGAAGAGGTTTCCGAAGAAGGTAAATTCAATATCATAGCAGAGCTAATAAATGAATTAGAAGAAATTAGGAAAGAAAGAAAGAAAAACAAGTCACTCAAGGCAGAGTTAAAAATGAAAGAGGGATCTCAAAATACCAACTCTGAATAAATTGATTAGATAATCACAAATATAAAAAATTAAATAAAAGAAGACAAAAGAATTGAGGAAGTACTTAAAATTCAGTTAGAAGAAAGAATAAAACGATTGGAATCTTGGAAGTAGAAATGGTCTCTTTAAGGAAAGATATTCAGAAGAAATATATGCAATAGAAGAGCACCAAAATATTGGATCAAATCATCAGCAGTCAAAGAACATCAAATGACAAATCCATACTATGATATAGTGAAGTAAAAAATGAGAAAGGATCAAGATCCAAGACAATAGAATAGGAAGCATAACAAAGAAGCTATGTAGATATTTTTAGACATTTTGTCAAGAAGGAATAATGAAAGCCCCAAAAGAAGAAAATTCCATAGATAAAGAAGACTGAAGAAGACGAATTCAGAAGGAGTGCATCACAAAGAAGATCATTTAATCCCAAGTATCAAAGATTATTTTATGGTCATTATTTTAATTGTGCTAATTTTGGAT
>JZKD02S0091118.1:327378-340308 GCA_000966675.3 Picea glauca | reverse complement strand
ATTGTAACTTGTTCAATAGCTAAGTATTGATACTTTCTATAAAAATTAATACTTAAATTAATATTCCAGTTTTATAAACTTTCTAAATATTAACATTAAAAATTCCACATATCTAGTTTAGTTTATAATACACTGAAATCATAAAGCCTATCATACTTTAAAAAAATTGTGTAGCTTAGTTGTAATTCAATTAAAAATTATATAATTTTAAAAAACATAATTTTGGAAAGAAGTATCATTTAACATTAGGTGGAAAACACTAGATATATTACAATATTGCAGCATAGGTGTTTGAAGAAATATAGTTTGTATACAAAGTGTTTGATGAAATGTAAACTAGGGTTGGTTGATGATTTTTCTTAGGGTTATGGTGATATAGCATGATGACAATGATCATGTGGAGAACTTTTAAATATTACATTTATTTAGCTAAAATATAAGAAAAGGGGAATTATGGTGGCCCAAAAACACCTTCTATATTCTTGGTCTTTTGTCTTTTCGGAGGAGGAGGAGGAGGAGGTAAGGATATATCCTCCTTTAGCAAGGTCCACATTTTTAAGGATGCAGTAAATAACAAACCTCTTGCAACAGTTCTAATTCATTTACCCAATGTGTATATTATGGATAAATTTGAGCAGGTTGTAGGACTAAAGGTAATCGAAGAGGTGGTTTCTAAACTACTTTCATACCATGAATCTAAGGTGATAATTTGTTGGTTTAATGTTAGGGACGTAGCCTCCTTGACCCCTCACATAGGTAGAATAATATGTTTTTTATGTAATAAGGTCGACATTAGTAAGTAAGGCCTATATAATAATGTGAACATGTCTAATGTAACAAGGCTTAATAGAAGTTTTTGCTTCTAGAAAGAACTTCCTCTAGAATGTTCTTTAGAAGACATAATTAATATAAATAATAGTAGAAGGTATGAGAAATTTTTTTCTTGAGAATTATTTTGTAATTGAGTTATGATTTGCTGAAGGTTGCCCCCACAAAGAGGAAAGTGAACTTGTCTTTGTATCAATAAAGGTAGAATTTCTAGTGTTATTGTTCTCTATATTTTGTTGTTTCATCTGGTATTCATCATAGTTATTTTGTTATGCTTTGCATAATACATATAGTACCTTACAAGTTGTATCAGGGCCCTTTCCTCTGCAGAAATATTGGGATAAATTTTTTCAGGGTAGAGATTTGTATTGTCAGCATCTTTAAATCAAAGAGATCTATCGTTCGACATGTAAAATTGTGGCTCGTGAAGAATACATTCATAAAATAAAAATGATTTCACTGGTTACTCGAAATAAACATTTCACCTTGTTGGAAAACCTTGTAACCCCTCTTGGTACCCCTTCGAGTAGTACCACATTAGAAAACACATGTACACAACCATCACTCCCACACACATTAATGTATATAGGGAGTCCCCTAGGTCTCTTGAAACTAGCTTTGGATCATCCTATCGAATGCTTGACTACTATAGTGCCACTGAGAAAAAAACTCAGGAATACTTCTCTCTACCTGTGTAATCAGGTAGTACAACTAAGGATACATTTGAGCCTCCTTAGTTGGTGCCTTGAGATATTGGGTTGAGTACTATTATTTGAAATCACTTGTATATTAGAGAGTTATAGCATAAGGAAAACCCTTTTATGTAGCAACCTTGAAAACCATAACCCTTGGGAATGAAACAGAGTAAAACAAAAAGAGAGGGGAACATTTTTTGATGCAACCCTACTTCCTGCCTCCACATTGTGAAATTCCTATACAATTTTCCCCTTTAACAATTTGGGCATTTCGTTACTGCAGTATTCTTCAGTTTGAGACCCTTATTTTAAACATATATCATTGGATTCTTGTTTTTTCCCTAATCATAGTGGTATGTTTCACTTATAAGACTTTTTTCTACATGAACCCACCCACCCTTCCTGACACCCTTATCTAGGACCTATCCCACTGGATTCCTCTCACTTGTAATCCTTTTTTCTATGTGGACCCACCTACTGAATTTTTTCTTGTTCACAAATGGATCTCACCTACAACCAAGAAAATACTTCCTTGATCCTCGATAACAACAAGAAAAAGAGTGACATCCAGGACATCAATTCCAACCTTGGCTCCCTCAATTCCTCAGTTGAGACCCTCAAGATCCAATATGCTTCCCTTACTATCCTCTTTGACTCCATAAAAATAAACTCAACAAATGGATGAGCCAATCCTTGAACCCTACCTCCTTTGAACAACCTTCCTACCATGAAGATGTCGACTCCTCTCATTTCCATGCCTTTCATTCCAATCACAATTCATCGTGACCTACGTCTTCCCACAATTGGGGTGAAAAAATTTGATAGCTTAGATCCCACAAGATCCGTCTCTCAAATGTAACATTATTTCTCCTTGCACAAAATTACTAATGATTTGACAAAACTTCATTATTGTGTCGTTTATCTGTATCCCGAAATCTGGGAATGGTGGTAATGGCGTAAAAAAATTCATTCCAAGGGTATGTTTCTTGGACATAGTTTGTTGTATAACTTTATCAATGCTTTGACACTAACACACACCTTTTGGGTCGTTAGACCAGGTTGAAATAGTTTGATATAGTGGAATACTATATCACCACCTTTCAGCACTTGTATTTCAGACAGAAGGCATGTCATATGCCTTCTTTAGGGAGTGGTTTACTAGTGTCTTGAAGGATGACATTTGAGCTCGGTTCCTAATGGCACACATCTATACTTGGTTGGAAGCTACTGGATGAACCAAGGAAGTACAACATGTAGTATCTTCCCAAAATAAAAAAAACCCTCCTTTATTCCTCTCCCTAGACCCACCAATCTCACCCCTCCTTCCACTCATCTAAATATCCATAAATAAACTCGTGTAGAAAAGGTTGAATGATAAATTAAGGGTATTTTCTATAATTGTGATGACAAATATTTTCGAGGGCACAAGTGTAACGAAGAAAATATTTTTATGGCCATCTTTTAGGATGTTTTAGATGAAAATATCGATGATCCCTATGATGAATAGCTAGCCCAAGTAGATTATCATACCCCACCCTTTGACCCAACAAAATTTGACTTCTCATCTCACTGAATGCCTTTAATTTTTTTTCTACTCCCCAAACCCTCAAGTTAATGTGCTACATTAAGCATAAGAAAGTCATTATCCCAATCGACAATGGCAGCACCCAAAATTTCATCCATCGTCGCATTAATCAAGATACCATGTGCTATATACATGTAGTAAACAATTTTCAAATCCTGATTGCAAATGGAAGTTCCATGAAATGTGGGGGGAATTGTGAAAATGTGCACCTACAAATTGGTCAGTTCCACTGTAAATATCATATGTTTGATATCATCATGGGAATTTGTGACATTATTATTGGTGATGAATGGTTACACGCACTCTACCACATCACCATGGATTTTAAGGACTTAACCATGCCATTCCAAGGGGAGGGACAACAATATAATTCCCAAGGAATCACGACAAGATTCCCTAAGACAATCAGTTCCCACAGAATGGAAAATATACTAAAATATGTCATTCTGACATTATTTCCCAACTCCATTACATTAAAGGATTTTAGACACCCTCTATGCATCCCAACCTCCAATCCATACTCTCCCAACACCAATCTGTTTTTAACACTCCCCATGGACTTCCGCCTTCCCATGATGCCCATAATGATTCCATTTCCCTTGTCTCTGGAATTATTCCTCCAAATGTTCACCCTTATTGTCATCTCTTTTCCCATAAAAATGAAATTGAAAAAAATGTTCAAGTTTTTCTAGAAGCAGGTTTTATCTATCCTAGTATCATCCCTTATTTTTTTCATGTATTCATGGTACTAAAAAAAGAAGGAACTTGGCATATGTGTCCTGATTTTCACACCCTTAACAAAATCAAAATCAAAGACAATTTGCTCATTCCTATCATTGATGATATTTTGTATGAATTGAGTGGTGCTCAATACTTTACTAAAATTGATCTTCATTCTAGCTACCACAAGATCTGTATGAAAGAGAAATGCATTCCCAAGACCTCCTTTCAAACTCATGACAGTCATAGTGAGTTCTTTCTCATGCTTGTTAGCCTCTATAATGCAACATCCACTTTTCAAAGTCTTATGAATCATGTCTTCCATCCTTTACTCCATCATTTTTTCTTAGTTTTCTTTGATGATATCATCATCTATAGGAAAACTTGACAATCCCATCTTTCCCATGTGAATCAAGTCCTACACTAACTATCTAAGCACACAATTTTTATCAAACAATCTAAATGTTATTTTGGAGCCTCTGAAGTTGAGTACCTGTGTCATATTGTCAACAAGGATGGTATACATGTAGATCCTAAGAAAATTGAATCCATGAAGGACTGGGTTGACCCTAAAACTCTTAGAAAATTATGTGGTTTCCTACGATTAACATGTTATTATCATAAGTTTGTTTAGAACTATGGTAAAATTGCAACTCCTCTCATTTCTCTTCTTAAAAATAATTATTTTGGTTGGATTTCCATCACTGATCAATCCTTCCAAGACTTGAAAAATACTATGTGCAAGACTCTTGCTTTTGCACTAATCGACTTCACTAAGACCTTTTTCCTAGAATTTGATGCTTGAGAGAAAGGAATTGGGGAATTCCTCATGCAAGATGGTAGACCTTTGGCTTTCACTAGTAAACAACGTTCAAAGAGAGATTTGGGAAAATCCACCTATGAAAAGGAAATGTTGGCTATTATGAATGAATTTGACCTCTTCCATCCTTATCTATTGGGGCAATGCTTCCAAATTTAAATTGATCATCGCAACATCAACTGTTTTTTGGAACAATGTATTTCATCCCCAGAGAAATAGAAATGGGAAACCGAGTTGTTTGGTAATGGTTATGAGATCATTTGCAAGAATGGAAAAGAAAAGGTGTTTGATGAATCTGATTCAAGGATATACAAAGAAAAACTATCTCTCTTTTCCCTCTCATTTATTGTATTAGAAAGGCTACAATCCATTCACCAGGATTAGTTTCAAGATCCCAAACTTTGTGGCTTGATACAATAATTGAAACAATATCCTCAAGCCTCTACGTGATACTCTTGGCACAATCAGGAGCTTTACTATAAATTTCTCGTGTATTTAGGAAAACAATGTCACCTTAAATCCACTGTGCTCTTTGAACTTCATGCTTCACCCACATCTGAGCATTCAGGGTTTTATAAAACATACGAATGGGTCAAGAAGTATTTTCTATGGGAAGGAATGAAGAGACACATCCACACCTTTGTGGATGAATGTGATCGTGTCACCACAATAAGGGAGAAATAGTCAAAATCTAGGCACACTCCAGGTGCTCCATATTCCACCTATTATATGGATGGATATTTCTTTGGACTTCATTCTTGGCTTACCCAAATCGGGAAATAAGTCAGTCATGATGTTCATAGTATATATCCTTTCCAAATATGATCATTTATGTGCCCTCCAACACCTGTTCACCGCATCCATAATGGCTCAATTTTTTATGGAGAAGATCTTCAAACTCCATGGCATGCCTCACTCTATTGTCTCTGATCATGATCCAACTTTGACCAACAATTTTTGGCAAGAATTTTTCAAGCTCCAAGGAACCCAACTGCATCTCAGCACGACCTATCATCCTTATACTGATGGAAAAATTGAAGTTGTCAACAAGTTATTAGAAACATATTTGTGGTGTTTTTCATCTAATAGATAAAATCAATGGGCTCAATGGTTACCACTAGCTAGATGGTGGTACAACACATCTTACCATGATGCCACTTGCATGAATCCCTTTGAAGTGGTCTATGGTCAAACATAACCATATGTTATCTCCTACATACCCAGTGTATCTAAGGTTCAGGACGTCGACATCACATTTACAATCTGAGTGACCATTCTCGATATCCTCAAAGAAAAATTGGTCATGGCTCAAAATTCCATGAAGAAACAATTAGGTCAGGATCATTCAGGATGTGAATTTATTGAAGGGGACCAGGTGTTTCTTCACCTACATCCATATACGAAATATTTCATCAAATATGAACATTATCAAAACCTCCCTCCTAAGTTTTATTGTCCTTACACAATTCTCAAGTGCATGGGGCCTGTGGCCTACCAGTTAGCTCTCCCTAATCACTCTAAGATCCATCATGTTTTGCATGTCTCTTTCTTAAAGAAAATGATTAGAACTAAGTGTCTGACTCAAACTAGTCTCCCTAAATTCGATGCAAAAGGGTCCATTTGCCTCTATCCCCAAGAAGTATCATACCACTTCAAGCATCCTCTCCGTGAGCATGCCATCAAGGATGTTTTATTTTATTGGAAGGATACAACACTAGGAAATGCCACATGGGAATCGACTACCATTTTGAAACAATTTCCCCATCTCAAGCCTTGAGGAAAAGGTTGTTTTTGAAGGGGGAGGTCATGTTAGGGACCTAACCTCCCTAACCCCTCATGCAGGTAGAATACTGTTTTTTCTATGTAATAAGGTCGAGATTAGTCAATAAGGCCTATGAAATAATGTGAACAAGTCTAATGTAAGAAGTCTTAATAAAAGTTTCTTCTTCTAGAAAGATATTCCTCAATAATGTTCTTTAGAAAATAGAATTAGTATAAATAAGAGTAGAAGGCATGATATAGTTTTTTCTGGAGAATTATTTTCTAACTGAGTTGTTCTCTGCTAGAGGATTCCCCCTCAAAAAGGCAAGTGAACTTGGATTTCTATCAATAAAGGTATTATTTTTGGTATTATTGTTGTTTATATTATATTGTTTCTACTGGTATTCATCATATTTATCTTGTTCCTATTCACATAATACATTTGGTACCTTAACCAAGTAAAAATACATATGGTACCTTAAATTTAATGGTCTTTACCTTCCTACACCATATTTTACAAGTGTCTATATTCAAACTAGACAAAGGATTGTGAGGTATATCGTGTTTCCAAAAATATTTTTAGTGCCCAATTTCATAATCTTACTTATTATGAGAAATTTTTGAAGGAGGTTCCTTGGCTTTGGGGAAGGGTGGCTCTCTCTTTTACCCCAGGTTTCCTCAAATTTAACCCATCCAATATGCCAATCACTAAAATTCTTGTTTGGGCACATATTTCAAATTTTCTAATACACTTTTGGGATTTTATAGTTTTGAATACATTACGAGAAATTATGCATATATTTAAAACATATATAGATTGGGTTAAGTTTGGTATTTTTACACATGTACGTATATGTGAAAATATCAACATTTTTAAGGGATAATAAGATAAGTTTGTAATTCAAAAGAAAAACTCCAGATAAATTTATGAAATAGATTATAAAAATGGAACTATTTGGAAATAAATTTAAACTTTAAGTTCTAAACTCAAGACAACAATAAATTCCATTAACATGGGTATATTCAATATTCATAAAGTCTCACTTGACATATAAATACATATGTACATAATAAAAATATAAAATATGAAACCTTAAACTTAAAACATACATTCATTATACATTCAATTAAATATAAATAACATTTATAGAGGGGGATCATCACACTCTCCTTTATATTCATTCCATATGATAGGTCCATACAATTCTTCTTATAACTCCAATACCATTTTTAAGGTCTTTTAACCATTATATTTTCTTCTTCTATGGAGTTACTGCAAACTTGGAATTATATACATGATTCAATCAACCCTCATAATTTCATTTATATTTCCTTATATGCATTTTAAAAGTAGTTCAATTAGTTATAAAATTGTTAAAACTTCCTATAATATAACCTCATAATTTCATTTATATTTCCTTATATGCATTTTAAAAGTAGTTCAATTAGTTATAAAATGGTTAAAACTTCCTATAATGCAACTTTTTAGTACATATAAAAAAATAACACACTAAATCTAGTTATAATCTTATTCTTCAACACTCAAATCAAATTAGGTCACTTAATACAAAATCGGGTGAGTAAACTAAAATTTGGTGTACAAATAAAAAATAGGCATGCAAATCTTCAGAACCGCAAAATAGGATGACAATAACATTTTGGTTCTAGATTTGTCAACAAGTAGGGAAATTGCAAGATTTATGTTCTAAAGCATAATATTATCTTAAAAAAAGAAAAGGACGCAAGCCAAAGGAGAAAGGATGGGAATCATTTCAGCAACAACTATTGGATGATGAAGAGGAATGAACTTCATAAAATAAATAGACTAAAAATTGAAAAAATGATACCAAGGGATGCCCATAAATGCAAGTGAAGGAAACGATGCTCCTTATGGTGGATAGAGAAGAAGAAAAGAGTACCTCTAGGGTGGTCATTGTAAATCAAGCCCCATGAAGGGGACATAAGAGATTTCATGAATCCAATCATTTTGATTCCAATAAGGAGTAGAAACACCTTTTAAATCTAATTTTTCTTATGGATATTGATCATCTAATTTCTAAATTATCATTAGTCATTGTAAAACCTTCTCTAAGGTGATTACAAGAGGTTAAATAGAAGAAAGGGAAAACAATATTGATGACTACTTTTCAATGAGACAAAATGAAATGTACATTCCTATGTAATATTAATTACGTGCGTGTAGTATGCACATGAGAAGTATAATTTCCATTCAATATTTTAATAAAAATGATGACTTTTTCTTTGGAAGAGAAAAATAAACACACTAGATGCATTAGTGAACATCTAAATTTCAATTAGTAATGCCAAAATAATGAAATATTAAAACAATGCATTGTCGATAACCTTTTTAATTAAGGTTGTTGATATTGTGTTATTCATATTTCACTTCAATGTTATCCTTGACAATTTTAGTTATTGTAGTTGATAACTATTCTCCCCATAAAGTTTCAAATTCTCCTATCTACATTATCCTCTCATGAGATAATTATATATGTGATTATGTTTATCACTAAAGTGTATTTTTTTGAGTGAATTTGACAAAATATATACCCTTTACTCACATCTCACATCTTTGTAGATGAAAGTTGTCTTTCATGGCATGTTATATGCTTTTGCTATTTGTAATATCTCATTGAATACATTGATTGCTTGCTTTTATGCTTGGCTATGTTTTTTTTTTAAACATATAAAAATGTAAATAAACATTATATTAATAATGCAAGTTAATATTAATAAGTTACCCTATATAATATAGGTTGATACATAAGTTAGGACACAATATAAGTAATATCTCATTTAATACATTGATTGCTTGCTTTTATGCTTGGCTATGTTTTTTTTTTTAAACATATAAAAATGTAAATAAACATTATATTAATAATGCAAGTTAATATTAATAAGTTACCCTATATTGTAATATAGGTTAATACATAAGTTAGGACATAGGACACAATATAAGTTAATTTTAATATATAAGTTATCATACATGTTAAACTTATAAGTTAGTGTATAATTTAGGTTAATATATAAATAATTATTATGTTAGTTATTATAACATTGTTAATGAAAGTTAATGTGATGGGAGCTCTCATGGAAGGGTTTAGGTTTTTTAAAATAGGATTTTTTAATTATTCATGTTGTTGATATGTTTGTTTTAATTTTGTGTTACTAATATTGCACTTCAATGCTATGGTGTTGATATGCTTGTTTTAATTTTGTGTTATTAATATTGCACTTTAATGTTATTCTTGTTGGTAGTTGATAACTATTCTCCCCATAAATTTTCAAATTCCCTATCTACATTATCATTGTCACCTATGATTATACATGTGATTATGTTTATCACTAAGGTGTATTTTTTTTTGGGCGAATTTGACAAAATATATACCCTTTACTCACATATTTTTAGATGAAAGTTATCTTTCATAACATGTTAGATGCTTTTGTTCATTGTAATATCCCATACAATATATTGATCGCTTGCTTTTATGTTTGACTATATTTTATGTTTTTTTTTTTTTAAATATAAAAATGTAACTAAACATTATATTAATAATACAAATTAGTATTAATAAGTTACGCTATATTAATATAACTTAATACATAGTTAGGACACAATATAAGTTAATATTAATATATAAGTTATCATACACGTTAAACTTATAAGTTAGTGTATAATTTAGGTTAGTATATAAACAATTATTAAGTTAGTTATTATAACATTGTTAGTGAAAGTTACTGTTATTTTATGTTTTTTTTGAAAAATATAAAAATGTAAATAAACATTATATTAATAATGCAAATTAGTATTAATAAGTTACACTATAATAATATAACTTAATACATAAGTTAGGACACAATATAAGTTAATATTAATATATAAGTTATCATACACGTTAAACTTATAAGTTAGTGTATAATTTAGGTTAGTATATAAACAATTATTAGGTTAGTTATTATAACATTGTTAGTGAAAGTTGATGTGATGGGGGAGCTCTCATGGAAGGGTTTAGGTTTCTTGAAATAGGGTTTTTTAATTATTCATGGCACGGTATGGAGGATGAAATACAACTCATTGATTATTCAAACAATTCCCTTTGTAAAGACCAAATCTTGGTCACGTATCCAAATATATCTTCCCTAGTTGGGAAACTTGTTGGTTGTAAGTGTTGCGCATCAAAGAAAATGAATGTTTCATTATCACAAAACATTAGATTTTATAAATAATGTGGCTTGTGCATATTTTTTAGTTTCACTGACCGTCCCTATTATTTGTTAGGTGGATGGTCAGATTTCAAGGAAAACAAATGTGTTGGAGAGTGTTGGTGTTAATGTTCCCTTGGGTAACATTAATATCAATAGTTGTTTGAAGGATCAATGCATAAGCACGACAAATCTAAAGTATGTGGGATTTGAAAATCATTCTCTAGGCATTTCTTCGAATGGTCAGTTGTAGCCGCTACAAGTTAGAGCACTCATTTCCTTCATCCATGCAAGTATATGTTTTTGGCTTTATCAAAAGTTCTCTTTATCTAGTTACTTTGGATAATATTAAGGAAAAACTTTCTAGATATAAGGGAAAAAAAATTAACAAAACAATTTTAAAATTAAAAATAATAAGGTAATATTAGTCATCAAAGAAGACCAAAAGGTATATAGGTCATTTAAGTTTCTAAAAACATGTTCATCAGGAAATTTCATGGGTGTTGTTTTTCTATGGATAATTTCAATGACTAGGTGAAGCATCTCTGGTATCCTATAATAGGGTATGGTCCTATATTTAATATCATGATATGAGGATGGATAGGTTTCACCTCCTGATCAATGGATGACACTTCAATGATACTAGGAGGTAAATTGTTCTAGGGTTATTTTTTCCTTTACTTGAATCCATGACATCCTTGTTTCAATTCGAGAGTGGAGGTAGCTATGTTTATACCCATTTGGGTTTAAATCCTTGGGTTAATGATTGGAATATGGACTAATAACTCTTACTAACATAGAAAATTTTCTAGGTGATATGGTAATGGCTGACGAATCCCACAAAATGAGTCCACTGTGATTTGTGGCCCAAATCATTGAAATTGGCATTAGAGGAGTTTTTTCTGATACTATGGAGGTATAGGTGGGGGATATTTTTTATTCAAAAACACTAGATTACACTCAAGTACTATTTCAATTTTCTTGAAATCATACATATGGCCACATTACTAGGAATTGTGAGCTTCATTTTTGAGATGGTTTTGATAGATAAATGATTCTAAGAATCCACAAAATCTTATTTTAATTAGAATTTAGGATACCAAAAAGGTAGAGGTAGAAAATATAGGTGTTGATTACATTGGAAGTGGGTACATTGCAAATCCTTTGATAGGGCTCTTGGACAACTCTCCACAATGTTTGGAGGATAAAGGTGTGGGAGTTGTTCCAAGGGTCTCCAAAAATTGGATAATCAACCTTAATCCAGCTCACTTGGTGAATGATAGTCAAAGAGTAGATGGCGAAGGACCCTCAATTGTTCACTTACAAAATGATAATAAGCTAGGAACATCTTATTATGATGCTGATGAATACATGGGTAAGTCTTCTAGTGTTTTTCCTTTGAATTGTAATAATATCCTTTCCTCTACTCTCCAGAGCCTTCTCCATTTCTAAGATATTCCTTAGTGCTTCCCCCAACTCCCCCATGCATGTAGAGTGATCTAGTTGTCTGATTCCATGGCCATCATGCCTTTATCATGTAATCGGATCTTGATCGACGTGTAAAAGGACCTAATATACCTCCCTCTGGGTCCCTTTAAGAAATCCTACTTTGCAACAATGTATGGCTTCATTGTATCTACTGCGAACTCAGTGATAAACCCCGCAGTAATATGACTAACCAAAAATCTATTGTGCATGTGAATTTATTATTAACTATTTCCAAACGCACGATATTTTCAACAGTCCATACTACTGGCCTAATCTGGTTAGTCGGATGTGTATCTTTCAAGCTTAACAACCACTCCTATAATAACCGTGGAAAGAAAAAACAATATGCTTCATGTAGATCATTAAACACATACCTCTACAATTACTAGCATGGTGTATACCTAGAACTCTTATTGTCTTTCTACACGAACTTCAACTGCTTTGTCTCTAACCATATTTCAATCTCTTTCTTCGTAGGATTCCATGGCATGAACATCTCTTTCTCCCACTGCATCTTCTTCACCAAACCCCTTCCTAGATTTCCTTTTGAGTTCTATTCAGTAATGGAATCATTTTTTGAACTTATGGGTTGACCCGAGTTCTACCTTAGTTCTCCAACAAAACCTTTATTACCAACTACCCTTATGGTAAGCCAGAAGGATACACTGTGCACAAAGTGCACATCACAATCTCACCCGAGATGGTTTATGGAAGACTGTAGAACGCAAATGTTTTCATTCATGGAAGGGATTGAGGAATGTTATTTGTTACTTCTTATTATTTATACTTAACCATGCATTATATTCCCC
>JZKD02S0091118.1:294565-313774 GCA_000966675.3 Picea glauca | reverse complement strand
CATTCATTTGATACAAGTCAAATTTCAGAGGGAAGAAGAAGTAAAAGAAGGATGGATTTCAAGGGAGGATGAAGTCTTTTGGTGATGTGTTCTAAGGTATGTTATTTTCAGGTCAACTTACCATTTTTGCTATAAATTTTTTTCTAGAACGATTCAGATGGTGAAATCGCTATGCTATTGAGAATACATATCAAGGTACCTTTGGTAAAAATTTCAGCTCTTGATTCGCTATAATTATGGAGATACACTCTGTGGAATATAGGGTTTGTGATCAGTCCTGAAACTAGTCAATAAACAAGTGTTATGGGTAAAACAGTCATAACATTTTCATATAGACTCCAAATGCAGTGGGACCACTTCCATTGGAAAGAGTATGAACTGTATTTTCTTTTGTGTGAGTTTCAGAATCAGATGTTAAATATTGAGCACGAGACATGCTGTACAAGTTGGCTCTTCTGAACAGACCAGAATTGAATAAAGTCTACCATTCTTTCTATAACCTCTTTTTTGGGAGGATTCAAGGAGTGAAAATTAGAGGAGTTTCAGAGAATACATTGAGTAACATTATCTACAGGATCAGAGTACTCCAAGAATTAAATAATTTCAGAAATTAAAGAAGTCTCAGAAAGCATTATCAGGTTCTATGTCACGATTGGTTGATGGTGATGATTTAATGTAAAGTTTTATTATCTCTCATATATTCTTGAGTGGAAGGAAGGGGCAAGGATAGAGAGTTCAAATCTCTCTTGATATTGGAGGATTGTATCTTCCTCTTGTAGGTTTATCCCTCCCTTTACTTTTGGAAGTTGTAGCTACCTTTGGAAGTCATTATTTCCCTTGAACAAAAACTATTGATTATTTCTCATATATTGTGCATGGTGTATTGTGGTGTATTGGTGTAAATCTTATACTATTGTTCATTACTCATTGGATATAATTGAATGTTTTAAGCATAAGTTGAAAAAGGTTTTAAATTGTATTGGATACCGATTCACCCTCCTCTCAGTATCAACACCTCAACCAAGTATCCATGGGTGGTGGTAAGGTAAATATTTTGTGGGGTCGGTCCCAACAACAAGCGTTCAATGATTTTCAACATCTCTTTTGCTCAGCCCCAGTAATTTCACTACCAGACCTACAATAACCTTTAAGATCGAGGCAAATTCTTCAGACTATGTGGTGGGATCCGTTCTCAATCAGCACGACCACCCCATGGCCTATCATAGTGAGACACTATCATATGTTGTCCGTAAGTACCCTACTTACGAAAAAGAAATGTACTCCATTGTGCAAGCCTATTGCCAATGGAGACATTACATTCTTGGGAAGGAGACAGTCATCCACACTGATCATAATCCACTGCAGTTCATGTAGACACAAGGAAAATTGTAGAATCAACACCATTAGAATTGGTCCACATACTTGCAACAATTCCACCTCAACATCAATTATAAAATAGTAAGCACTAACCGTGTCGCTAATTTCCTCAGCAGACCTCTAGTCGTGACACTCACCACAGTGCTAGACTCTTATGTCCATGAGACCTCTGGATGGCCCCAACTCTATGAGATAGACCTAGATTTCGCCACCACCTACCAAATGTTGGGCGCACATGCAGTTGTCTCTAATTTACATCTTCAGGATGGGTTGTTGTGCTCTCTGGGCCATATTTGTGTTCCATCAAGCGAGGGAGTGAAGTTGATTTGGGAATACCACTACAATCGGGTGGCAGGACACTTCGACATCAAAAAGACAGTGGAAATGTTGCACAAAAATTTCTACTGGATGAAACTTCGACAGGAGTTCAACAAGTATATCAGGTCCTACACTGCCTGCATTATTTCCAAACTGACCACTAAGAAACAGGGTCTGTACACCCCTCTACCTACTCCTGACAGGCCATGGGAATCCATCTCCATGGAATACAGGTCATGCCTTCCATCCACCAAGCGGGGAAATGACTATGTTTTTGTGGTTGTTGATCACTTTTCTAAGATGGTGATTCTAGCTTCCTGCAAGAAGAGGATCATAGCAGAGGCCACTGCCAAGATATTCTTTGAATGAGTCTGGTTACATTTTGTTATCCCATAAACCATTGTCTCAGATTGGGACAGTCGATTTCTTAGCACATTCTGGTTGAGCCTTTGGTCACTGTTGGACACAAAGCTCAACAAATCCACAACCTTCTACCCCTGGAAACATGGCCAAAATGAGGTCATAAATTGAATGATCATGCATATCTTGTGCATGTATAATTCCAAGAACCCTCACACATGGGATGAGAGTCTTCCCTATGTCTAGCATAGCTACAATCGAGCCTTGCATAGCTCAACTGGCCACAACCCCTTTCAAGTGGGGTTGGGATTCCAACCACTGGGTCCCATAGATGTTGCACTACCCCTTGCGGTCACCTCGGTGGACTCATCGCCTACTCCAACTGAAGTTGAAAATTCCACCCAGTTCATTGAGCGGATCCAACACATGCACCAACAAGTTTAGGATATCCTACATAAGTCCAATGACAAGTACAATCAATTCCATGATCAACACCGGGTGCCACATAAGTTTCAGGTGGGTGACAAAGTTTGGTTGCATTTGTAGAAAGAAATCTTTACCTGACCCCATCGGAAGCCTCACCCACTCCGATATGGTTCATACACCATCACCAAGGCTGTGGGTTATTAATTCTTTTGAGTTGAACATTCCTTTTTTCCTTGGCCTGCATCCAGTGTTCAACGTGGATCTCCTTCGACCTTATTTCCCACCTTTATTGGACACCTCAGAGATAGAAGAACAACTTACACCAGTAGAGATAAACCCCGAATACATACAACATGAATCCAATGATCATATTGTGGACAAATGGTTCAAGGGAACTCGCTAGCAAAGGATCTATCTTTATCGATTTGTCAAAGCAGGGCATCTCCTGCACCAAGGCAAGTGGCTGACTGGGGACCAAATTCAATAGAAATTTCCTCATATAATGGGGGCACTCAACACAATGGAGAAAATTTCTTCCTAAGGGGGGAGGATTGATCCATATGGATGTTGTTGGCATCCCACCTATTCCAACTGGCTCATTTTGGCAGTTTTCCAGTTCGACAGTTTATTCCTAGTTTTCGGGTCCCTGACTTCTAGGGTTTTTTTGAGGTCCTAAACAACGTTTTTAGGGCTCGCCACAATAAACATGTGTAGGGATATCCACATGAAACATATGTATTCCTCGTATATGCCTTTCCAATGGGCTATCGTGTGCCTAAAACGAAGATCGTATGCAAAAGTTACGACCCCGGGAAGTTGATGTACTAACTTACCCAAACGGGACCCACATGACTTTTGGTGCTTCATCTCCTAGTGTTAGGTTTTCAGATGTCTAGGGTTTTTAACATTCCTATTTATTGTAGAAAGGACTTGAGATCCTCATTGTAATCATCTTCTAGCGAATGAGCGTAGTCGTCACATCTCTTCTTAGAGATAAAACACCACCATTCTAGCAAGCTTGTTTTTTGCTCCATTTTATAGTTTCAACGTATTTCTTTATTGAATAGAAACCAATTTTATTGCATATCTGTTATTCCATGTTAAGAATCTTCTGATAATAATCTATATTCATTTTCTTCTTCTCATAAAATCCTTTACAAGTCAAAAAATGTTGTTACTAGATATTTCTCTTGGCTACGAAAGAGAAATGCCTATCACTTTTTCAAATATATAATGATTGATTATGAGGCTTTTTTACTCGAGTTTCAATGATCCTTTCAATGACTAATAAATAGAAACAAAGAGGCATGACTTCATCTACTAAATCCTCTTAAAAATTTTAGAGAATGGATAGTATATTTAGGAAAAACAAAATTGAAATGAAAAGTCGGGTATCCAATTCTGATAAATATGGCATTCCTCTTCAACAAAAGAATAAAAATGGATTCATTCAAGTTTCCCTTCAATGTTAAAAAATTAAGCAGCAATATCCATAAGACAGGTCTTATAGAAAAAAAAGGAAATCATATGTTCAAAGATATTTGCTTTAAAATTTGTTACATCAGAGATAGTATTGAATTACAACAATTACAACTCAAATGGGTCTATGAAAAGAAGAAATATTAATGGAAATATAAGAAACAAATTATAGGAAAAGACATAATTTAGAAAAACGTAATCTCAGAATCTCCTTTCTTCTGAAAAATATTTATATTAGAAAGACTATTATTACATTCAAGCCCAAAAAGGCCTTTAGGTTCCTAACCCCCTCATTGCATTAACTTCATGCTTCTTTTATATCATTTTGAGAGTTGGTTTTCCTCTCCTTCATCTTAGCCTTCATATCTTCTCCAATCCCCAAATCCTTAGGCTTCAAATCCTCATCTCCAACCTACAATCCAAACAATAAAATCCTTTTAAAACCTATATAATATAATTAGATCCAAATATAATTACTAAATATAAATAAAATTAAATTTATTTAAACAAAATAAAGTTAAAAAAAAAAACTAAAATAGACCTAAAACTAACAATAAAACATCGAATTGCCAAAATGGGTTGGATCTAATGGTGGAAAGCGAGGAGATTTTCATCGTTGGGCAAGGTTCAATTCCCATGAGGAGTTTACTTGGAGCCATGGGGTCACCTTTGAGGTAGTGGTAAAACGTGTGGTTGCACCCACAGATACTATATTAAATTATATCGTGACCCGTGCAGACATAAGTGGATCAAATCCCACCCCCATGTCCTTCAAATTTAAAGAATCATGAAATGGGAGATATGGTTTCAACAGTCAACATGCTCTACCATATGCAACATTAGACCCTCCTCTGGACCAATCTAAACAATGTTTCACCCGCAAACAAGGCAGGACCTGTCTATGCAACATGAACTCAAATGGGGGGGTGAAATATCGCTTTTATATAAATGCCACAACCAATGAAAAGGATTGGATTAGAGCCTGACGACCTTCCTTCGAACCATTGTTGCATCTCAAAGATCACTTGCTACAAGAAGAACAAGGCTCGGGAAAATCATGGAAATGGTAGTTGATTCATCGCATCCAAAAGAATCTCGGAACTGGGAACCAGGTAAATGTATACCTAAAGCGCAAACAACATCAAAATATGTAATAAAACTACCAGGGTAGGACAACACACCCATTTTATGAAAGATCATGCCTTGATTGGAAAATATTTAGGGATCTGGCCATCGAAAAGGGATCTCATGAAATGGATAAAGCACTAGTGGAATTCAAAAGGTAACTATGATATGAAACTAAGCTCAAAGGGATTCTTCGCAATCATATTCTACAATCTGGAGGACAAAGATAGGGTATTTGAAAATGGTCCCTACTTCTACAACTTGGTCAGGTTGTATCTAAGGTATTGGATAGATCGTTTTTGACCAGAAAAGGAAGACTTTTCTTGTGCCCTTGTTTGGATTTTCCTATACTCTCTACCCCGGGATTTATGGCTTGAGGAAATACTAATGGGAATTGGAAATATGTTGGGAAGGTATGTCAAATCCTCATAAGCTACGAAGAAGAGAAAATATACTTCCTATGCACGGATCTGTGTCTACATGAACATCTTCAAATCCCTACCAGGATCAGTCACCATAGAGTATCAAGATGAATAATGGAATTAGACCATTGATTACGAACACATCCCTTTTAGACGACATAAATGTCACGAACATGGGAATCTCTTCAGATATTTCCCCCTCGATGCACCAGCCCGACCAACAGTAGAGGAGAAGCAGCAAGATGGCTTCACCCAAGTATAGGGATGCAGGAAATAGACCTCAAAGAAAACCATGCAGACTAGAAGAAGTAATAACCCCACCAACAATTCCTTTGATGCTCTCAACAACCTATTGGAAGTGAAGGAAGTTGAAATCTCCCACAAAAATTTAGAACCAGACAAAGGAAAAGGTAAAGCAAATAAAACCCTTGATCCATTTTTAGAGAAAATCTCAAGCCATGATTCCCAATTCTAGAAAATACTAGGTAAAGACCTAGACAATGACAACGGTGACATCATAATGAATATCGATGAAAGGGAACTTGAGGACATTGACCTCGACAAACTTGAGGAAGAACTCAACTAGAAAGAACTGCAATCCATCCCATTGGAGAAACTCAAGAAAGTACACAAGGTTTTCATCGATTCCACAATGGTTTCCACCTCTCACTTAGGCATACACCTAGATCCGGTTCCACATCCCAAGAAAAACTAGAAAGAAGGAAAGAGGCGTGGGTGCAAATCAACACATCAACTAATCAAGGAGGTAGGCAACTTCATGATTAACTCATTCCAAATACAATGCCTCTCGAAAGGATCTTTTCTCTCTCCCTGCAATTAAGTATGATGAAGATCATCACTTGGAATATTAGAGGTCTCAATGGAATATCCAAACAAAGAATCCTTTGAAATTGTGTCAAATTAGAAGACCCATATATTTTATTACTCCAGGAAATCAAATGTGCAATAAATATGGCAGAATAAGCATTCAAAAGATGTTGGAGGCATTGTAACTTCACCTATATCGACTACAAGGGGATGACAGGGGGATTAGCTATCCTCTCTAACCCAGCTACAATTATTCTAGAACCATCTTTCTCAATAGTAGGTACGCTCACCGCAAAATACAGAGCTATAAGATCTAGCAAATCAGGCGTCATTACTAATTCTTATGGCCCTCGTCTCAATCAAGAGGAAGATCACTTCTTAGATAGTCTTGCTTGTCCCAAAAAACTAAGAGGAAAAGAGCGATGGAGTTTGGGAGGAGATTTCAACATCATCCTCACCTTAGAAGAAAAAAGTGGGGGTCTGAAATGCTTGGACCAAAACAACAACAAGTTTCTCCATCTCATAGACAACCTCAACCTAATCGACATTGAGACCAAGAATGGCTCCTTTACCTGGTACAACAAACATGTGGCGACACAACACATTTCCAGTCAATTGGATCATTTTCTAATTTTGGAAAACCTAATGCTTGAGGGCCCACTCATTGAGGCTAACATCCTCCCAAAATATGGCTTAATTCATTGACTAGTCCAACTATGGGTAGACACAATCGTGACTCCAAAGTATAAACCCTTCCGCTTTGAAAATTTTTGGATAACCCACCCAAAATTCTTGAAGCTCTCCCACACCTAGTGGGCCAATGCAGGAATTGAGCATGGCACCCACATGTACAAATTCAAACAACTCCTGAAAAATTTCAAACAACAGCTTCAGGATTGGAATAAAAATGTATTTGGTGACATTTTCGTAGCTCAAAAATACATCGAACAATTCCTGGATGAAATTCAACAGGAATACATTATCTCATGCTATTCATAAACCTTGCTACAGGAGGAAATGACAATAAAGAAACAACTTGTTGACCGCCACAAAAAGGAGGAGATCCTTTGGAAGCAAAAATCTCAAGTTCAATGGATAAAGGAGGGGGGAGGGGGGGAGTTCTTCCACCACTCCATGATCCATACACTACATCAACCTCATTACAAAGATTGACGACTCACAGGGAAACACACTATTGGACCATGCAAAAATTGAGGAAGAGTTAGTCACCTACTACAAAGAGCTTCTCTCGGAACCCTCTTTTGACAGAATGCCTGCCATTTGCTGGATCACAGAGCATATCCCTAGCCTAATCACCCCTGATCCAAATAAATCTCTAATGAAACCGATCTTGTAGGAGGAAGTTGATCAGGCTATCTTGGAAATGTCCCTTGGAAAGGCCTCGAGGCCGGATGGTTTCACTATTGAATTCTTCCATTACTGTTGGTTGATGGTTCGCGAAGAGGTCTGTGAGCTTGTGGAGGAATACACAACCTCAAAAAAAGTGCTATCATCTCTTAATGCCACTTTACTCACCTTTATTTCTAAAGAGGAACGCGTCACCAACCCAACAAAGTTTCGGTCGATTGCACTCTGCAAATTCATATAAAATATCATCACAAAGGTCATAGCGCTCCGACTCAAGCCCATTCTTCCTTGCATCATCTCCAAGGAATAGTCAGGATATGTGGAGGGGAGACACATCATGGAAAGTGTAATATTGGTTCACAAAATTATTCATTCACTCAAGACTACCTAGACTCTAGGTATGATCATAAATATTGACCTCTCTAAAGCGTTGGACAAACTAAGTTGGAAATACATGCATTCTCTTCTTTCATCTTTTAGGTTCAATACTGACTAGATTTCATGGATCATGAAAATCACTTCTTCGTATGTTTTCTCCATACTAGTCAATGGTGTCTCCCCTAGGCCCTTCTCTCTTACCTGAGGCAATCATCAAGGAGACCCACTCTCCCATTTCCTATTCGTGATCATGGATGAGGGTTTAGGGAGGTATTTATCTGCCTAAATATCGAATGGAACCCTACAAGGGATTCCTGTCCATGGGCTCCAACCTGCAGCTTCTCATAGCCAATTTGTTGATGACACCATGCTTCTGAACACCCCCACTGCCAATGAAGATGCCAAACTCTGAACCATTCTATCAGACTTCAGTGAAGCCTCTGGCACCACTTTCAATCTAGGGAAATCACAACTTTTATTTTTCAACACCTCCCCTACAATTCAACAACACATCTCGCACCTCCTTGGCATCCCTCGTTGCTCCCTTCCATCTATGTACCTAGTTTTACCCCTGACATATTCAGTAGCTCGAAACATTTCCTAGAACTTCTTTATCCTCTCAATATACAATCACCTCATCTCTTGGACCTTCATGACCCTTAATCTCCCTGCAAGGCTCATCCTCTTGAAATCGATGCTTCAATCCATTTCGACCTATATGTTCTTAGCTCTTGAAGCTCCACAAAAATTCATCAAAAGCATAAGAAACCTTGAGCGGAACTCCCTATGGCATGGTCACAAACATGGGAAAAAATGGGCCTTGGTCATTTGGGAAAAATCTGCAAGCCCACCACTTTGGGAGGATTGGGTCTTTGTGGTCCAATAAATCTCAACAATGTCATGGGAGCAAAAATATGGTGGCACTAGTTAAAATACCCACACGAACTCTGGGCATAACCCTAGTAGAAAAAATATACCCCCCATCTACAACAAGAGAAACTCATAAGGCATGACGATCAGATTCAGGGCTCTAATATTTGGAATTTGTCTTGGTACAGTCGTCCACTCATTCAAAAGCATGCCTTTTGGGAAGTTCGAAATGGACAATGCACCCAATTTTGGATAGATGCTTGGCAAAAACACCCTCCTTTGCAAAATATGGAAATATTACTTTCCTTTCATAATTACCTTCTAGAGTTGAGATGCCTCAAAGTAGCATATCTTTATCTTAATACCCAACACCAAACCCCTTGGCGTATTTGGAAATTGCTCCCACAATATATTCATCTACCAAAAAATTTCGAGATGCAACCCTGGCTAGAAACAATGGGAAACAAAAAAATATGAATCAACAGAGAAAAGGACATTCTTCGTTGGGGGTATTCCCCTACAAGCACTTTCACAATCAAGGAAGCCTATCAAATTTAGGATAACTTTCACAAGAAGACGAAATATCACATTTGGCACATAATATGGAAAACCAAGCTTTGGCCAAAGGTCTCTACCTTTCTCTTGCTTCTGGTCCAGAACAGACTCCTAACTTGGGATAACCTCAAGAAACGGAGCTTCATTGGGCCTCCCATTTGTAACTTGTGAAAGAAACTGGAAGAAAGCATGGAAAACATATTTAACCAATGCCTCATCAACAATCTGATCTAGGATCAAGCTATGATAATCATGAGACAAACTAAACGAGACATGACAAGCATTCTCAACACTATTAGAAATTGGGGCTCAGGGGATTTTAAAAGACCACTTCTAAGAAGAATTTGGAAACTTATGATAGGTCTCATTATTTAGAAGCTTTGGAAAGAAAGAAATTGGCACATCTTCCATTCTCAGACCTCCACCCCCTTAGTTTTATCGTCCAATACCATTGTAAGAATTTGGAAAAAAATTCAAATTCAACCATGGACATAAGATGATATCCCCACTACTCCACTAGAATCCATCATTTGATATACATGGAAGATGATTACTCCCAAATCCTCTCTTCTTTTCTCTGATCCCCCCATCCCTCTAACATGAATCCCTTCCATTTGGAGCAGTCCCCCCCCAAGGTTTTGGAAGTTGAACTTTGATGGAGCCTCCAAGGGAAATCATGGACCAGTAGGCTTGGAGATGTGATCAGAGATAGCACAAGGAAAATCAAGCATCTCAGAGAAATATTTATGGGGTATGACATGAACAACTTAGCATAGCTTTGGGGCCTCATCAAAGGAATTCAACTATCTTCAAACCTCAACCCATAACCCCGAATAATAGAAGGAGATTCAAAAGTCATCATTTTGCTAGCCACTAAAATTATCCATGGCTCAGATATGGATAAAATCACACCCAATTGGTGCCTCACAAGTCCCCTCTCTCTTCTACAAGCCTTACTACATCCTCCCATTACTCTCATCACCTCACACATAAAGCAGGAGGGAAATAAAGTAGCAGATAGACTAGCCAATGAGGGATTCACTACACAGGCAAAACTCCTTATTATCAATACCTTGGATCATATAAATTCACAATTGTTAAAGAAGTGCCAAGAATTAACTCTTCAGGACAGCCTGCCCCGGATGGGGTGACATATGTAGAACAAACATAAAATGGCATTCTGGCAACAAGGGAATTTAAGGCCCCTCGTTGCCACCCTCCTTCTTCGTTCAGTCGATATGCCTAACATTCATATCCACCAAGGTTCAATGTGTCAGGAGGGAAGGGAAGTATTAATGGAAACTCGAGTTTGACCCCTTCGTACAGGTATGAAGAAACAAATATGCATTAACCAAGCACTTATGTCTATCCGAGCCATCAATTCCTCCATCATCGTGTTGATTTATCCTCACAGTGGTTTTTATCTCTGACATTCGTCTCTAGTTTACCATCTTCCCTTGGTTGTCATGCTCTAAGCCTGCAGAACCTTCGTAACTATCCCTCTTGTAATATTTTGCACCTATGGCCACCCCCACTGTCTTATTCCCCCCCATCCCCCCTACACTTTTTCTAGCCATGCCTTGTGAGAGAGGCAAGTCCCAACGCGGGACAACCTACTACAGTCAGGTCGGAAGGCATAAGTGATCTGGATTATTTTTGGCACGAAATGAGAGCGGAGATATAATAAATAAATGCACAAATATATCACAGATATTCAATAATATAACAAAAATGTATCATATATGCAACCATACGCTCAAATATATAGTAATACACGATTTCTATTAATGAAATAAATGTACAGAGACTGTAAAAATACAGAGTGAAAGACTCGCTATAATGGTGGTAGCTTATCCCTGAGAAGAGATGTGACATCTACTTGCATTCACAAGAAGAGGATTACAATAAGGATCTGAAGGCCTTTTTACAATAAACAGGAATTCCAAAAACCCTATACATCCAAAAACCTAACCCTAGGAGATGAAGCGCCAAAAGTCATGTGGGCCCCATTTGGGTAAGTTAGTACATCAACTTTTCAGGGTCATAACTTTTGCATACGATCTCCGTTTTAGGCGTATGATAGCCCGTTGGAAAGGTATTGTCGAGGATATTCATTTTGGTGGCTCAATGATGATTTTTTCTATCATTGAAAATCTCAATCCCAAAAAACCTTCATTTAGGCCCTCAAAATGGCCTCGGAAGTTAAATCTTCTAAAAATAGTAAATTGCCAAAATTGCCAGAAAACCATTTTGAGCTAGTTGGAAAAGGTGGGTGGCAACCGATATCCACCTAGATCAATCCTCCCTCCTTAGGAAGAAATGGTATCCATTACGTTGAGTGCCCGAGGGAGAGGAAAAAGTGTTTGTTGAATCTGAATCTTGGTGAGTTGCTTACCTTGCTGGAGATGTCACGTTGCTCGGTTTGTGGAAGGCTATCACGAGCACATGGTTGGAAGGGTTGGACCTTTTTAACCATTCTAGATACATGATATTATTTTGTGTAGAAGGAATATTTACACTTTGCTATAATCTTGTCGACCTGCTTCTATTGGATAGAAGGTGCTTGGGCTGAAGCTGTAGTGGTTGCAATATCCTTTTGTTCACATTTTGAACAAATTGTGAAGAAGCTAAATTTTGTAGTATGAGATACTACCTTGCGACACTTTTTAGGTGGAATAGTAGTCGGAACTACCTTTGGTATTCTGTAGAGATGACCCCCCAGATAAATAATGACACTGCGGGGTCGAGACTCATAAACAACATGATGCTTCCATATATATGGTTGGCCCAAGAGAACATCATAGACATCCAGTGGGGAAACATTACATAATACATCATCCTTGAAGGGTTGGATGACATATGAAAATCAACACTGCTGATTGACATGAAGATATTGTCCTTGGCGAAGCCACCCGATGTTGTATGGCTGTGGGTGTGGTGTTGTCGACAATTCCAACTTTTTGATGACCTCTACTAAGATAAGGTTCTTTTGTCTTCCGCTATCAACAAAAAATGTTGTGGGGTCCCCTTCACCCACATATGTGAATGAAAAAGGCGCTCTCCCTCTTCAATATCTATTGGTTCTTCTGGATGAATTGTTGTGGTCCCGACAATAGTAGTGGGGTCTGCGTCGATGATCTGTCTTTTACCAGTATTTTCAGAATTAGATTCTGAATCAAGGTTTGGCTCCTTGTCTTTGATCTCAACCACCGATGACTTTTTTGAGCAACATTCATCGGTGTTGTGCCATGGGATTTTGTGGAAATCGCACCATTTTCCGGTGTCCTTCTTTGTCTTCCTGTGACCCTTATTTTTTTATGGCTTGCACTGGTTTTCGAGAGACTGTTTGTTAGGGATGTCTTTTTTATACTTTGGTTGTTGCGGATTTGCATACCCGAACTCTCGTTTGTTCTGGTTCTTAAATTTCTTCTCAATTTTAACAACATATCGATAAACAACATCGAGTGTTGAGATGTCCAGAAAATCCATTTCGGTTTGGATGTTTCTGTGTAGAGCACCATAGTATTTCAGAACCAAATATCATTCGGAGTCTTTGATACCTACCTTGGTGCACAAGGCATGGAAGGTGTGGGTGAACTCCGGAACTATTTGGCCCCTCTCTTGTCGTAGTGTGGTCCGTCTCATGTATTGGTCCTCATAGTTTCCAACAAGGTAATATTGTTCCTTTACCGATCCACAAAACAATCCCAAGTGGGCTCAGCCCCATATATTCCAGACTCTTATGTGGAACTTTGCTCCCAGTAAGTTTCCCACCAATGTTTGACATGGGGGAGAACTCTAATGAGTGCGAAGGTGATGTTTTCTCCGTCGAAAAAATTATGAACAGAGAAATAACCTTCTAACAGATTTAACCATTTGTCTAGGGCATCTGCATCTATCTGACTGTCAAATACGGGAATATCAAAATTGACATGTAACTTAAAAGGCAAGGTGCCTCCAATGTGGCCACTTGATGAATATGCGCCTGATGTTATCGAGAGGCATTGAAGGATGTGGGAAAAATTCTCCATCATTTTGCCCCTCTGTCGCGTGAGAGCTTGCTCAAGCAACAGATTGATAGAATCGTCTGCTCCGTTGTTTTTATTTTCTTCCACCATCAAGGGTTTCTTGGATGTGAGAGAATGATTGTCCTCGAGAGAGACAATATCGAGACCCAAATTGCTATAATCGGATCTCGTCAGGGACATGCACTGAAAAACGATCAAGAGCAGCTTGCTCTGATACCATTGATCCGGATTATTTTTGGCACAAAATGAGAGCGGAAATATAATAAAGAAATGCACAGAGATATCAAAGATATTCAATAATATAATAGAAATGTATCAAATATGAAACCATAAACAAATATATACAGTAATACACGATTTCTATTAATGAAATAAATGTACAGAGACTGTAAAAATACAGAGTGAAAGACTCGCTAGAATGGTGGTAGCTTATCTCTGAGAAGAGATGTGAAGGCTACTTGCATTCGCAAGAAGATGATTAAAATGAGACTCTGAAGGTATTTTTACAATAAACAGGAATTCTAAAAACCCTAGACATCCAAAAACCTAACCCTAGGAGATGAAGCACAAAAAGTCATGTGGGCCCTGTTTGGGTAAGTTAGTACATCAATTTCTTGGGGTCGTAACTTTTGCATACGATCTTTGTTTTAGGTGTATGATAGCCCGTTGGAAAGGTATCGTCGAGGAGATTCATTTTGGGGGCTCATTCATTCCTTATCTTATACTTGAGAATCTTGATTCTAAAAAACGTTCATTTAGACCCTCAAAATGGCCCTGGAAGTTAAAACTGCTAAAAATAGTAAATTGTCAAAATTGCCAAAAAACTCTTTTGAGCCAATTGGAAAAGGTGATTGGCCACTGATATACACCTAAATCAATAAGGACCTAGGACCGAACTCTCTCTCTCACCTTCCGAGAGGAAGCTCAGATCACTCTCCCCACTTCGACCAAAATTGGTGTGAGGCTGCACATACAAAGCTTTGTCCATCTAACTTATAGAATTTCTATGGAGGTTTCCTAGTGGAAGAGGAGATTCCTTCTAATTGGGAGGTCTGCGGAGGTCGACCATGGAGCAACGATCGTCCACAAATACCAGTACCCATTTGAATTTTCTTGTGCCATCCATAACATGTTGTATGGTTGAAGAGAAAATCCTCCTGAGATGGAGGATTAATGTAAGAATTTTGTTGATGCCAATGTCGAGGACCCCAAATTAAATTGGGATGATTGTTACAATGAGGAAGACACCCATAAACAGACTTACATATAAGAGCATGCTCACCCGACTCCCATCTCCTGTGGGCTCACGGAAGACCAATCGATCTTTATTTTCGATATGTAAAGGGATTTGGCAAAGCAACTGCACAACCAACATACCCTTAGCAAGTGCCTAGATGTCATGTTCGAATCCCTGTCAAGTGAGCTTGTGAAAATCTAATGCTCAACTTGCTGTCAGTCATACACTTTCAATGTCCGTCAAAATAGACACCCGAGTTCGCCTCATGTCTAGTCTCCTTACTATTTTTTTATCTAGTCTTAGTGATAAGTTTTTTGTGAAATTCAAACTCTAGTTCATCAAATGGTCAAGGAACTCAATCGATCGCATGTTCTAGTTTCCACACATGTGGTAGAACAGGTGGCAAGTCCCCATGTTCCTTAATGTTGGTTGTGGAGCCTAATTATCTTCCTGATTCAGAGGTCTTTTACTTTCAGTCGTGTTTATACCCCATGAAGTATTTACACCCCAGAAGTATGTACACTCTTCCATGTGGGGAAGTGGAAAGGGGGGGTACCCCCTTTGCGGGGTATGGGGGGGATATTCCCTCGGGTGGGGGGTCTGGGGGCAAGCGGGCCCCCAGCGGGGGTTCGGGGGTGAAGCCCCCAAAGGAAATTTTCTCTTGTAAATGTATATTGTAATTTCATTGTAAATCTGGACCGTTCATTATAAAGTCGTAGATCTAACGATAGAGATTATGTTAGGGTTTTTTTCCCTAGAAGGCAACCCTCTTTTATGAGCGAAATGTATTGCGGCTATGGTTGATGGTGAATATTGTATTCTGAGAAAGGAGACTATGAGAGAAAGAAGAGGAAGTTACAATGGGTTTTTCTATAGGTTGTATCACTTCATTTGCTGGATAATAATAAAGGAAGGACCTGACAATTTCTCTAGTGGGCGTAGCCCACACTGGGTGAACCACGTAAATTCGTGTCTCTCTTGTATTGTGTATCTTCTGTGTTTTGTTTCCCCATTTGTTTTATTTTATTGCTCCACAGTCCTGTTTTTCTAACACTTAAGATAGGTGTCATCTTTTGATCTCTGAACAATACTATCCACTTGTTCTAGTTTCCACTTATGTGGCAAGTTTTGGTGTATACTGAGATATCTAGCTCAAGGTAATACAATTTTTTCTATTTACAAAAAAAAAAAACAATAAAACAGTGAATAAAAATAAAGTCTACTAATTGAAAAGTTTAAATTAAACTAAATAAAGTCTAAAATAAACCTAAAATAATGAATTAAAATTAAAATAAGTCTAAACTAAAGTAAAAATAAAATTTAAACTAAAAATAAAATTTAAATTAACAAATTTTAAGATTAGAATTAAAGTAAAAATCAAATAAAATTTATCATAAGAAAACAAAATAAAAACCTAACACAAAATTACAAAATTTAAAGACTAAAAACTAAATTAAAATAAAATAAAATACAATTTTAGACTAAATGTAATATATTAAGACTAAAATACAGTGAAATTAAAACCAAAATAAAGTAAAAATAAAGTGAATTAAGACTAAAGAAACAAACAAAATTAAAATAAATTGAAAGGTAACTAAAAGAAAAAAATAAAAATTATTTTTATGATTACACTAAGCGCTTCTTTTTTATCCTTTTCTTATTAGTTCTTGTTGTAGGCATAGAGGGACTATAGCAATGATAATTCGTTGACTTAGTATTAATTTGTTAGTTGACCACAAATATTTGCAGAATATCTAATGTTGGAACTACGGAACAAAAAACATTTCTTTTTATATAATAAAAAGTACCATGAATGTCATGATCTGATTGGATAATAGATTGGAGGTCTTATTGTCAGCTTAGCTATTCCCAATGTTTTATATGTGAGCATATCCAAAAAATTTGATAGTATACCGTCTTTTTGAACCATACATTTTTTTATGCATTTCTTGAAGGTGAATTAATGCTAGCATCAGTTCGAATGTTTTTCTTAGCATTTTCTGCTAGCTAAATTTATCCCAATGTTTGATATGCCATCATATCCAAGGTTTGTCTATTTTTTATTATTATTAAGTACTTAACTTAAGTAAATCTTGCCACACACATTCTTTCTTAAATGTTTACACAGCACGAGGCACTTCGAGGGTTTTGATAGCCTTAAATGTTTATCTACATGCCTCAGAGCCTTAAATGTTTACTTAACATGTATATCACGGAACAGACTGGACATGAAAAATAAAAATTAATTTGAATAATTAATTGAATAAAAATTAATTTTATTTGAAATTTATCAAAAAGTATTAATGTCTGATACATCAACGAAGGTTTGCGGGTTCACATTTTCCATTTTCCATTGACGGAATTGTTGGGTGAAAAATGTATATGACGGAAGTGTTGGGTGAAAAATGTATATCACGAAACATGCTGGACATGAAAAATGAAACATGTGAACCCGCAAATGAAACATGTGAACCCGCGACTCCGCCAGTCCACAACTCCGTAATTGTTGGGTGCAAAATGTATATGGTAGAAGTGTTGGGTGCAAAAAGTATATCACGAAACAAGATGAACATGAAAAATTAAAAATTAAAATACATTTCACCTTTATTATCATAAACAAAATCAAAATTCCAAAATTCCAAATTTACATTTAAAAACGTATAAGTATATCATGGAATTGTTGGGTGCAAAATGTATATGACGGATTATCATAAACAAAATAGAAATTCTAAAATTCCAATTTTACATTTAAAAACGTTAAAAATAATATTGAATAAAATTTAAATAATTGTTTATACTTGTTGGGTGCAAAATGTATATGGCAGAAGTGTTGGGTGCAAAAATTATATCACAGAACAAGTTGGACATGAAAAATAAAAAATTAAAATAAATTTCACAATTATTATCATAAACAAAATCAAAATTCTAAAATTCCAAATTTACATTTAAAAGCATACAAGTATATGACAGAATTGTTGGTGCAAAATGTATATGACAGAAGTGTTGGGTGCAAAAGGTATATCACGGAACATGCTGGATATGAAAAATGAAACATATGTGAACCAGCGACTTCTTCAACCCGGAACTCTGTTATTGTTGGGTGCAAATGTATATGGCAGAAGTGTTGGGTAAAAAAAGTATATCACGAAACAAGATGGACATGAAAAATTAAAAATTAAAATAAATTTCACCTTTATTATCATAAACAAAATCAAAATTCCAAAATTTAAAATTACATTTAAAAACGTATAAGTATATGACAAAATTGATGGGTGAAAAATGTATATGATGGAAGTGTTGGGTGCAAAATGTTTATCACGGAACATGCTGGACATGAAAAATGAAACATGTGAAGAACCCGCCACTCTGAGAACCCCAACTTAGTAATTGTTAGGTGCAAAACCCCAACTTAGTAATTGTTAGGTGCAAAATGTCTATGGCCGAAGTGTTGCGTGCAAAAAATATATCATAGAACAAGCTGGACATAAAAAATGAAAAATTAAAATAAATTTCACCTTTATTATCATAAACAAAATCAAAATTCCAAAAATTCAAATTTACATTTAAAAACATTAAAAATAATATTGATTAAAATTTAAATAATTGTTTATACTTGTTGGGTGCAAAATGTATATGGCGGAAGTGTTAGGTACAAAAAGTATATCACAGAACAAGCAAATAAATTTCACTTTTATTATCATAAACAAAATCAAAATTCCAAATTTACATTTAAAAATGTTTAAGTATATGACAAAATTGTTGGGTGCAAAATGTATATGACGGAAGCGTTGGGTGCAAAATGTATATCACTGAACATGTTATATAATATTGAATAAAATTTAAATAATTGTTTATACTTGTTGGGTGCAAAATGTATATGGCAGAAGTGTTGGTTGCAAAAAGTATATCACGAAACAAGATGGACATCAAAAATGAAAAATGAAAATAAATTTCACCTTTATTATCATAAACATAATCAAAATTCCAAAATTCCAAATTTACATTTAAAAATGTATAAGTATATAACGAAATTGTTGGATGCAAAATGTATATGAGGGAAGTGTTGGCTGCAAAATGTATATTACCGAACATGTTTCCAACCCGTGACTCCGTAATTGTTGGGTGCAAAATGTATATGGAAAAAGTGTTGGGTGCAAAATGTATATCACGGAACAAGCTGGACATGAAAAATGAAAAATTAAAATAAATTTCACCTTTATTATCATAAACAAAATCAAATTTTCAAAATTCCAAATTTACATTTAAAAACGCATAAGTATATGACAGAATTGTTGGGTGGTGCAATGTTTGGAAAAAGCTATGCTCACTGGTATAGTCATCAATCTTCTTCTTTATGCCGATGATATCGTTCTTATGGCAAGGAGTCCCCATGATCTTGAAAACCAACTAAGAATCCTCAAGGATTTTTGCTCCAATA